>JAJHSJ010000003.1:81993495-82067427 GCA_021015155.1 Magnolia officinalis | reverse complement strand
TTGTGGCTATTGGTACGGTGAGCATTGATGAGGGTCAAATATTGCATATTAGACCCCAATTATTACCTAATTGTACATACATGATGATGTTTAACATCATATTTTAATTGTGTTTGTGATGTAAGGTGTAATTAGGAGCTTGGACTGAAAAAAGATATTAAAAGCATGAAATTAACGCTCTGAAGTCACCAAAGCAAGGGGACAGACCCCAGGGGACCAAGATTGATGAATTTACACGCCAGAGATCTGAGAAAATCAAGTCATTCACATTAAAAAGGGCCCGAAAATCATCCAGAATGCAAGATCACAGGGTTCCCACCATCCATTGGATTCAAAACTCTATATCTGGCCTGAGGACCATAAATAAACCGTACACATCAAATTTCAACCCTCAGATCCCTTTGGAAGTGTTCCAACTGATAGATCAGCCCCATAAATCTTTGATTCTTTGCCCACTTGCAATCTGGATATGCCTCAAATTTGGTCCCAACTGTTAAAAAGATATAAGGAAAGAGATGGATGGAATGGATTTCACAAGATCATCATGATGGACCCCACACTACATTGCATGTATATGGAGTACATATGACTCAACGTGCATTGGACCAAACCGCTCAGTCAAAGTCGGTTTGACCGACTTTCCAAAGTGGGAGAGTCTTTCTCTCTCTCTCCTCCGTTCGTCCGTCCGTCCGCCCGTCCGCAAGGCATTCCGCTGGGATGATGCGTGGCCCACCTTCATCACCCTGAAGGATAATCTAAACCATCCAGAGTGTCCAGAGGAGGGTGCTGACCAAAACAAAATAGCTTTCATGATTCCATGTACACGTTTAAGACTGTAGAAGTACAGAAAATGCTGCTACGTCTATTGATGGTCTGACCCATCCGAAACACGAATTCACTCCAAATTTTGGGCCTGTGATCAGGAATGAATGCAGAAGTTCGAAGACTGGTTTAATACACCATAAATTTAGCCGATGCGGACCCCACCGACTTCTTCTTTCAGATTTTAAAAAGTGCAACAACGTTAACGTTGTCCGGCGTTGGGTCTGCTCAGTGGGTCCCACTCATCATGTAATTCGACGATCCGGACCGTCCATTAGTTTTCCAAGTATAGGTGACATAATTTTAGAAGATATCATGGATTGGATTTCAACCATCCAAACGGAGGATGGATGGTAGTATGAAAAAAACTCTGTGGGCCACATCGAATCCGATCCAAAACGGACCATGACCAACTAGTTTTTCGAGGTGAATCCAATGGACGAACTGGATTTCATCGCTGACACTGATTATAGGCCCACCGACTTTCACAGCCAATGTGCACTGCGTAACTCTTTTTGTGCGGACCTCTCCACTGCCCTTGACAGGCTATAAAGAGAGAAGAAAGGAGAGAAAAAGGGATCTCGGCTTGAGGCTAGTTGGGGACGTTTGAGCAGGGAGAGAGAGCTGGACGTAGAAGAGCAGATCCAGATCTGGTGGTTTGTGGAAAAGAGAGAAAGAGGAAGAAAGAACGAGAAAGAGAGAGGTTAAAGGGATGTGCTTCTCAACTATAGTTTTCTTCTTTCCAATTGAATTTTTGTTACATACGATGGATTTTTAACTTCTTAACTAGGGCTGAGATGAAGTCCCTAATTTGAATGATTCTTGTTATTTGTTGATTTCATCTGAATTTGATTGATTTATTTCTTTCTCTATTATGTTTAAATGAAAACTCCATACCTCTCTAATCTATGAGCTTAACCAAAGTCTAGAAGTGGATGTTGTTTGGAATCTTATTGTAGGTGTGATTGTGTCTGACCATGAACAGGTTTTCTTATAGAGATAGAAATAGGAATTTACATTTATTCATGCCTGAACATGGATGGAAAGATGTAATCCTTGAGATTTTTCCCAATTTCATCTTCTGTGATTGATAATTAAGATATTATATGGTGGATGTGGATTTAAGTGGTTTGGTTGATTCTTTATATTTATATATACATGACAATTAATGTGCATGCATTAGGGACAATTGATATTAAGGAAAAAATCATTTGTGCTTCAAGGGAATTATATATCCTGTGTGCTTGACCAAGGACACAGATTGTGCTTTATTTATTGAATTTACGTCATTCTGAATTAGGGTGAATCAACAAGTAAAACAAGAGTTAGGATAATTAGGGGTGGATTCAAAAGTCCTAGTGTTCTCCTTGAGTGAATTTTTCTTCTTGTTCTCAGTTATTTTTCATTAATTTTTGTTAGTTTACTTAATCACTAGCTAAACTATTTGTTGGATTAGTTAAGAAAAATCTAAAAATTTGAATTATGACAACCAGTCCTCGTGGGAACGATCTCGTAATACGTACCATATCTACACCTGATTTGTATACATGCGATTTTAAAATCATTTAAATCAGGTTGGTTTAAATAAAACATCAAGTTTTTGGCGCCGTTGCCGGGGATCGAACCCGGGTCACCAGCATGACGGGTGGGAATACTCACCACTACACTACAACAACTGATGTTAGGCATCAAGATGTTTGATGAGATGGAGCGTCCCTTGACTGATGTTAGGCACGTTCCTGATATGAAGAAGAGTCTGATTTCTCTCGGTGCACTCGAGGCTATATAGTGCAAGTTCACTGGTCTTAATGATGCCCTTAAAGTTTTAAAAGGAGTACTCATGGTTATGAGAGTACAAAGGCACAGAAACCTTTACAGGTAGATCGGGAGTACTTCGGTAGGTGGAGCGGCAACGACTATTGCAGATTCCACATCTGTACGTATGTGGCATGCTCGTCTAGGCCACATGAGTGAGCGGGCTATGAAGGTACTATCTGATCATTGTTTGATTCCTACTTTTAAGAATTCTGATTTAGATATATGCGAGCATTGTATATATGGTAAATAATCTATATTATCTTTTAAATCTAGAAAACATGTATGTGAGGGAGTGTTTAATTATGTGCACTCTGACGTATGGGGGCCATTGCCAGAAGTTTCCGTTAGGGGGTCGTCATTGGTTTGTTTCATTCGTTGACGACTACTCATGAAAAGTTTGGGTTTACTTCATGAAATATAAATTTGAAGTTTTCATCATATTCAAACAATGGAAGACAATGATGGAAAAACATTCAGGGCGAAAATAAAGGTTTTAAGGACTGACAATGGTTGAAAATTTACTTCCACTGATTTTAATAAATATTGCAAGGATGAAGGGATCATTAGGCACAACACAGTGTGCTACAAATCTGAACAAAACGGTATGGCCGAGCGGATGAATCAGACTATCTTAGAGAAGGCTCAATGCTTGTTAAGTAATGCTGCGTTGTACAAGGATCCATGGATAGAAGCTGTTAACATGGCTTACTATTTGGTGAACCGGTCTCCGTCTATGACAGTTGAATATAAAATTCTAGAGAAAGTATATATGGAGTGGTTATAAAATGGACTACTTAGAGTTGCACATATTTGGTTGTGATGCTTACTCTCATGTCCGTCAGTTGAGAGAGATAAACTAGACCACAGAGCCAAAAAGTACATCTTTGTTGGCTAGGGTGTTGGTGTGAAAGGTTACTGGTTATTCGACAAGGTCACACGCAAGGTCATTGCTAGCCATGACGTCAGGTTCGATGAAAGCTCTCTATTCCACAAGAATGATCAAGAGGAGCAAGAGGAATCAGAAAGGTTGACCGTATACATCCAGATTGACATAGATGATACTCAGGCAGAGACAAATGCATAGACATAGGTACATGAGTAGGTGGAGGAGCCACCTATGAGAAAAAACTCACCGCGTGATCGCAAGTTACCGAAAAGATACAGGGACGACTCTAATATTGCATATGCCCTTATTACAGATGAGGGAGACCCGTCTATTATTCAGGAGGCTCTTAATGAGCCTAATGCAGAAAAGCAGAAGACGGCTATGGACGATGAGATGGACTCGTTGCATAAAAACAATACATGGGAGGTGGTGGAGCTTCCAGTGGGCTGAAAAGCGATCGGATGCAAGTCGTTATTTAAAAGGAAACTGGATATATACAAAGCAAGGCTGGTAGCGAAGGGGTATGCTCAGAGAGAAGGAATTGACTTCACAGTGATATTCGCGCCGGTGGTTAAGTAAGTATCTATCATATTCGTGTTGGTGCTGGTTGTCCAATACGATCTCGAGCTGGAACAGATGGATGTCAAGACTGCATTCTGCATGGGGAGTTAGAAGAGTAGATATACATGAAGCAACTAGAGGGCTACGAAGTTAAAGGGGTAGAGAAAAAGATTTGCAGGTTAATAAGGTCGTTGTACGGCTTGAAACAGTCGCACAGGCAGTGGTATAAAAAATTTGATTCTTTCATGTTGAGTCAGAAATTTACTAGGAGTGAATACGATCACTGTGTCTATTACAAGACACCGAATGATGGCAAATTCATCATCCTAATATTGTATGTTGATGATATGTTGATCGTCAGTCATGATATGTCTGAAATCAACGTACTGAAGACTTAGTTATTAGGGACATTCGAGATAAAAGATCTAAGGGTTGCAAAGAGGGTTTTCAGCATAGATATTTATAGAGATAGGAAGAGGAGTAGGCTTCGGTTATCACAGGCAGAATACCTTGAAAAGGTGCTGATCAAGTATGGGATGGACTTATTAAAGCCAGTGAGCGTTCCCCATGCGGCTCACATCAAGTTTTCCTAAGAACAATGTCATAAATCAAATGAGGAAAAACAAGTTCTCTCATGCTCCTTATTCGAATGCGGTTGGCAGTTTAATGTGTGTCATGGTCTGTACGAGACCAAATATTTTACAAACAGTCGGTGTTGTGATATATGTCAAACCTCGGAAAGTAACATTGGAAAGCAGTGAAATGACTACTTCGATACATTCGAGGTACAAAAGACTTTGTCTTAACTTTTAAGAAGACATGGGCAAAGTTGGTAGGCTATGTGGATTCAGACAACGCAAGCAATGTGGATTCCAGAAAGTCGAATTTAGGTTACTCGTTTGTACTAGCGGGTGGAGCAATCAGTTGGATATCAAAGCTTCAATCTGTGGTGGCTCTTTCCACAATAGAAGCAACATATATGGCAGTGATAGAGGCATTTAAGGAAGGTGTTTGGTTGAGAGGTATGATAAATCAATTGGGGCTTCAGCAGGAAGTCGTGTTGGTTAATTGTGATATCGAAAGCGCTATAAAATTGGCCAAAAATTCTGTTTATCACTTCGTACTAAACACATTGATGTTCGTCACCACTTTATCCGACAGGTGCTTGTAAAAGGAGGCGTAAATCTGGAGAAGATTCACACCAGTGTGAATCCGACAAACATGCTCACCAAGGTCATTCCTATGGAGAAGTTCAAGTTATGTGTTACTTCTCTGGGCTTGGCGATGACATAAAAGGAAATTGGAGTGTGCACGAGAAGTATTGATTAAGCTATGATGCGAGGCAAAGATAAGATAACAGGACAAGAAGCTACACGTTTGACGATTAAAGATAAGGTGGAGATTGTTGTATTTGATGTCTTAAATCAAGTCATATCATATATATATATATATATATATATATATATATATATATATATATATATATATAAGGTCAGTCGATGCCATCGACAGTCTGTTCAATGTCACCTCGATGGCATCAAATAGGTCTTGATCCCATCGATATTTACTGGATTTTCTTCAGTTGGTTGCTGTATTAATTGGGCACTTTTTTGATGCCAATGACTGGCCTTCGACGGCATTGATAGGATTAGTTCGATGACATTGAAAGGCCTTCGATGCCATCGACAGTCATATACATACATATGGAAACAAATCTCGCAAATCCACCGTTTTGTGTAGAAACTCCTATCCATTTCTCACCAAAGTGATGATTTGAATTTGCTCTCTGCATGAGAACTTCAATCTTCTTCCAAATATAACTACATCCATTTAGGATTTGTACTGTAAAACCATTAACTCGATTGGGTTTACCGACTTCTACCCTTGTCACTCTGCGAGATCGCAGATTCACAAAGTTTAATGACTCTCTAATTGGAATGATTGAGGCTAGCCTTTCAGATGGTCCAGCCTATTTCATTTGTATTCCAAATTATTCAGTCACCTTGACTGATGTCCATTTGTCTAAATTCCTTCGATTAGGAGTTTATACTCAAGGATTCGATATGCTCCCAGGAAGTGAAAATGTTGCGGTAACTTACCGTATATATTGCAAATCGATGAAAACAACTTCGCCTGGAACAACTTATGAAGCTCAAATCAAAGGCTTAACTACTTTGTTTATGGCAAACCTTGCTCATAATGTAGTTACGCCAAAAAGAATCAAATGGGACGAAGTCAATCTTTCAAAATGGCATCTTGAAGATGCTCAAGAAAAAACTCCAAACGAATCTACAAAACCTGAGCTTATTCAGCCTAAATGTCTTCTCAAATCCCCAAACTTAAACCTAAACCTAAAACCTAAATGTATTCTCAAATCCCTAAACCTAAACCTACACCTAAACCTAATCTCAACTACTTAACCTAAACCTAAACCTAAACCCGATCCCGAACCTGAACCTGATTTCCTAAACCTAAACCTTAAATGATTCTCAATTCCCTAAAACTATAACCTATAACCTAAACCTAAACCTAACCTAAACCTATAACCTAAACCTAACCTAAACCTAAACCTAAACCTATAACCTTAACCTAAACCAAAACCTATAACCTAAACCTTAACCTATAACCTATAACCTATAACCTAAACTTATAACCTATAACCTAACCTTAACCTAACCTAAACCTAAACCAAAACCTATAACCTTAACCTATACCCCTAAAACCTAAACCTAAACCTAAAACCTAAATGTATTCTCAAATCCCTCAACCTAAACCTACACCTAATCTTAATCTCAACTACTTAACCTAAACCTAAACTTGAAAACCCAAACCTAAACCCGATCCCAAAACCTATAACCTAAACCAAAACCAAAACCTATAACCTAAACCTGAACCCATTCTCAAATCCCAAAACCTATAACCTAAACCCGAACCCATTCTCAAATCGTATAGCCTATAACCTAAACCTAAACCTAAACCAAAACCTAAACCTATAACCTATAACCAAAACCAAAACCAAAACCAAAACCAAAACCTATAACCTATAACCTAAACCAAAACTTATAACCTAAACCTAAACCAAAACCTATAACCTAAACCCGAACCTATTCTCAAATCCCAAAACCTATAAACTAAACCTAAACCTTAACATAAACCTATAACCTATAACCTAAACCCGAACCTATTCTCAAATCCTATAACCTATAACCTAAACCTGAACCTAAACTAAAACCTAAACCTAAAACCTATAACCTAAACCAAAACCTATAACCTAAACCAAAACCGAAACCTATAACCTAAACCCGAACCTTAACATAAACCTATAACCTATAACCTAAACCAAAACCTATAACTTAAACCTAAATCAAAACCTATAACCTAAACCCGAACCTATTCTCAAATCCTATAACCTATAACCTAAACCCGAACTCAAACTTGAACCGGAATCCCTAAAACTTAACCTAAACATATAACCTATAACCTAAGCCTATACCTAAACCTAAAATCTAAACCTAAACCTAAACCTATAACCTATAACCTAAACCTAAACCTTAACCTAAACCTATAACCTAAACCTAAACCTAAACTTATAACCTAAACCTATTCTCGAATCCTAAAACCTATAACCTACCTTAACCTAATCCTATAACCTAAACTTATAACTTAAACCTATTCTCAAATCCCAAAACCTATAACCTAAACCTAAACCTTAACTTATAACCCAACCTAAACCTATACTTATAACCTAAACCTATTCTTAAATCCCAAAACCCATAACCTAAACCTAAACCTTAACCTAAACATATAACCTATAACCTAAACCAAAACCTATAACCTAAACCAGAACCCAAACCCGAACCCGAACCCGAATTCCTAAACCTTAACCTATAACCTAACCTAAACTTATACTTATAATCTAAACCTATTCTCAAATCCTAAAACCTAAAACCTAAACCTAAACCTTAACCTATAACCCAAACTAAACCTATACTTATAACCTAAACCTAAAACCTAAATGTATTCTCAAATCCCTAAACCTAAACCTACACCTAATCCTAATCTCAACTACTTAACCTAAACCTAAACTTGGAAACCTAAAACCGAACCCGAACCCAATTTCCTAAACCTAAACCTTAACCTATTCTCAATTCCCTAAAGCTATAACCTATAACCTAAACCTACACCTTAACATAAACCTAAACATATAACCTTAACCTAAACCAAAACCTAAAACCTAAACCTAAACCTACACCAAAACATATAACCTTAACCTATAACCTAAAACCTAAACCTAAACCAAAACCTATAACCTTAACCTAAACCAAAACCTATAACCTTAACCTAAACCTATAACCTAAATGTATTTTTAAATCCTTAAACCTAAACCTAAACCTAAACCAAATCCTAATCTCAACTCCTTACCTAAACCTAAACTTGAAAACCCAAACTAAACCCGATCTCAAACCCAAACCCGATTTCCTAAACCTAAACCTTAACCTATTCTCAATTCCTTAAAGCTAAACCCTAAACCTATAACCTAAACTAAACCTATAACCTAAACCTAAACCTAAACCTATAACCTAAACCTATAAGCTTAACCTAAACCTAAAACCTAAACCTAAACCTAAAACTTAAATGTATTCTCAAATCCCTAAACCTAAACCTACACTTTTAGGTAGGAGAAGTTTACTTTTTATAGTAAGTCACATATTTTAGTGTGTTTGATTGGAGTTTTGAGTTTAAAAGTCCATCCTAGGTTTGAACACATTATTCATGTTGGATTTTGCCATAGTTTAGAAGATTTGTACGTACATTTTCTATTTCTTCATATATAAGTGTTTTTATTATTATTATTATTATTATTTTTTTTAAAATCTTTTATCTTTCTTCCTTTTGAGATGTGTACAAAGGCATGCTTGTTTTGATTGTGTCTACAAATGCTATTGTATACAGGATGACAAGCTAAAGAAGTCACTGGAAGATGAAATTCATTTTCTCAAGGGAAGGGTTTCAGAACTTGAAAGTGATCGTGTCGAAGTCGACAGAAGTTACATCTTCAGTTTTAAGGAAAGAAGAAACTTTATCTTCTACATTTACTGAAATTGACCGTTTGAAGGAAGAAAATTCTGTAAAAATGTGAGCATTATTGAATGCATATGGAGGGTGTTTACTGTGTTGGAGTGTATTTGTTCCTATGGACATGAGGGCGCGCCTTAGTTGTAATTCTTATGATAGGTTGAGTAATGTGAAGTATTGTTTATTTAGAAATGTGAATGTAGGATGCATTGTAAGATTTGATTGCTATTTATGCATCATTTTTTTTCTGATTGCATTTTATGTACTATTTCTATCAGCATTTAGCTTAGATGAGCTATCAATCACAGCAGGTTCTTACAATGGAAACAGGTCGTATTATTACAATTTTTAAAAATCGCTACGAATATATCCGTAGCTATAGCTACAGCTTTTATCCGTAGCTACTGGTTCTATTGCTACGAATGTAATCCATAGCTAAGGTATCTATTGCTACGACAATTATCCGTAGCTATTGGTATCTATTGCTACGGATAATATCGATAGCTATTGGTGTCTATTGCTACGGATATGGTCCGTCGCTATTGGTATATATTGTAACGGATTATATCCGTAGCAATAGATACCAGTAGCTACGGATTATATCCGTAGCTATTGGTATCTTTTGCTATGGATTATATCCGTAGCTAATAGCTACAGATATAATCCGTAGCTACACCTTTAGCTACCCCACCTATAGGTGCGGACGTGCTACGGATTATATCTGTAGCAAAAGGGCTTTTGCTACGATTTTGGGCCGTAACCTTTGCCTGTTTTTCTTGTAGTGACTCCACATTTCCAAAAGGAAGTCATTGCTCTGATTGATTCAGGTGCTGACTTAAATTATCTTCGAGAAGGATTAATTCCTACTCATCTATGTGAAAAGACTAATAACACTATTTATACTGCTAATAGTCAAGAATCTCACATCGAATATAATTTGCCAAATGTTCATGTTTGTAAAAATGGAGAGTGCATACCGCTCTCTTTCATAATTGTCAAAAATTTACAACATGATGCCATACTCGGAACTCTCTTTATCCTCAAAATCCAACCCTTTATCACTACAAGTAAAGGCATCCAAACCAAAATCAATTCTGTTAACTTATTCTTCGAATTTATTAAACCACCTCAAACTGGTTTAATTTCCGAAGTTGTTAATTCTGTTTCTTATAAAGAAACTCAAATTAACTTCCTGAGAAATGAAATTTCTCATCTCCAAATCCAAAAATAGCTTCACCAGCCAAATTTTCAACATCAACTAAAGAAATTCCAAAAAACTCTTGAAACTCTCTATTCAGAAGTCCCAAATGCCTTCTTGCACAGAAAAACTCATTTAGTCTCCCTACCATATGTAGAAGGCTTTAATGAAAACCAAATTCCTACCAAAGCACGCCCTTCTCAAATGGACTCCCAACTTCTTCAACTCTGTGATGAAGAAATCAAATCTCTTCTCCAAAAGGGACTCATACGCCCTTCCGAATCTCAATGGAGTTGTGCAGCTTTTTATGTCAACAATGTTGTTGAACTCGAACGAGGTGTTCCACGGCTTGTCATAAATTACAAGCCTCTCAATCATGTCTTAAAAGCCATAAGATATCCAATTCCAAACAAAAAGGATTTATTAAATAAATTGCACAAAGCCAATTTATTTTTTAAATTTGACCTAAAATCTGGATTCTGGCAAATTCAGATTCACCCAAAAGAAAGATAAAAAATGACTTTCACAGTTCCCTTCGAACATTTCGAATGGACTGTAATGCCTTTTGGTCTCAAAAATGCCCCATCTAAATTTTAAAAAATTATGAATGATATCTTTTATCCTTATAAAGAATTCATTCTCACTTATATTGATGATATTCTTATCTATTTTCAAAATTTGAATCAACATTGGAAACACTTAGAAAATTTTAAAACAGCCATTGAAAGAAATGGTCTTGTACTTTCTTCAAGAAAGATCAAGCTCTTTCGAACTGAAATCCAATTTCTAGGTTTTAAAATTAGCCAAAATACAATCAAGCCAATCCAAAGAGTCATAGATTTTGCAGAAAAATTTCCTGACAAAAAATAACTTCAAAAATTCCTCAGATGTTTAAACTACATTTCTGATTTTTACAAAGATTTATCCAAAGACAGAGCCCTTTTATAGAATTTGTTAACCAAAAATCCAAAATCTCTTTGGTTTGATGAACACACCAAAGCTTTCCAAAATATTAAAACCAAAATAAGATACCTTCCTTGTCTTAATCTTTCAACTCCTGATTTTCCAAAAATCATTCAAACCGATGCCTCTGACTATGGTTATGGAGGTATTCTT
Source organism: Magnolia officinalis (assembly GCA_021015155.1). Classification (NCBI taxonomy): domain Eukaryota; kingdom Viridiplantae; phylum Streptophyta; class Magnoliopsida; order Magnoliales; family Magnoliaceae; genus Magnolia; species Magnolia officinalis. Next base: position 82,055,950 of record JAJHSJ010000003.1, on the reverse strand, counting down.
TTACGAAAATCTCCAAAGGGTCAAGAACAACTTGTTCGGTTTACTTCCGGAACTTGGAACCCCACTCAGCAAAATTATTCTATAATCAAAAAAGAAATTTTGTCAATGGTTTCTTGTATCCAAAAATTCCAAAGTGATATTCTAAATCAAAAATTCCTTTTACGTGTATATTTCCAAGCAGCCAAAGAAGTTTTAAAGAAAGATGTAAAAAAACCTAGCTTCAAAACATATTTTTGCACGTTGGCAAGCTATATTATCTATTTTTTAATTTTGATATCGAATTTATTCCCGGAAAAAGAATTCTTTCCCTGATCTCTTATCTTGCGAATTCTTATAAGGAGAGTCCAAACATGCCACCAAAAACTCCCCAAACTCAAAAGGCCAAAAACAAAGGAAAAGAAAAAATGGAGATTGAAATCTCTAATACCTTCTTTCCCCTTCTCCAAATTCCTAAAAAAGAAACAGCTAAATCTTCCAAACCAGCCAAAAATGCAATTGACTCAACCATAAATGGAAGACTACCAGCCAAAAGGAAAACATAGGGTTTTGACCCTCGATGCTGAACTTGCCAAATTACCAGAAGATCTTCTTATTCTCAAAATCTTCCTCCCTCAAAATCATTTCATTCCCAAACATCCAACACTCTCCAGAAAATTCTATGAAGCCATTCTGGTCCAAACTCATAGTATGATCTTTGAACACCGCACTAACAAAAACCAAACAGAATACTCTTTCTCCAAAATGAAAATTGTGAACATCATCTGTCAAAATGAATGGGAAAAATCTCTCTCTCAATTTCAAAATGTCAAAAGCCCAGATGGAAAGTCTCATCATTTTTCTTACTGGGATTACATGGTAGCATGGAAATATGCTCTCCTTTTCCAAAATTCTGAAAATAGTCATTCATGGTTTTTAAAATTTTCTCGACCATATACCAATGAGATTTTGCCTTGGTTTTATTCTCAATGGTGGATTCTATTTGGCGGCCAAACTTCCATCTTGCCAAATGAACTCCTCTCCCACTATGGCAAAATTGAAAAAAATGGAAAAGCTTGATTTCCCAGGCCATTCTGTTATGCTATACTTTGCTAAACATGGACTTCCATGGATCCTTAAATGGAAGTATGAAGTTTTACCCTCTGAATACCAAAATGCCAAAGTCTTTTTTCAATTCACTTATATCAAATGGTGGAACAAATTTGATTGTGACATTGTTCTCAAAACAACAAAGAAGCAATCTGTTGCTAAAAGAGAATTGCCAAAAATATTTAAAGAAGTCATCTCAGCTCCTAAACCAGATGAAACTGTCAAACAAAAGCAAGAATTAGCAGAGCTTAAATCTGCTTTCATTGCTCTTCAAGATTAAGTGTCCAGTCGACACGGATCCACTTTCGTCGAATCAGAAGGATCTTCTACGGCTGTCCCAGAAACTAATCCAGACGACGAAGACGTGTTCTTCTAAAAATCAAGAAGCTAAATGCAAGCCAAACAGAAGCCAAATTGAAGCCAAACTGAAGCCAAAAGCAAGCTAATTCACGCCAAATGAGAAGCCAAACTGAAGCCAAAAGCAAGCCAATTCACGCCGAATGAAAAGCCAAAGTCGAAGTCATCGAGCAACGATAAAGCCAAAAGAAAAGCTCGCCAAAAACAGTCAAAAAGTCTACTGTAGCAACAAACGCCAAATCACTATAGCACTTTTACTGTTGACTTTTACTGTAGGAAACAGTAAAAACCACATAGTAAAACCGCACAGTATCCAAATAGTTGCCAAACTGGGTACTGTTCGCCCACAGAATGTACCCACCATTTTTCTTGTACAGTTTTGTAATAATACTTGTAAATCTCTATATAAAGAGATGTTTACTTTTGTTTTAGAGCAGAGTTCGATTAGCGAATTCAAAGTTTAGTCCCAGTGAGTGCTTGACTAGCAAGCGAGTGCCTTCGTCTCTTTTTTTCTTTCAGTGTTTATTTGTAAAGTTGTTTGCAAGCCTTGCAAGCTGATCCTGCCGAATTGGTATCAGAGCCATCTTGTAAGCAGTTTTTCTATTATATATATATATATATATATATATATGTTTTGCTTGAATAGAGTTCTGTAATTTATTTCTCTCTTTTTTTGTCTAGTCCTACTTAGATTTCTGCCAGTTCTTTAAATTTTTTTTTTTATTTCTGCAAATCTCTTTACAATATATTTATTTTCTGTTTTTATATTTACAAATTAAAATTAAAAGAAGGTCCAAGGCTCCCTTGTCTAAATACCCTGTTGCCGTTAGCTAGTGGTGCGTAAGGCTTTTGTAGGGAATCATATTATTGACAAGCCACTCTTCTTAATTTTAATTTTGCAAATATGGATTCAGGAAGGCGATCTGTTTCAGAAAGATCTACCAAATACAAAAATTTAGACAGATCTGATAGTTCTGTTGGCCAAAATCTGCCAAGCCTTCCAAAAGTGTTATTTCCATAGTAACCAAATGGTTTTCTACCCAAAGTAATTTTGATTCTGCCAAATCTAATGATTTTGCTAAATCTATTGAATCAACAAGTATTGCCAAAGTAGCTGACGCTGAAACCATGTCTATAAAAAATCTTGAAGAAATTCGATATTCTAATATCGAACAATCTCTTCAAAACTGGAATTTACCAAAAGCTCCCATACATAAGATTTATACAGAAGGTTCTTTTCAAAATGATGATTCTCTTGAATCAGACTTCATCATCAAAACTGTAGAACAAACTTTATCCGTTTCTCACCAAAGTGACGATTTGAATTTGCTCTCTGCACGAGAACTTCTTCAATCATCTTCAAAATATAACTACATCCATTTAGGATTTGTCCAAGTTACTGTAAAACCATTAACTCGATTGGGTTTACCGACTTCTACCCTTGTCACTCTGCGAGATCGCAGATTCACAAAGTTTAATGACTCTCTAATTGGAATGATTGAGGCTAGCCTTTTAGATGGTCCAGCCTATCATTTGTATTCCAAATTATTCGGTCGCCTTGACTGATGTCCATTTGTCTAAATTCCTTCGATTAGGAGTTTATACTCAAGGATTCGATATGCTCCAAGGAAGTGAAAATGTTGCGGTAACTTACCGTATATATTACAAATTGATGAAAACAACTTCTCCTGGAACAACTTATGAAGCTCGAATCAAAGGCTTAGCTACTTTATTTATGGCAAACCTTGCTCATAATGTAGTTATGCCAAAAAGAATCAAATGGGACGAAGTCAATCTTTCCAAATGGCATCTTGAAGATGCTCAAGAAAAAACTCCAAACGAATCTACAGAACCTGAGCTTATTCAGACGAATGTTGATGGCTCTGTAGACATCATTTTTGCCAAATACACTCAAAAACCAAGTTCTTCTCAAACTTTGCCAAATCCAAAACAAAATTTTCCAAAGACAATTCCCACTCATGTCTTTAGCCCTCACTATCATAAACAAGAGGATGATTATAATCCTTCTGAGAGTGATTTCCTTCCTCACGTTAACATGATTTCTGTTACCTGCCAAAATCCAACTAAATCTTTTGTTATAGATACAGAATATCTAAAACGAGATTTTCAAAAACATCCATTAACAAAATGGTACTTCAAAAACATTCCTGAAAATATTAAAAAAGATCTCAAAGAAAAATGGTATTTTCACATGAACCAAAATCAAATAATTATTCCCTTGTGTAAACAGGATTGGGAGGCATTCCAAGGGTTTCTAAATAGTTCTAGGGTTTCAAATGGGTGGAGCAAGAGTGAGATTCGAGGTTGTTCGAATCGGGTAAGCCTTCTCTCTTTGTAATTTCTTCTTTCATAGTGAATTTTTGTCGCTTTGTGTCGTGGTTTTTTTTTCCCGAAAGGGTTTTCTCATGTTAAATCATTGTGTTCTCCTTTGTGTTTGTGTGGTGCTTTTGGATTGCTATCCTAGATTCATCTCTGTGTGATTACGTTGTTTTCCTAACAAAAAGATGCTGACAAAAAGGGACCACATCAACAGAAACAAAGAGGATAATGACACCCACAGTCGAAACCTATGTAGGGTCTGTCGTGATGTTTATAAGAAATCCACCTTGTCCATCCACTCTGCCTGCTCATGATGATAGGGGTTGAGGCCAAAAACTGAGGCAAATCCAAATTTCGAATGTGTCATAGGGCATGAAACAGCAATGAGGGCAATGCATGCCTCCCTTTGAAACCTTCCTGATTCCATTATGATGTTTTGTTGGTGATCTAAACTGTTTGAATCTGTCTTGTAGGTAGGTCCATTGTGCTACACGCTGAGAAAGGCCAACCCATCAATCCGTTTTACTGACTCATGTTGGTGGGTGAAAAACTTAGGTAGATCCAAAGCTTAAGTGGGCCACAATGAAAGAAACAATAGAGTATGGCTACCATTGAAAGAAACAATAGAGTATGGCTACCATTGAAATCTTCTAGCTACCATTGAAAGAAACAATAGAGTATGACTACCATTGAAATCTTCTAGCTACCATTGAAAGAAACAATAGAGTATGGCTACCATTGAAATCTTCTAGCTAGGAGCCCATCTTGTAGTTTGTATGCCATCCAAACCTTCTAGCTACCATTGAAAGAAACAATAGAGTATGGCTACCATTGAAAGAAACAATAGAGTATGGCTACCATTGAAATCTTCCTATGGCTACCATTGAAAGAAACAATAGAGTATGGCTACCATTGAAATCTACTATTGAAAGAAACAATAGAGTATTGAAAGAAACAATAGACTATTGAAATCTACTATTGAAAGAAACAATAGAGTATTGAAAGAAACAATAGAGTATTGAAATCTACTATTGAAAGAAACAATAGACTATTGAAATCTACTATTGAAAGAAACAATAGAGTATGGCTACCATTGAAAGAAACAATAGACTATTGAAATCTACTATTGAAAAGAAACAATAGAGTATGGCTACAATGAAAGAAATAATAGAGTATGGCTACCATTGAAATCTTCTAGCTAGGAGCCCATCTTGTAGTTTGTATGCCATCCAAGCCGATTATAAGGTCATTCCCACCTGCTAAAATATTATAGAGAAATCAATACATGGGGTGGATGTTTTAAAAACATCACTGTGTGCCCCATGATTATTTAAATGGTGGGCATTCAATAAATTATTTCAAGCAATATAGCCCACTTGAATGTCGAATCTACCTCATAATCAAGACCATCCATTAAAATGAGCTAACAAAAATGGTGGATGAGACCGATTTCCTAAAAACATCATGGTGGTGGGCCAAATGAGTTTTAACAGTGCTTATGCTATTTTAATAGTGGGCATTAAATACCAGTATTGCTAGTAGTGTGGCCCACTCGAGTGTTAGATATACCTGAAAAAATGGCGAACGGATTGGATTCCTCAAAAACATAATAGCAGGCCACAGATGTTTCAATCATGAGTTACAGATGTTTTAGGGGTTGGCGTTAAGTCAACACTGTTTCAAGTACTGTGGTCCACTTGAGTGCCGAATCTGATGGACCAGTGGGTTTCTCAAAATCATAGCGGGGCTGCATGGCTGCTGACCCATGCTTTATTCCGTGGGAGATCTTGGAAAGCCAGAAATGCTGCCAAATTTGATGGGAAGCATGTCCCAATAGCTGCAGTGCTTAGTAGTGTTAAATGGTGGTTGGCGTGGGTAAGCAAAGGGAACGCGCCTACCAGATCCCTCTCTCGGTAAATCAGCTTATCTTAGGAGAGTTGGGGATTGCTATGTCTCCCCCTCCAAGTAAGGTATATGAGGTTGTGAAGTGGAGCAGGCCAAAAGAAGGTTGGGTTAAACTAAACGTGGATGGGTCTCTTAGGAGGAACCCGGAGTTATCTGGAGGAGGAATCTATAGAGGGGCAAATAACCTCATGTTCGCATTTTCAAATGGCTATGGGGAGGGCACTCAAACGCAGAGATCCAAGTGGTCTATGATGGTCCCATTCTCTGTTTTAACCATGGTCTATCGAAGATGGAGATTAAATCTAACTCGAAGTTTGTGGTGGAAACTCAAAATTCCAGATCCCAGGCGGCTTGGAAGTGGCAATACTGGGCTGCCTGCATAGCCAGCCTGAAGAAGGAGTTGATTCGTTTTGTCTACATCATGAGAGAAGAAAATGGCCCGATATATGGGCTGGCCCGAGAAGGCAGTGATCTTCAAGGGAGGCAATTTTATAAGGAGGCCTCTGAGCTCCATACCACTATTCAGGGAATGTTTCTGTTAGATAAGGTGGCGCTGGGTTCTATTAGGGAATCATCATCGGTAAAGGTTTTATGATAGGCAGCCCCGGAGGTCCTTTTACATCTCCGTGGGCAGCCCGAAATGTCTGTCTCGTAATTTTCCTCCCAGGAGTGAAGTAAAGGCTTCTTTAAAAAAAAAAAATTGTGTGCACAAAATCTGAACCACTGAAAAGGTATGCTCCAACTTGAAAATCAATAAGTGCAAAAAATCAGAACAAGTCATTCATCAGGTGGGCAGCGCATGCACATCTACTCCAACTCATTAGCCGCGCATTGTCTTCTTTTGTGTTGCCTACCTGATGAATGGGTCCCCCTGTTTTTTGTGCCATTCTCTATTTTAGGTATGGCCTACCTTTTGAGTGGCTCAGATGTGGTAGACACATGACACGTTGGCCATTTACTATCGATTGATTCGATTGTAACTTTGTTGTCCAATATGATGGTCGTGAACAGTATTAACTTGGGTGCCCGAATATGCTATGGATGGAGAACAATGCCCGAATGCATCAAGTTAGTGGAAACATATCAGAACTTTCAAACTGATGGTTTCTTCTTGGGATGGTATATAATCCTAAAATTTTCTTATCAAGTATACATTTTGGGTCCAGCAAGATCAATGCTCTTGATCTCTTAACCATCAGCCAGATTATCCGATGGAGGAAGCCTACACCATGGCTTGCCGGTAATCACCAATTCTAAACCGGTGATGGCTCATCCAACCTTCCCGTGGCACTGAAGTGCACCAATCCAAGCAGCCCCCTTGTGGGGCGAATTGTGGATAAAGCTTATTAGAAAAATAAATAAATAAACAATCTGACATTGCTAGTTAAATGTGTATTTTAGATCCACTATCTTTTCTCTGTGTATTTGATAGGCAGGCCATGGTTGAACGGTCCTTGGGATAATCCATGCACACTTCTAAAATTTGAAGCTGTACTTGGTTGGATTGACCTGCTTGTTTTAAGCGTTTAGGCAGATGAATTGCCACCATTTACTTGTCGGAAATCAAAACAATAGTTGGATGACACTTTCTCAGGAAAAAAAGAAAAAAAGAAAAAAAAAGAAAAAGAAAAGCCAATATGCAATGTTTCATCCATCTTGTGTTAGGACCATCCAACAGTAGTGGGGGTTGTCCTCCTAGTTATCCAAACATTCATATGGACAGGGGCAGTGGTGGATGGGGAAGATAACTGATGTAGAGCAGGTCCCCAACAATTTCCTGGCCAAGATGGATCAGAAAAGGCCCGGTTGACGACAGAAGTGATCCGGACCGTCGGACCTTAGATCAGGCATATCTCGCAATCCGGAATGAGTTACCTAATGTAAAATATATAATTTTGGGGTAGAACGAGCTACTTTAGCCAACAAACCCCGCTATGCCGGGTTGCGACGCTCGGAATTATGAAAAACCCTGGATCGACGGTCGTTTCCCTGCTTTAATTTCATTTTTACTATAAATAATAAGTTTTAGTTTGATTATAACTCTTCATCCGTCGGGGCTTTAGGAGTTGCGCCCAACGTGAAAAGAGCTTAGAATAATTAGGAGAACGGTTTGGTGAAGCCAAATAGGACACTTACTATTTTTGGCCGAAAACCTTGCGCACTAGTAGACATTACGACCGTTTATAAATAGTAAGTTTACTATTTATAGTAAGTCGCGGATTCTGGGAGTTTTAGTTGTAGTTTGATCCTGATTTCTTTCCCATTGCTTGGTACCCCTATTTAAAGGGTTGTGAACTCGTTTTTAGTCATCAATTAATCAATTTCAAATTTCTTAGAATTTATTTCTATTTTCTGCTTTCTTTCCTCATGGATTCGAGAAGTCCCTGTGAGGAGTCCAGAGAAGCTCCGTGGATTCGGAGTAGTTATCCTCATCACGTTCATCCCTGCGTAAATTGGTATCAGAGCGAGGATTCCCCTCGGGCCGATAGCAAACAATGAAGGTATGGATCAAAATCCTGTGGACGGTGATCTAGAGATTTATTATCTTTCGGAAAGAATGGAAGCTTTCCATTGGGATAGACAGTTGACCATGCAAGGGCTGCAGGCAACCCTCGACCATCTTGCGGATGCGCTACTTCCCCCAAGCCTTAGGCGGTGCTCCACCACCCATGGTTGTTGTACGACGCAACCTCGATTTTCATAGAGCACTACCAATGGCAAACTGTAGGGTTACACCAGATGATTCAAGTTCTAGCAATGAGGACTTTAATGAGGGTTTTGTCCGATGACCAATTCATGGAGGCAATCACCTAGATCGTGCTGAAAGAGACTATCGAGGTAAGGCTGAACTTCCTAGTTTTAATGGTTTATTACGTATAGAAGATTTCCTCGATTGACTAGCCGAAGTAGAGATATATTTTGATTATATGGACGTGCTAGATCATAAAAGGATAAAATTGGTAGCGTTTAAATTAAAATTTGGTGCTTATGCATGGTGAGAACAATTACAACTCTCACGAGCCCGCCAGAACAAGGCGCCCATCTCATCATGGCCACGGATGAGACGTCTTCTTCAATCACGATTTCTCTCCAGTGATTATGAGCAGATATTATTCCAGTAATACTAAAATTGCTGACAAGGAATCGAACCGTCACAAATTACACTGAAGAATTCCAGCGGTTGGCTACACGAAACGATCTATTAGAATCTGAGTCACAGAAGGTGGCATGATTTATAGGTGGGTTGCGACCGACAATTCAAGATCGAGTTCAGATGTACCCAGTCGGGACCGTAGATGAAGCAGTTCAATTGGCGGGTAAGGCAGAAACACAACTTGCAAGAGTTTCTCCTCGTCCCTATCCTTCAACTTGACTCCCCATGACGGGTCCCACGCAGGATCCAGTGCTGGCACGAGGAAAAGATCCAGTAGGAGAACGTCATCAACCTCCTACAACTGTAAATCGTGATACGAAGAGCGGCTCATCCAGACCTCAACGTGTAGCACCCACAACAGCGGGCCTGAGAAGGATCCCAAATCCTTATGCTCGGCCAAGGTCAAACAATTGTTACTGTTGTGGCCAGCCAGGCCACTTATCAAACACCTGTTCTCAACGTCCCATAGCACACTTGACTATAAACGAAAGGGGCACTAAAGATGAGGCCGCAGAAGAAGACCATGGCTATGATGAACATGAACAAACTACTGAAGAAATAGCAGGTAGCGATGGAGTGATGGGCGAGGATCGTGACAAATTTCTAGTTGTGAGGTAATTACTGTATACCCCACGAAACGAATTACATCCACAGCGACACAATATATTTCGTACTCGGTACACTGTCAACGGAAAGGTCTGTGATGTGATCATAGACAGTGGTAGTAGTAAGAACATCGTCTCAAGAGTGATGATGGACAAGTCACGGCTACCAACGACAAAACATCATTCCCCGTACTCAATTGGCTGGATAAAAAAGGTGAATGAGACCAAGGTAACTGAACAATGCACTATCTCGTTTTCAATTGGTAAAAATTATAAGGATCAGATACTTTGTGACGTGGTCGACATGGAAGCTTGTCACATGCTACTCGGTCGACCCTGGCAGTCGGACCATGATGCGACCCATCGGGGACGAGACAGTGTCTACGTATTCGTCAAAGATAGTCGAAAAATAATCCTTGCCCCTATGGCACCAGAGAACCACCCTGAAGGTTCTAATGTGGAGGGGAGTTCTCTCTTGACCATTCGGGATTTCATGGAGGAATCCAAGGAAACCGGCGAGGTATAAGCAGTAGTGGTGAAGGGCGAGGAAGAGGAACCCTCAAATATCCCTCCAAGTTTAAGACTTACTAAACGAATTCAAAGAAGTCTGGTCTGAGGATTTTTCTGAAGGATTACTCCCAATGAGGGACATCCAACATCACATAGACCTCGTCCCTAGGGCTAGCCTGCCCAACCGCCCTCATTATCGGATGAGTCCAGAGGAATGTGAGATACTTCAGGGACAAGTGGAGGAATTGATCTGTAAGGGTCTCTTGAGAGAGAACATGAACCCATGTGTCGTACCAACATTATTAACGTAAAAAAAATGGAAGCTGGCGCATGTGTGTCGACAGCCGGGTAATCAACAAAATTACCATCAAATATCGGTTCTCAATACCACGGTTGGACGACATGCTCGATATGCTAGAAGGGGCCAAGGTGTTCTCTAAACTAGATCTAAGGAGCAGGTACCATCAGATTCGTATATGATGTTGAGGGTCAAATATTGCATATCAGACCCTAGTTACTGCTTGGATTTACGAACATAATATTGTTTAAAGGCTGACTTAATCGTGTTTATGTTGCAGGTTGAATTTAGGAGCTTTGATTATAAAAGAGTACTAAAAGTGTGGATTTGACGCTTTGAAGCTACCAAGGCAAGGGACGGCTGAGACGTGAAGGGAAGCAGAGAGAGAAAGAGTTTGGACTTCCTTTATTCCGTTTCTTTTATTTTTATGTTATTTTTTTCTATGAATGTGGATGGAGTTTAGCTTATCCATGTCAGGCTAAAACTCCTTAGCTAGGGCTAAGGGGTGAAGCTTGTAGTGAGATGGGAGATTTTGTATGCCTTTCATTTAAGTTTCAGTTGAACTGATGTTTGATTCGAGTTGATAATAAGGGAATACTTTTAGTTTTTAATGGTTTGTTGTGACTGAAATTACAATAGATCTGCGGTGGCTTTGAGTATTTTTGTTTCCTTTTGATGTTTATGACGTCAGGAAGCCCTGTTGTTCTCCATCGTCTCCTAGGCATGGTTGGATATCGGTACCCTTCCTAACCTTCATAATCATCTAATTGGTTATCAATTAGTTTAATTCTGTTGTTTACTTTGTCTCTTGGGCATGGTTTGGTGATGGAATCCATTCTAATTCATATACCTTTCATCTCTTGAAAACATATCAAAGGACGTTCGATTTAATTTTCATGGTTTCACCCTTCAACTGGATGAAGATAGGACTCTAAGTCCAGTTGAATTCTTGAAACAGGCATAAGATCTCCCTGATCTTTACGAGTGGATCCTCTGAATCCCTAGTGTCTTTCCTCTGAATTCCTTAAGTTTTAATTTAACATTGCACCATTATTCCTTCAATTTATTTGATTGAGATTACATCTTAGTCTAGTCCTAATTCTACGTAGTTTCAGATAACGTACAAGTATCAGTCCCTTGGGATTCGACCTCGGTCTTACCGAGCTTATTACTGCATCACAACCCTACACTTGGGGAGTGAACAAGTTTTTGGCGCCGTTGCCGGGGACTGACGGCTACAATTTTCTGAAATTAATTGGTTTTAGAGTTAGTTTAAGATTAGGATTTTACTATTTTTAATTTTTAATTTTTATTTCTATTTGATTCATAGAACTAACATGTTTCCTATTTTGTAGGTTGTTAAGATAGAAACTTCTAATTCGGTAAACTCTTTCTGATTTTTTAGATTTTCTAACTCTTTAGATTTGGTTTGCTTTAGGAATTTTTTCAAATTTATTTCATCTTTTCGTTATTCTATTTTCTTCTTTTAGAAGCTAGTTTACTCTTTAGTTTAAACATTAGGAAATTTCTATTCTTGTATCTTCCATTCTTAGAAACTAACTCGTTTTGTTTTCTTTTGTAGATTTTAAATTTAGGGACTTCAATTTGGTAACTTCCTTCCAACCCTCTCTTATTGCTAGTTTTTATTTTCCTTTCTTAGGATTATGTTTAGAAATCAATTGAGGGCTGCGGGTGTTTCATGCCCAAGTGGGCTCGTGACAACACTCGACGTCTCTTGACTGAAGGAGGATTAGTTGAGGGTTTAACTGTCCATCACAGGACCAGACACCGCTCGAATTTCCCTGAGTTAACTGAGGTTATGGCTGTAAATCAACCACAAGCACTACCTCAAGCTAGGGTTGAGGAAGTACATGATGAGAATGAGGTACATTAGGCACCCCCGCCTCGTACTTTACGGGATTATTTACAACCGGCGGGGGTGAGTACGCCCTCATGCATGATTTTTCCTAAGAATACAGGACATATGGACATCAAGCCAGGGGTTATCCAACTCCTTCCTAAGTTCCATGGGCTTAAGTCCGAAGAACCATATCTACATCTGAAAGAGTTCGATGAGATAATAGCCACTTTATACTTCCCTAATGTATCTGAGGATACAATCAGGCTGAAACTCTTTCCATTCTCCTTGAAAGAGAAGGCTAAGACATGGCTACATTCACTGCGTCCTAGATCCGTTGGCACATTGAATGTTATGCAGAGGGAATTCATAAAGAAATTTTTCCCACACCATAAAACGATTACCCTAAGAAAAGCAATCATAAACTTTGCCCAAAAGGAAGATGAAACATTCTTCCAATGTTGAGAAAGATTCAAAGATTTGGTCAATTCATGCCCACAACACGGCTTTGAAATGTGGCGCATTACAAATTTTTTCTACGATGGACTGACATCTTCCATGCGCCAAATGGTCGAGACAATGTGTAATAGAGAATTCATTAATAAAAATGTTAAAGAGGTATGGGATTACCTCGATAGTCTTGCTGAAAAAATACAAGCATGGGATTATTATCCGAATTCGAACACCACGTCTAGGCCGACTCAATCTAAGGAGAAAGGTGGAGTGTATCTCTTGAAAGAAGAGGATGATCTCAAGTGTAAAGTGACTACACTCATACGAAAATTTGAGGCCATGGAAGGAAAGAAGGAGAAGGTTAATGAAAGTGTGTGCGCCATCTGTGATTGCAATATTCATACTACTGAAAATTGTCCTACAAAACCTGCCTTTCGAGAAGTGTTGAATGAACAATCCAATGCCGTAAATAACTGTCAAAGACCTTTCAATGGACCGACCTCTAATACGTATAATCCTGGTTGGAAAAATCATCCAAATCTTAGTTGGAGAAATAGACAAACTTCGACCCCTCAAGGTTTCTTCAATCAAAATCCAAATCAAGGGAAACCTCAAGAAGAACCGGTTCAAAATTCCATACAAGAACTGGCTCAGGCAATGCAAGGATTTACAGATTTTATGCAAAAGATGGATTCACGTATGACAGTTATAGAAAAGGGGATGCTTCCTGCACAACCTCTCCCCAATCCTAAGCCGCAGTACGAGATAAGTGATCCCAGCTCTTCAAATCAAATGGAGCGTGCTAAATCCATCACCAGTCTTAGGAGTGGGAAGATCATTGATAAAACCCTTCCGGTTAGGCCGGAAAAGCCTCAAGAACCAGAAGAGGACAACAATGATGGATCTGATGATGCCCCACAAAAATTAGAACCGAAACTTCTAGAGAAGCCAGTTGCTCCGTTCCCCCAACGGTTGGTTGTACTAAAACGTCTTTCTAACTCTCAGGATATTCTAGAGGTGTTGAAATAAGTGAAAGTCAACATTCCTCTACTTGATGTCGTAAAAGATTCCTTCATATGCAAAATTTCTGAAAGACTTATGCACGACCAAAAGACGGCAGAGTATTCAAAAGAAGATTTTCTTGATTGAGAAAGTGAGTGCCATCCTGAAGCAAGATGTGCCGCAGAAATTTAAGGATCCCGGTAGCCCAACTATATCATGTGTAATCGGGAACCATCGAATTGATCACGCACTTCTTGACTTAGGAGCGAGCGTCAATCTGATTCCCTACTCGGTATACAAACAGTTAGGTTTGGGTGAGTTAAAACCCACCCTAACTACACTACAACTTGCCGATCGCTCTATTCGTGTACTAAGAGGGATAATTGAGGATGTGTTAGTCCAAGTCGATAGATTTTACTACCTTGTAGATTTTATCATCCTGGACACTGAACCCATCAATAACATGAGCACTCAGATTCCCTTCATTCTTGGTCGCCCATTCCTTGCTATGTCAAATGCAATTATCAATTGCAGGAATGGTGTCATGACTATGTCTTTTGGGAATTTGACATTGGAGTCAAACATCTTTTTCAATAACGGCAGCAACTCAGAGGATGATAACGATTTCCACGACATTAACATGATTGACTCTTTCGTGGAAGATACGATACCTTTGACCTTATCCTCCAACCCTCTAGAGACATGCCTGGCCCACTCCCATGAGTTTGATGATGATATGATTAGGGAGACGTGTGCCTTGCTGGATACTGCACCGGTACTTGAAGTTAACTGGTGGAGGCCACAATTTGAAGAATTGCCACAAACTGATCATGTAGTGCCTCTACCGTCTAACCTCAAGGCACCGAAGCTTGACCTAAAACCTTTGCCCTCTAATTTGAAATATGCCTATTTAGGTCAAGATGAGACATACCCGGTGGTGATCTCTGCCCACCTGGAGAAAGAACAGGAGAATATGCTCATATCTACTCTCATTGAGCATAAAGGAGCCCTAGGATGGACGATAACGGACCTCAAGGGAATCGACCCCTCGATTTGTACTCACCGCATATATCTCAAGGATAATGCGAAGACCGCTCGGCAACCACAACGTAGACTAAATCCAAACATGAAGGTAGTGGTTAAGGCCAAGGTTCTTAAACTATTGGATGTGGGTATCATATACCCTATATCTGATAGTCAATGGGTGAGTCCAACTCAGGTGGTTCCTAAGAAGTCTGGAATCACCATCGTAGCTAATGCTAATAATGAACTCGTGCCAACTAGAGTCACTACTGGTTGGAGAATGTGCATTGACTATCGAAAGTTGAATACCGTCACAAGGAAAGATCACTTTCCTTTGCCCTTTATTGATCAAATCTTGAAAAGGCTAGCTGGTCATTCCTATTACTGTTTCCTTAACGAGTATTTGGGCTACAATCAGATTGAAATCGCCCCTGAGGACCAGGAAAAGACCACATTTACATGTCCCTACGGCACCTTTGCTTACCGAAGGATGCCATTTGGACTATGTAATGCCCCTGCCACCTTTCAGCGATGTATGCTGAGTATCTTTTCTGATATGGTGGGGCAAGATCTAGAGGTCTTCATGGACGACTTCTCTGTCTACGGTTCATCTTTCAACAAGTGCTTGGAAAGTCTTAAATGTGTGCTGAAAAGATGTGAAGAAAAGAACTTGGTACTTAATTGGGAGAATTGTCATTTCATGGTTCATAAGGGAATTGTCCTTGGACATATCATCTCGTCCAAAGGAATCGAGGTAGATAAGGCAAAAATTGATCTTATCTCTAACCTACCACCACCCAAGAACATACAGGACGTGCGAACCTTCTTAGGACACGCTGGGTTCTACAGAAGATTCATAAAGGACTTTAGTCTCCTCTCTCGTCCTTTATGTAATCTTCTTCAAAAGGATGCACCATACGAGTGGACTGAGCAATGCCAGGAAGCTTTCACCAAGCTTAAAGGCACGTTAACCACTGCACCTATCATGCAGCCACCCGACTGGAGCCTTCCTTTTGAGCTTATGTGCGACGCTTCTGATTATGCTCTTGGAGCGGTTCTAGGCCAGAGAAAAGATAAGAGGCCATACGTCATCCATTACGTGAGTAGGACTTTAAATCCTTCCCAAGTGAACTACTCGACTACGGAAAAGGAACTCTTAGCCGTAGTGTTCGCCTTGGACAAATTTAGGTCCTACCTGATCAGATCCAAGATCATTATCTATACAGATCATGCTGCACTGAAGTATCTTCTTTCTAAGAATGATTCTAAGCCCCGCCTGATACGATGGATCCTTCTACTCTAAGAATTTGATTTGGAAATTAAAGATAAAAAGGGAGTAGAGAACGTAGTGGCCGATCACCTTTCTCGCCTTATTACCTTTGATTCCCTTGAGGCGATCCATATCAACGATATGTTCCCTGATGAACAACTGTTCAGAGTCTCCCATTCACCTTGATTCGCTGATATTGCTAATTATCTTGCTACAGGTTCCATACCAACACATTGGACCGCACAAGATAAGAAGAAATTCTTTACCGTGGTACGCAATTTTTTCTGGGACGATCCATATCTGTTTAAATATTGCCCAGACCAAATCTTAAGGAGATGTGTGTCAGACGATGAGCATCAGAGTGTCATCTCCTTTTGTCACTCACAGGCCTGTGGTGGTCACTTTTCTGCTAAAAAGACCACGGCTAAGATTTTGCAGTGTGGCTTCTATTGTCCCACTATGTTCAGGGACACTCATGAGTTTTGCAAGGCTTGTGAGCTTTGTCAAAAATTGGGAGCATTGTCCCGTCGAAATATGATGCCCTTGAATCCCATCCTTATCATATAAGCATTTGATTGCTGGGGCATTGATTTCATGGGACCTTTCCCCCAATCCTTTGGAAATCTATATATTTTGCTCGCCGTAGATTATGTCACTAAATGGGGTTGAAGCAATCCCGTGCCATAACAATGACCATCGCACGGTCATTAAATTTTTAAAAGAGAACATCCTGTCGCGGTTCGGAACGCCTCGAGCCATCATTAGTGACGGGGGCTCACACTTTTATAATAGGCCATTCGAGAGTTTAATGAAGAAATACAGTATCTCTCATAAGGTGAGCACCACATACCACCCACAAACAAATGGGTAAGCTGAGATTTTCAATAGGGAGATCAAACACATTTTGGAGAAAACGGTTAACCCTGATCGTAAGGACTGGTCAATCCGATTGACCGATGCCTTATGGGCTTACCGTACTGCTTTTAAAACTCATATTGGAATGTCTCCCTTTAGACTCCTCTATAGGAAGGCTTGCCACTTGCTTGTGGAGTTGGAACATAGAGCCTACTAGGCGATCAAAAATCTGAATTTCAATTTGAACAACGCTGGCTCGCTGCACAAGCTTCAGTTGAATGAACTTGAAGAAATCCAAAATGACGCATACGAGAACTCAAGAATTTACAAGGACAGAATGAAGGCGTTTCATGACCGACATATTCTACGAAAATCATTCATGCCAGGTCAGAAAGTCCTTTTGTATAATTCTCGATTACATCTCTTTCCGGGTAAGCTTCGATCTCGTTAGACCGGCCCTTATATTGTTATTACTGCTTATCCTCATGGGGCCGTTGAGATAAGAGACCCCGACAATGGCAATGAGTTTAAAGTAAATGGACATTGCTTAAAGCCATTTGTTGAGAAATTTGATTCAGAGGACATGTCCATGCCTCTGACTGATCCTGTTTACCAGGAATGATCTCCTAGTTTGATGGAGGTATAGGTAGGTTTCCTGTTTGCATAAGACTATGGTAGTTGCTTTGGTCTGACTGAAGACGTTAAACTTAGCGCTCCTGGGAGGCAAACTAGCTTTTCATTTAATTTTTTTTTCATAATTAGTTAGTTCAATGTTTGTGGGTAACATTGCTGCAAACCCTCACGAGACTATAACTCGTCCACTAGGGGCAACCTAGGGGTTTAAAGGCTTGTTGCATATGCTAATTGCAATCGAGAGCACCTGCGAAAGTGGTATAGGTAGGATTTTATCTTTTGTTATTTTTGTTTTGCTTTCTCTCTCGTGCTAACCGGCTTCCATGCTACGATCTTTTGGAAAGTCTCTCTCGATTCATCATCCAGGTACTATCTTCCCATCACTTCACATTTACTTTCGTTGTCCCATGTGCATTGCATGCTCATATCTTTTACATTGAGGACAATGTAGATTTTAGGTTGGGGGTGGGAGATTAGGTTACCTAATCAGTATTTTCTTGGTCTTGAGCAAAACTTGTGAAAAATAAAATTGTGAAAATTTTTAAATTTTTTCGAAATTTCTTGTGAATTCGAAACGATTTTGAGGGATAGTTGTGATTTTAGAAATGCAAGATAAGTGATGTCGGTGATTTATGACTCTTGGTTTCAGTATCTGTTAAATTTCACAGTTAAGTCCGAATTGTTAATCTATGATTAGAAGTTTTAAACATTGATTGAATCATGATTTCACATGTCACATCTCGATTTCACATTAAGGTTTCAGTTTGATATTGAAGGGTTAACTTGGTAATCACTAAGCATGTAAGGAACCAGCTTGAAAATTTGCCCGTCATAGTTTAAAATAATAATAATAATAAAAAAAAACAGATACTTTTGGAAAGGGTTGGGCGAATAATCTTCACCATAGGTTTGCTCCCTACAGGTGAAGGTTTGATTCCCCAATTTTAATGTTCAAAAATTAAAGGTGGCAAATAATCTTCACCATAAGTTTGCTCCCTATAGGTGAGGATTTGATTCCCCTTCTTGGCATTATGGTTAATAAAAAGATCAAAAGTTGAAAGACTAATCTGTGAGGCAAGTTTTGGTTATCATGAATTCTCCTGTTGATCACCAATGATATCCTGAAATAGAGAAGTGAATTTTAATGATGATAAGTTGAGATTAGACTATACACCCATGGAACTCAATGTTTAGAATTGTTCTAATTGATGGATTAATACTTTGAACCTGATTATGGAATTTACCGTGCGTTTGAATTCAGGAGAAAGTAATGCCCAACATTCATGAATCTTAAAATTCCAGGATCTAGATTGCTTTTCAAAAATCACTCAAGTTCATAGAAATTGTCTTGTAACTCTCAACTTATTTTTCGCATAATTTGCTCGGGACTAGCAAAATGTTGGTTGGGGGTTGTGTTAAGGGTCAAATATTGCATATCAGACTCTAATTACTGCTTGGATTTACGAACATAATATTGTTTAAAGGCCGACTTAATCGTGTTTATGTTGCAGGTTGAATTTAGGAGCTTTGGTTGTAAAAGAGCACTAAAAGTGTGGATTTGACGCTTTGAAGCTACCAAGGCAAGGGACGGCTGAGACGTGAAGGGAAGCAGAGAGAGAAAGAGTTTGGACTTCCTTTAAAGAGTTTGGACTTCCTTTATTCTTTTTCTTTTATTTTTATGTTTTTTCTATGAATGTGGATGGAGTTTAGCTTATCCATGTCAGGCTAAAACTCTTTAGCTAGGGCTAAGGGGTGAAGCTTGTAGTGAGATGGGAGATTTTGTATGCCTTTCATTTAAGTTTCAGTTGAACTGATGTTTGATTCGAGTTGATAATAAGGGAATACTTTTAGTTTTTAATGGTTTGTTGTGACTGAAATTACAATAGATCTGCGGTGGCTTTGAGTATTTTTGTTTCCTTTTGATGTTTATGACGTCAGGAAGCCCTGTTGCTCTCCATCGTCTCCTGGGCATGGTTGGATGTCGGTACCCTTCCTAATCTTCATAATCATCTAATTGGTTATCAATTAGTTTAATTCTGTTGTTTACTTTGTCTCTTGGGCATAGTTTGGTGATGGAATCTATTCTAATTCATATACCTTTCATCTCTTGAAAACATATCAAAGGAAGTTCGATTTAATTTTCATGGTTTCACCCTTCAACTGGATGAAGATAGGACTCTAAGTCCAGTTGAATTCTTGAAACAGGCATAAGATCTCCCTGATCTTTACAAGTGGATTCTCTGAATCCCTAGTGTCTTTCCTCTGAATTCCTTAAGCTTTAATTTAACATTGCACCATTATTCCTTTAATTCTATTTGATTGAGATTACATCTTATTCTAGTTCTAATTCTACGTAGTTTCAGATAACGTACAAGTATCAGTCCCTTGGGATTCGACCTCGGTCTTACCGAGTTTATTACTACATCACAACCCTATACTTGGGGAGTGAACATCTGACCCGGTGATGAGTGGAAAACGACATTCAAGACCAAGGAAGGGTTGTATGAGTGGCTGGTCATGCCCTTCGGCCTATCGAATGCACCAAGTACTTTTATGTGTTTGATGAATCAAGTTCTAAAACCCTTCACTGACCGATTTGTGGTAGTATATTTTGATGACATATTGATATATAGCTAGGATGAGGTGGAGCACAGGAAACATCTCAGGCAGGTGTTGCAGGTCTTACAAATTAACAAGTTGTACCTCAACTTGAAGAAGCGTAGTTTTTTAACTGACGGCCTGTTGTTTCTAAGATTTGTTGTAACGTCCATAGGCATTTGTGTGGACGATGAAAAGATGCGAGCTATTAGGGAATGGCCGATCTCGACAAACATTCATGAGGTGAGGAGTTTTCACGGGTTAACGACTTTCTATCGTCGATTTGTGCGAGATTTTAGCACCATAGTCGCGCCTATAACAGATTGCATGAAAAAAGGACCGTTCCAGCGGACCGATAAGGCTGACAAGAGCTTTCATGAGATCAAGCACCGTTTGTCTACAACACCGGTCTTGGTGCTTCCTAATTTTGACAAATTGTTTGAGGTTGAGTGTGACGCTTCATATGTCGGAATTGAAAGAGTATTATCACAGGAAGGCAGGCAGGTAGCCTTCTATAGCGAGAAGTTCAGCGAAGCCCTAAAGAAGTGGTCGACTTATGTACTTCAGAGAGGTCGTACGGCTACACGGGGTCCCCAAGACCATTACTTCTGATCGTGACACGAAGTTCATTAGCCACTTTTGGCAAACTTTGTGGATTCGATTCGATACACGACTTCAATTCAGCAGTGCTTACCACCCACAGACTGATGGGCAGACCAAAGTTGTGAATCGCACGTTGAGAAACCTCATTCGCTGTATTTCAAGAGAAAAACCGAAGCAGTGGGATTTGGCCTTATCTCAAGCAGAGTTTGCATTCAACAACATGGTGAACCGTTCGACAGGGAAATCACTGTTCCAGATTATCTATGGACGAGTGTCTCGCCACACGCTTGACTTGGTCCATCTACCCAAGCACCTAGGCACGAGCATTGCAACAAAATATATGGTAAACAAGATCATGGGCATCCATGCAGAAGTACAAACCAAGCTACATGCCTCGAACGAGAAGTACAAGGAACAAGCGCACAAGCACCGGCGACAAAAAGTGTTCGAGGTGGGCGACCGCGTTATGGTCCATCTGCGCAAAGAGAGATTTCTGACCTGGACGTACAACAAGTTGAAAAATAATAAGATTGGACCCATCCTAATCATTCGAAAGAACAATGACAACGCTTATGTTGTTGATCTTCCAGATGACATAGCGATCTCACGGACTTTCAACGTCGCGGACCTGACCGAGTATCATAAACCAACGCAGGATGAGAACTTGAGGACGAGTTCTTTTGAAGTGGAGGGGACTGATGTAAAGCAGGTCACGGATAGTTTCCTGGCCAAGATGGATCAGAAAAGGCCCGGTCGACGACAGAAGTGATCCGGATCGTCAAACCGTAGATCAGGCATATCTCGCAATCCGGAATGAGTTACCTAATGTAGAATATATGATTTTGGGGTAGAACGAGATACTTTAGCCAACCAACCTAGCAATGCTGGGTTGCGACGCCCGGAATTGTGAAAAACCCCTGGATCGATGGTCGTTTCCCTGCTTTAATTTCGTTTTTACTATAAATAGTAAGTTTTAGTTTGATTATAACTCTTCATCCGTCGTGCTTTAGGAGTTGCGCCCAACGTGAAAAGAGCTTAGAACAATTAGGAGAATGGTTTGGTGAAGCCAAATAGGACACTTACTATTTTTGGCCGAAAACCTTGGGCACTAGTAGACATCACGACCGTCTATAAATAGTAAGTTTACTATTTATAGTAAGTCATGGATTCTAGGAGTTTTAGTCGTAGTTTGATTCTGATTTCTTTCCCATTGCTTGATACCCCTATTTAAAGGGTTGTGAACTCGTTTTTAGTCATCAATTAATCACTTTCGAATTTCTTAGAATTTATTTCTATTTTTTGCTTTCTTTCCTCGTGGATTCGAGTAGTCTCTATGACGAGTCCAGAGAAGCTCCATGGATTCGGAGTAGTTATCCTCATCACATTCATCCCCGCGTCAATAACCTAAGAATCTATGGTTTCATGTGATCCACACCGTCGGATGCACCCTGCTTAATTTTGTTGTAGCATTGGCTGAGGTTGTCCATTTTGTGGAATCACTCATTTGGATGTAGATTTCATTTAGGGCGTGGAAGACCCCAAATCAATGGAGTAAATTAGAGAGGAGTGGATCTCTGGTGTGGCAGAAAAAAAAATAAAAAATCATCATGCTTTCTTTGGGAATGATAGCATATGCTGCGGGGTCCACAGCTGATGTGTATGAAGAATCCATACCGTGAATCTAGTGCCTCTCCTTATTTTGATAATACATCCTTGGAATCATCCTGATCTAAAAGTTTTGTATAGGGCTAACAGAAATTTTTTTAATGGCCCATGTTTTGGTTTCTCCATCCGTCCTGGTGGATGGGCTCTATTAATGGGTGGATGACATATGCTTGACACGGTGCAGTCCACATTCCACCTGGTAGTTTCCACATTCTGCTCTCTGTGTCGTGCTACCTAATGTCCTCCATTGTTCTCTTTGGTGTGGCCTACTTCAGTTATGGATCAGGGTAGATATTGGAGTCTAGGTGTAAAATGTAGGGAACCAATTTATGGATTGATCGCCATCACACATCATAGCAGGCCCCCACACTTCTCAAGGATATTGCAATTACAATATCATTAGTCTGGTTTGATTGGTAATAGAATTTTTGCTTACCTATCCGAAAAAAAAAAAAAAAAACAGAGAGAGAGAGAAGAAAAGAATTACAATAATATTCAAAGCAGATTAAATATTCATTCCTTCTCTTTTCAATGCAATTTGGCGTATCACACAAGCAAAGGTGATAGAAAAAAGGAAGAGAAGATAAGTAGCTAAGAGCTCGAATGACTAGCTCTTTATTTATTTTTATTAACTTATTGATAAGGATAATGATAGTATTTTAAGGTAAAATAGGGCGATCGAAGACATTGATACGAAGTAATCAAGGTTTTTCGCCTGCTTGAATACAACAACAGTTGACTTTGTAATCGAAATAGATGCACTCTCCAGTAGCAAAGCCCTTTTCATGGCAGGTCTGCTCGCATGGCACTCTGTAATCTTTGCACTCTCCTATGCAAACCATTGCTCCCGTCTTCTCCACTGCACACATCAATTAAAATCTATTTATTTAGTACCAACAACAATGCATAAATGTTGGTGGAGAAGAGAGATTTCTGGTGGATTTTTTCTATCTATGAATTTATTTGATTCTCTGCAATTATAGTTTTGCTAAAAAATGTTGCTCCATGGTTATTATAAATTATGGCTGTAATCTCCATTGTCACCATGAATAAGAATATCTTCCATCCTCTTCTCCTGTGCACGTAGGATCGCTACACTGGCGGACGAAGCACGTAAATCTGTGTATTTTGTTCTTGCTATATTATTTCTTCTTTGCTAAGCTTAGTTCTGTCCTCATGATTAATGGCCTACAAAGGAGTGCTGCAGATCCTTCTCTATTTGTTAAAAAGGGTATTTCAGGTACCATTATTGTTCTGGTGTATATTGATGATATAGTGATTACAGGTGATAATCAAGATGAAATATTAAAGCTCAAGACTCTCTTACACAAGCAATTTTCTATCAAAGACTTGGGAGTTTTAAAGTATTTTCTTGGCTTAGAAATTGTCTACTAAAAAAAGGGCATATTTCTTAATCAACGAAAATATGTGTTGGACCTGTTACAAGAAATTGGAAAATTGAGAGTAAGACCGTCAGACACTCCTACTGACAGTGGCGGTAAGCTTGGTGGTGATGGTGAATTATTTTCTGATATTGGTCAATTTCAAAGATTAGTTGGAAGACTAATTTATTTAACTATTACTCGGCCAGATATCTCATATGCAGTTAGTTTGGTCAGTAGATTTATGCATGCACCAAGAGTTAATCACATGAACGCTGTTAATAGAATCTTGCAGTATTTGAAGGGTTCTCCAGGAAGAGGTATATGGATGCGTAAAAATGGACACAGTTCCATTACTGCTTATACTAATGTTGATTGAGCTGGGTGTCCAGTTGATCGAAAATCTACAACAGGGTATTGTACATTTGTTGGAGATAACCTGGTAACATGGAAGAGTAAGAAACAGAATGTTGTTTCGTGATCAAGTGCAGAAGCAGAATATCGAGCAATGGCTTCAACCACTAGTGAAGTTATTTGGCTTCGGGCCTTATTGCAGGATTTGGGTTTTGGTTCATCCCAACCAACAAAAATGTTCTGTGATAATCAGACTGCAATGCACATTGCTTTAAATCCAGTTTTTCATGAGCGGACTAAACATATTGAGGTGGATTGACACTTCCTTCGAGAAAATGTACAAGCTAATGTTATTCGTCCTCTTTTTGTTTGTGGTGACCAACAGTTAGCGGATATTTTCACTAAGGGACTACCTGCTGCCAACTTTCAAGAGATATTGTCCAAGTTGGGCTCTATCAATATTTTCGCACCAACTTGAGGGGGAGTGTTGGTGGAGAAGAGAGATTTCTGGTGGATTTTTTCTATCTATGGATTGATTTGATTCTCTGCAGTTATAGTTTTGCTAAAAAAGGTTACTCCATTGTCATTATAAATTATGGCTGTAATCTCCATTGTCACCATGAATAAGAATATCTTCCATCCTCTTCTCCCGTGCACGTAGGATCACTACACTGGCGGCCGAAGCACGTAAATCTGTGTGTATTTTGTTCTTGCTATATTATTTCTTCTTTACTATAATAAAACTTAATTATTAATACCTGTGTTGCGGGTCAATTATTGTATACTAGACCCCTGTTATAGCCTGTAATTACATACACAACACTATTTAATGGCCTGATTTAAACATGTTTGTGATGCAAGGTGCATTTACGAGCTTAGATTGAAAAGGCCGATAAAAGCATGGATTTAACGCTCAAGCACCACCAGAGCAAGGGACGGATCCCAGGGGAATAAGATCAACGGAATTACACTCCAGAGACCCGAGAAAATTGCGAAACTGAAGTTCAAGTGGCCTGAAAGTCAGCCAGAATGCAAGATCACAGGGTTTCCACCATCTGTTCAGATCGAAACTTCATACACGGCCTGAAGACCATATATTAACCGTACACATCGAAATTCATTCGTTGGATCATTGTGGAAGCGGCTCAACGGATAGATCAGCCCATAGAGTTGTGATTTAGGACCCACCTAAGATTTGGATGTACTTCAATTTTGGTCTCAGCTCTTTAAAGTACATGGGAAACAAGATAAACGGAGCAGATATTATATATTCATCACAAGTGAGCCCTACTAGCGTCGCCAGTGCACGGTGCACAAGTGCACCCGGCGTACACCCGATCGAAACTTCGGGTCAGCAGGCGCTGACCCGACCCGTGTATTTCGTTTATATAGCGTCCGCAAGGTGCGGACACTGAATTGTGTTATGGGCCCCACACATTCTCCGGCTCGATGATCCGAACCATTCAATGGTCTCAGGAGGTGGATATTAACCTCACCTAGGTGTCACTTTATCACCATGCAAGCTAGTACAAGATCTTAGCCGTTAAACGGATGATGGACGGTCGGGTTAAAAGTCAATGGGCCACACTTAAAATTGATCCAAAACTAGTCATCCTTGGACGGTTTTGCAGTGGGGATCTATTGGTCGGCATGGATTTTGTCATCACCATTGATCTGTGGCTCACCAACCATCACAGCACGACGCAAAAGCCTCTGTTACGCAACAGAGGCTTACGGTTCTTCGCTGTGGGCCACCCTCGGTCGACAGAAATCCAATCTGGACCGTTCATCATGCTGGAAAGGTCCACATTACTAGGGCTTAGGTGTCAAAACTTTAAGAAGATAACCAGATCGGTCTCCCAACCAGTCCAACGCAGGATTAACGCTGTAAGATGAATCAGATGGGCCACACCGAATGCAAGACAAACTCATCCTTCCTGCCTTAATTTCTACTGGGAATCAAATAAACGGACTGGATTCTTTAGAAGACACGGATCATGGGACCACCAACTCCAACAGTGTAAACGAGTACGTAGCAGGACGCAGGCGTCCGCAAGAACTGGATTTCAGGATTTTCTTGGCCCGCCATCAACGATCGGATGAAGAATCAGAACCGTCTATCGTGTAGAGGGGACGAAAACGTCCAGAAATATGAGTTTATATAAGTCGTTCGTGGAGGATATGCACGCCAGGAAAAGGGGGAAACTCAGTTTTAACGCTAGCTGTCTCCTTTACGCAGGCTGTAGCTACGTAAACAGCTATTCCAACTGTGTTTCGCACCAACCCTCTTTCGTGCTATAAAAGAAAGAGAGGCGGAGAGAGAATGGGGGCACGACTGGAAGCTTGGAGTTTGGATCTGAAGCACAGAGGAGAGAGAAAGAGTTTGGATTTCTTTTGTTTATTTTCTTTTTATGTTATTTTCTATGAATGTTGATGGAGTTTAGCTTATCCATGTCAGGGTAAAACCCCTTAGCTAGGGCTAAGGGGTGAAGCTTGTAGTGAGATGGGAGATTTTATTTATTACTTTTAATTTAATTTATGAATTGAAGTTGATTTTAGTTGATTATTAAGGGAATACTTTCAGTTTTTAATGGTTTGTTGTGACTGAAATTACAATAGATCTGCGATGGCTTTGAGTATTTCTTTCTCTTTTTGATGTCCATGACACCAGGAAGCCCTGTTGTTCACCATTGTCTCCTGGGCATGGTTGGATGTCGGTACCCTTCCTAACTTTCATGGCATGTTGATGTGGTTGGTAATTAGTCTAATTCTGTTGTTAGCTTTGTCTCCTAGGCATGGTTTGATGTTGGAATCCATTCTAATTCATATACCTTTCATCTCTTGAAAACTATATCAATGACAGTTCAGTTAATTTCCATGATTCGTGAAGCAAGCGTAAGATCTCCCTGATCTCTACAAGTGGATCCTCTGAATCCCTAGTATCTTTTCCTCTGAATTTTCTTAAGTTCTAGATAGTTATTTCACTATTATTCCTCAAATTACAATTGATTTAGATTTCATCTCATTATAGTTCTAGTCTTATTTAGTTTCAGATAACGTACAGATATCAGTCCCTTGGGACTCGACCTCGGTCTTACCGAGTTTATTACTACATCACAACCCTGCACTTGGGGAGTGAACAAGTTTTTGGCGCCGTTGCCGGGGACTGACGGCGACGTAATTTGAAATTAATTAGTCTTAGAATTAAGGGTAAGATTAGGATTTTACTAACTTTCTATTTTCTTAGGTTTTGTTCTCTTTTTATAAACTAACCTAATTGTCTTGTTTTGTTTTGTAGACTCTTTGATAGACTTCTAAATTGGTAACGTTCTTCCTAATTTTTCTTCCTTTCTATTTATAGAGTAGGATTTGTCTTCCTTTTTAGGTAGTTTCTAATTCTAAGTCTTCTAGAATCTAACCTTATTTCCTATATTATTTCTAGAAAATTTTCTATTTTTAGATTTTCTATTTAGAAACTAACCCTCTTATTTTGTAGGTCTTCTAACTCAGTAAGCTCTTTCTGACTTCTACTTTCTATCTCTTTCATTACTCACTTACTTTCTAGTTTAGAATTTTCCTAATTTGTTTAGAGGTTCCTACTTTCCTTTTTAGGATTTCTCTTTTCTAAATTTAGAACTTAGTTGATTGCTATTCTTCTTCTTAGGAATTTTCTACTCTTAGGCCTTTTATCTTTAGAAACTAACTTGTTTTGTTTTATTTTACAGGTTTTAACTTAGGGACTTCAATTTGGTAACTTCCTTCCAACCCTCTCTTCTTTCTAGTTTTTTCTTTCTTAGGATTAGGTTTAGAAATCAATTGAGGGCTGTGAGTGTTTCATGCCCAAGTGGGCTCGTGACAACACTCAACGTCTCTTGACTGAAGGAGGATTAGTCGAGGGGTTAACTGTCCATCGCAGGACTAGACATCGCTCGAATTTCCCTGAGTTAATTGAGGTTATGGCTGCAAATCAACCTCAAGCACTACCTCAACATATGGATGAGGAAGTACATAATGAGAATGAGGTGCATCG
The DNA here is from genome assembly GCA_021015155.1 of Magnolia officinalis. Taxonomy (NCBI): domain Eukaryota; kingdom Viridiplantae; phylum Streptophyta; class Magnoliopsida; order Magnoliales; family Magnoliaceae; genus Magnolia; species Magnolia officinalis. Next base: position 82,027,969 of record JAJHSJ010000003.1, on the reverse strand, counting down.
AGCACCCCCGCCTCGTACTTTACGAGATTATTTACAACCGGCGGGGGTGAGTACGCCCTCATGCATGATTTTTCCTGAAAGCACAGGACAGATGGACATCAAGCCAGGAGTTATCCAACTCCTTTCTAAATTCCATGGGCTTGAATCAGAAAGTCCATACTTACATTTGAAAGAGTTCGATGAGATTATAGCCACCATATACTTTCCCAATGTATCCGAGGATACAATCAGGCTGAAACTCTTTCCTTTTTCCTTAAAAGAGAAGGCTAAGACGTGGTTACATTCACTGCGTCCTAGATCCATTGGCACATGGAATGATTTGCAGAGGGAATTCATAAAAAAAATTTTCCCACACCATAAAACGATTACCCTCAAAAAAGCAATCATGAACTTCACCCAAAAGGAAGATGAAACATTCTACCAATGTTGGGAAAGGTTCAAGGATCTTGTCAGTTCATGCCCACAACACGGTTTTGAAATGTGGCGCATTACAAATTTTTTCTATGATGGACTGACATCTTCCATGCGCCAACTGGTCGAGACAATGTGTAATGGAGAATTCATGAATAAAGAGGTCGATGAGGTATGGGATTATCTCGATAGACTTGCCAAAAATGCACAATCTTGGGACCATTACCCAAAATCAAACACCACGTCTACGCCAACTCAATCTAAGGAGAAAGGTGGAGTATATCTCCTGAAAGAAGAGAAGAGGATAATGTAAATTTAAAGTGACTAATCTCATACGAAGAGTCGAGGCCATGGAAGGAAAGAAGGATAAGGTCAATGAAATTGTTTGCGGCATCTGTGATTGCAACATTCACACAACTGAGAACTGTCCTACAATACCTGCCTTTCGAGGAGTGTTGAATGAACAAGCCAATGCCGTAAACAACTATCAAAGACCTTTTACTGGACCTAACTCTAATACGTACAATCCTGGTTGGAAAAATCATCCAAACTTTAGTTGGAGAAATGGGCAAACGGCTACCCCCCAAGGTTTTCTCAATCAAAATCCAAATCAGGGGAAACCTCAAGAAGAACCAGTTCAAAATCCATACAAGAGCTAACTCAGGCGATGCGAGGACTTACAGATTTTATGCAAAAGATAGATTCTCGTATGACGGTTATAGAAAAGGGGATGCTTCCTGCACAACCGCTCCCAATCCTAAACCACAGTACGAGATAAGTGATCCCAGCTCTTCAAATCAAATGGGGCACGCTAAATCCATCACCACTCTTAGGAGTGGGAAGATCATTGATAAAACCCTTCCGCTTAGACCTGAAAAGCCTCAAGAACCAGAAGAGGACAATAATGATGGATCTAGTGATACCCCACGAAAATTAGAACCGGAACTTCTAGAGAAGCCAGTTGCTCCGTTCCCCCAACGGTTGGTTGCACCAAAACGTCTTTCTAACTCTCAGGATATTCTAGAGGTGTTGAAACAAGTGAAAGTCAACATTCCTCTACTTGATGTCGTAAAACAGATTCCTTCATATGCAAAATTTCTGAAAGACTATGTACGACCAAAAGACGGCAGAGTATTCAAAAGAAGATTTTCTTAACTGAGAAAGTGAGTGCCATCTTGAAGCAAGACGTGCCACAGAAATTCAAGGATCCCGGTAGACCAACCATATCATGTGTAATCGGGAAACATCGAATTGATCACGCACTTCTTGACTTAGGAGTGAGCGTCAATCTGATTCCCTACTCGGTATACAAACAGTTAGGTTTGGGTGAGTTAAAACCCACCCTAACCACACTACAACTTGCCGATCGCTCTGTTCGTGTACCAAGAGGGATTATTGAGGATGTGTTGGTCCAAGTCGATAGATTTTACTACCCTGTAGATTTTATCATCCTGGACACCGAACCCATCAATAACATAAGCACTCAGATTCCCGTCATTCTGGGTCGCCCATTCCTTGCCACGTCAAATGCAATTATCAATTGCAGGAATGGTGTCATGACTATGTCTTTCAGAAATTTGACATTGGAGTCAAACATCTTTTTCAATCACGGCAACAACTCAGAAGATGATGACGATATCCACGACATTAACATGATTGACTCTTTAGTGGAAGATACGACACCTCTGACCTTATCCTCCGACCTTCTAGAGACGTGCCTGGCCCACTCCCATGAGTTTGATGATGATATGATTAGGGAGACGTGTGCCTTGCTGGATACTGCACCGGTACTTGAAGTTAACCGGTGGAGGCCACAATTTGAAGAATTACCACAAACTGATGGAGTGCCTCTACCGTCTAACCTCAAGGCACCGAAGCTTGACCTAAAACCTTTGCCCTCTGATTTGAAATATGCCTATTTAGGTCAAGATGAGACATACCCGGTGGTGATCTCTGCCCACCTGGAGAAAGAACAGGAGAGTATGCTCATAGCTACTCTCATTCAGCATAAGGGAGCCCTTGGATGGACGATCGCGGACCTCGAGGGAATCGACCCCTCGATTTGTACTCACCGCATATATCTTGAGGATAATGCGAAGACCGCTCGGCAACCACAACGTAGACTAAATCCAAACATGAAGGAAGTGGTTAAGGCCGAGGTTCTCAAACTATTAGATGTGGGTATTATATACCCTATATCTGATAGTCAATGGGTGAGTCCAACTCAGGTAGTTCCTAAGAAGTCCGGAATCACCATCGTAGCCAATGCTAATAATGAACTCGTGCCAATTAGAGTCACTACTGGTTGGAGAATGTGCATTGACTACAGGAAATTAAATACCGTCACGAGGAAAGACCACTTTCCTTTACCATTCATTGATCAGATCCTGGAAAGGTTAGCCGGTCATTCCTATTACAGTTTCCTTGACAGGTATTAGGGCTATAACCAAATTGAAATCACCCCTGAGGACTAGGAAAAGACCACATTTACTTGCCCTTATGGCACCTTTGCTTACAGAAGGATGCCATTCGGGTTATGTAATGCCCCTGCCACCTTTCAGCGATGTATGCTGAGTATCTTTTCTGACATGGTGGGAAAATATCTAGAGGTCTTTATGGACGATTTCTCTGTTTTCGGTTCACCTTTTAACGAGTGCTTAGAGAATCTCAAATGTGTGCTGAAAAGATGTGAAGAAAAGAATCTGGTACTTAATTGGGAGAAGTGTCATTTCATGGTTCATAAGGGGATTGTCCTTGGACATATCATCTCATCCAAGGGAATTGAGGTAGATAAGGCAAAAATTGATTTATCTCTAACCTACCTCCACCCAAGAACATCAGGGACGTACGATCCTTCTTAGGACACGTAGGATTTTACAGGCGATTCATAAAGGACTTTAGTCTCCTCTCTCGTCCTTTATGTAATCTTCTTCAAAAGGATGCTCCATACGAGTGGACTGAGCAATGCCAGGAAGCTTTCACCAAGCTTAAAAGCACATTAACCACTGCACCCATCATGCAGCCATCCAACTGGAGCCTTCCTTTTGAGCCTATGTGCGACGCTTCTGATTATGCTCTTGAAGCGGTTTTAGGCCAGAGAAAAGATAAGAGGCCCTACGTCATCCATTACGCGAGTAGGACTTTAAATCCTGCCCAAGTGAACTACTCGACTACGGAAAAAGAACTTTTAGCCGTAGTGTTCGCCTTGGACAAATTTAGGTCCTACCTGATCGGATTCAAGATATTATCTATACAGATCATGCGGCACTGAAGTATCTTCTTTCTAAGAATGATTGTAAGCCCCGCCTGATACGATGGATCCTTCTACTCCAAGAATTTGATTTGAAAATTAAAGATAAAAAAGGAGTAGAGAACGTAGTGGCCGATCACCTTTCTCGCCTTAGTACCTCTTATTCCCTTGAGGCGACCCATATCAACGACATGTTCCCTGATGAATAACTGTTCAGAGTCTCCCACTCACCTTGGTTCGCTGATATTGCTAATTATCTTGCTACAGGTTCCATACCGACATAGTGGACTGCGCAAGATAAGAAGAAATTCTTCACCGAGGTGCGCAACTTTTTTTGGGATGATCCTTATTTGTTTAAATATTGCCCAGACCAGATCTTAAGGAGATGTGTGCCAGATGATGAGCATCAGAGTGTCATCTCCTTTTGTCACTCACAGGCCTGTGGTGGTCACTTTTCTGCTAAAAAGACCACGGCTAAAATTCTGCAGTGTGGCTTCTATTGGCTCACTATGTTCAGGGACACTCATGAGTTTTGCAAAGCTTGTGAGCGTTGTAAAAAATTGGGAGCATTGTCCCGTCGAAATGTGATGCCCTTAAATCTCATCCTTATCATAGAAGCATTTGATTGCTGGGGCATTGATTTCATGGGACCTTTCCCCCAATCCTTTGGAAATCTGTATATTTTGCTCGCCGTAGATTATGTCACTAAATGGGTCGAAGCAATCCCGTGCCGCAACAATGACCATCGCACAGTCATTAAATTTTTAAAAGAGAACATCCTGTCGCGGTTCGGAACGCCTCGAGCCATCATTAGTGATGGGGGCTCACACTTTTGTAATAGGACATTCGAGAGTTTAATGAAGAAATATGGTATCTCTCATAAGGTAAGCACCCCATACCACCCACAGACAAGTGGGCAAGCTGAGATTTCTAATAGGGAGATCAAACATATTTTGGAGAAAACGGTTAACCCTGATCGTAAGGATTGGTCAATCCGATTGACCGATGCCTTGTGGGCTTACCGTACTACTTTTAAAACCCCTATTGGAATGTCTCCCTTTAGACTTGTCTATGGGAAGGCTTGCCACTTGCCTGTGGAGTTGGAACATAGAGCCTACTGGGCGATCAAAAATCTGAATTTCAATCTGAACAACGCTGGCTCGCTATGCAAACTTCAATTAAATGAACTTGAAGAAATCCGGAACGACGCGTATGAGAACTCGAGAATTTACAAGGACAGGATGAAGGTGTTTCATGACCAACATATTCTACGGAAATCATTCACGCCAGGTCAGAAAGTCCTTTTGTATAATTCTCGATTACATCTCTTTCCGGGTAAGCTTCGATCTCGTTGGACCGGCCCTTACATTGTTGTTACTGCATATCCTCATGGGGCCGTCGAGATAAGAGATCCCGACAATGGCAAGGAATTTAAAGTAAATGGACATCGCTTAAAGCCATTTGTCGAGAAATTTGATTCAGAAGACATGTCCATGCCTCTGACTGATCCTATTTACCAGGAATGATCTCCTAGTCTGATGGAGGTATATGCAGGTTTATCGCTTTCATAGGACTAGGGTAGTTTATTGTATTTGTCTGGCTGAAGACGGTAAACTTAGCGCTCCTGGGAGGCAGCCCAGCTTTTCATTCCATTTTCCTAGTCCAATGTTTGTGGGTAACATTATTGCAAACCCTCACGAGACTACAACTCGTCCACTAGGGGCAACCTAGGGGTTTAAAGGCTTATTGCATACGCTAAATGCAATTGAGAGCACCTGCGAAAGTGGTATAGGTAGGATTTTATTTTTGTTATTTTTGTGTTGTTATCTCTCTCGTGCTAGCTGGCTTCCATGCTGCGATCTCTTGGAAAGTCTCTCTCAATTCATCATTCAGGTACTATCTTTCCATCACTTCACATTACTTTCATTGTCCCATGTGCATTGCATGCCTATATCTTTTACATTGAGGACAATGTAGATTTTAGGTTGGGGGTGGGAGATTAGGTTTCCTAATCAGTGTTTTCTTGGTCTTGAGCAAAAATTGTGAAATTTTTTAATTTTTCTGGCATTTCTTGTGAATTTGAAGTGATTTTGATAGCCATCTAGGGTATTTAAAATTTCAAGATTCGTGATGTTGGTAATATATGACTCTTGGATTCAGTATTTGTTAAATTTCACAGTTAAGTTTGAATTGTTAAACCATAATTAGAAGTTGTAAACATTGATTGAGTCATGATCTCACATGTCACATCTCACTTTCACATTAAGGTTTCAATTTGATATTGAAGGGTTGACTTGGTAATCACTAAGCATGGAAGGAACTGGCTTGAAAAATTGCCCGTCATAATCAATTGAAGAAAAAGAAAATACAAATGCCTTTAGAAAGGGGTGGGCGAATAATCTTCACCATAGGTTTGTTCCCTATAGGTGCAGATTTAATTCTCCATGAATGATATGTGAAGAGGGTTGGGTGTACGATCTTCACCATAGGTTTGCTCCCTATAGGTAAGGATTTGATTCCCCTCCTTGACATTACTTTTAATAAAAAAATCAAAAAAATAAAAAATAAAAAATAAAAAATCAAAGGGATGGTAGAATGAAAAGTTGGTCGGTGAGGCAAGTTTTGGTTTAGGTTGGTTGTCATGAAGTCTTTTGTTGGCTACCAATGATATCCTGAAATAGAGAATTGAATATTAATGTTGAAAGTCGGGATTACACTTTACACCTGTGGAACTCAATGTTTAGTATTGTTCTAATTGAGGGACTAATACTTTAAACTTGATTATGAAGTTTACCGTGTGTTTGAGTCTAAGAGAGAGTAAGGCCCAATATTCATGAAACTTAAAAGTCTCGTATCTGAATTATTTTGTAAAAAGTCACTCCAGTTCATAATAATTGTCTTGTAATTTTCAACTTATTTTTCGCATACTTTGCTCGGGACTAGCAAAATGCTGGTTGGGGGTTGTGTTGAGGGTCAATTATTGCATACTAGACCCCTGTTATAGCCTGTAATTACATACACAACACTATTTAATGGCCTGATTTAAACATGTTTGTGATGCAAGGTGCATTTACGAGCTTAGATTGAAAAGGCCGATAAAAGCATGGATTTAACGCTCAAGCACCACCAGAGCAAGGGACGGACCCCAGGGGAATAAGATCAACGGAATTACACTCCAGAGACCCGAGAAAATCGCGAAACTGAAGTTCAAGTGGCCTAAAAGTCAGCCAGAATGCAAGATCACAGGGTTTCCACCATCTGTTCAGCTCGAAACTTCATACACGGCCTGAAGACCATATATTAACCGTACAAGTCGAAATTCATTCGTTGGATCATTGTGGAAGCGGCTCAACGGATAGATCAGCCCATAGAGTTGTGATTTGGGACCCACCTAAGATTTGGATGTACTTCAATTTTGGTCTCAGCTCTTTAAAGTACATGGAAAACAAGATAAACGGAGCAGATATTATATATTCATCACAAGTGGGCCCTACTAGCGTCGCCAGTGCACGGTGCACAAGTGCACCCGGCGTACACCCGATTGAAACTTCGGGTCAGCAGGCGCTGACCCGACCCGTGTATTTCGTTTATATAGCGTCCGCAAGGTGCGGACGCTGAATTGCGTTATGGGCCCCACACATTCTCCTGCTCGATGATCCGAACCATTCAATGGTCTCAGGAGGTGGATATTAACCTCACCTAGGTGTCACTTTATCACCATGCAAGCTAGTGCAAGATCTTAGCCGTTAAACGGATGATGGACGGTCGGGTTAAAAGTCAATGGGCCACACTTAAAATTGATCCAAAACTAGTCATCCTTGGACAGTTTTGCAGTGGGGATCTATTGGTCGGCATGGATTTTGTCATCACCATTGATATGTGGCTCACCAACCATCACAGCACGACGCAAAAGCCTCTGTTACGCAACAGAGGCTTACGGTTCTTCGCTGTGGGCCACCCTCGGTCGACAGAAATCCAATCTGGACCGTTCATCATGCTGGAAAGGTCCACATTACTAGGGCAATTAGGTGTCGAAACTTTAAGAAGATAACCAGATCAGTCTCCCAACCAGTCCAACGCAGGATTAACGGCTGTAAGATGAATCAGATGGGCCACACCGAATGCAAGACAAACTCATCCTTCCTGACTTAATTTCTGCTGGGAATCAAATAAACGGACTGGATTCTTTTGAAGACACGGATCATGGGACCACCAACTCCAACAGCGTAAACAAGTACGCAGCAGGACGCAGGCGTCCGCAAGAACTGGATTTCAGGATTTTCTTGGCCCGCCATCAATGATCGGATGAAGAATCAGAACCGTCTATCGTGTAGAGGGGACGAAAACGTCCAGAAATATGAGTTTATATAAGCCGTTCGTGGAGGATATGCACGCCAGGAAAAGGGGGAAACTCAGTTTTAACGCTAGCTGTCTCCTTTACGCAGGCTGTAGCTGCGTAAACAGCTATTCCAACTGTGTTTCGCACCAACCCTCTTTCGTGCTATAAAAGAAAGAGAGGCGGAGAGAGAATGGGGGCACGACTGGAAGCTTGGAGTTTGGATCTGAAGCACAGAGGAGAGAGAAAGAGTTTGGATTTCTTTTGTTTATTTTCTTTTTATGTTATTTTCTATGAATGTTGATGGAGTTTAGCTTATCCATGTCAGGGTAAAACCCCTTAGCTAGGGTTAAGGGGTGAAGCTTGTAGTGAGATGGGAGATTTTATTTATTACTTTTAATTTAATTTATGAATTGAAGTTGATTTTAGTTGATTATTAAGGGAATACTTTCAGTTTTTAATGGTTTGTTGTGACTGAAATTACAATAGATCTGCGATGGCTTTGAGTATTTCTTTCTCTTTTTGATGTCCATAACACCAGGAAGCCCTGTTGTTCACCATTGTCTCCTGGGCATGGTTGGATGTCGGTACCCTTCCTAACTTTCATGGCATGTTGATGTGGTTGGTAATTAGTCTAATTCTGTTGTTAGCTTTGTCTCCTGGGCATGGTTTGATGATGGAATCCATTCTAATTCATATACCTTCATCTCTTGAAAACTATATCAACGACAGTTCAGTTAATTTCCATGATTCGTGAAGCATGCGTAAGATCTCCCTGACCTCTACAAGTGGATCCTCTGAATCCCTAGTATCTTTTCCTCTGAATTTTCTTAAGTTCTAGATAGTTATTTCACTATTATTCCTCAAATTACAATTGATTTAGATTTCATCTCATTATAGTTCTAGTCCTATTTAGTTTCAGATAACGTACAGATATCAGTCCCTTGGGATTCGACCTCGGTCTTACCGAGTTTATTACTACATCACAACCCTGCACTTGGGGAGTGAACAACCTGCACTTGAAAATATGAATGCAAACGGAGCTATTCATCCACTTGACCAATGGCCCCCATATGTCAAGACAAGTAGGTGTATTTTAGTTCATACTAAACTGAGCCAGATCTTTGGGTCTGTTAATATGCAAGGGCCCATTCACATTTTATATGACTCGTACCAGAACCCAACATTTTGGGTACTGATATGAATAACAACAATGAGGTACTAGATCCAAATCCTGATTTAATCATTAATTCGATCTGGTCTAATTTCAAGCATGATTCATATTCATATAGAATGCGGTCTAGTTTGGATCCGGATTCAAATAAGCATGGTTTTTTAAAGGCTTTTGAACAGTTTGTACTGGATGTATGGTACACTTCACAGGGGACCCAACAAACAACCAGTGCATATGGATCAATCATAGACTTTGCTATATATAACATTTTTGAAGGTGTAATCCCTTTACTTGTACTATGAAATATGGGGTTTTGGTTTTAAAAATAATACTATATAGTAGAGTATTTACTTGTAAATTATTTACATTGAAAATTTACCATCCAAATTTACACACGACCATAAATTTTCATCCAATCACTACTTATAAACTCCTCTTTTCCAATAAAACCTTACAACTAAAGGAAGAAGGAAGAGAGAGAGAGAGAGAGAGAGAGAGAGAGAGAGAGAGAGAGACTCACTGCAAGCAGTTGACAGGATGAAAACTACAAGCAAAACAGCAATGAAACTTGGCATTTTGAATCCTCGAACTGCCATTTCTTTTAACTTCCACGCTTGTGTTGTCCTCATGCTTGGTTGCTAATGTGTGGTTTTTATAACCATGCAGGGACTGCCTTTCTATTTAATGACACTTAAATTTCCTGATTTGGCTGGATCTTTTCTTATTCATTTTGGTCTAAAGCCATCCTCCCAGTTGATTTTATTTACTGTCCTATTGATTTGGAAAATCCATATAGCCATTGGAGTTCATGAATCTACATTAATACCCCCTCCAAACCCATGTATCAGGTGAATGCATTGCTCCATCGGATGACTCGTCTTACCTATGGGCAGGTGCAGTAATGTCATTTGTATTTCTTAGATATGATTAATATGTACATAGAGATTGTGTACTGGGCCAGGGTTTGGCCTAATAAGTTTTAAAATAGGTTGATTTGGGCATAGAAAATCTGATCCATGTTAGCCCAGTACAGGCCTTGTAATATGCACTGGGAGTCTTCTGACTCAAGGCGGTTGCCTACCATAGGTGGGCTGACTTGGGCCTCACAGGATATTCATGTGTTAATGAGTTCCTAAAACGAGAAAAACTTTGATAATCTCGCAGAATGAGATGGACAATTTTATTTTATTTTTTTGAAACCAATCCACTATAGAGATGGACGATATACAGGCGCTAGGAATTGTGGATGTTTCACACAAGCAATTCAAATTGTACTCTCCATTTTGTGGGTCCAAGTTTAGATATACTTTTACCAAAATAGCTATGTTTATTTTGCTGGACATTAACACTCCCACCACCTGTGGGGTGGAACTCCGCAGGGGAACACATCAGGCAAAGGTGGAGGTACAATCACACCATAAACACGGCCTTGATTTCTCTGTCTTTGGGCCGACTTGATTTTCCTGACTTGACGTGGGAGAATATATAATCCTTCCGACTCGGATACCCTATCAAACAACCACTTTCTCTAAAAGCTAGAACCATTAAGGAATAGTGTGTCAATGTATATGAAGGGATTTAACAAATCCGGTGCCAATGAGACCAGCAGATTAATGCCATTGCCTTCCACCCCAATTGAATACAACCAGCTCCATATGAAGCATCATAAATCTGGGTTTTTTGGGACCAAAATCATGACCTGCTCAGCCATGAATAGCTTGGTGACGTTTGACGCAGATGCTGCTATATATCAATATGCATCCCGACCTGATCAGATTGCATAGTGTCGCACACAATACCGAGGTTGTACCTTGTGCTGCTGGAAAACCCCTGTGGGCCCCACCATGATGTATGTGTTTTATCCACGCCTTTCATCCATTTTTTTCAGTTCATTTTAGTAAATGAATCCAAAAATGAGGCTGATCCAAATCTCGGATGGATCATACCACAAGAAACAGTGGTGATTGAATGCCCACCATTAAAATCTTCCTAGGGTCCACAGGCCTACTGTAATGTTTATTTTACATCCAACCTATTCATTGGGTCACAGACTCACACAGTCTTGGATGAAGGGAAAACACAAATATCAGCTTGGATAATCCCCCCAGAACAGCGTTGATGAAACTCATAAAGCATGGTTGGACCCACAGATTTTTTCCAGCTGCACACAGTGACCTAGGTCGGTGCGGTGTGCTCCAGTACGCGGTCCGAGTCAATCGCAACCTAGCCATCTAGTTGGCGACTAAGGCTGATTCGACTCTCTCGAGCAACGAGTACTGGACTCACAGGCCAGTTGCATGTGTATATGATCTCGTCGCTGCTTAGAAGGTTGGCCAAAGATCACTGGCCACAAGAAAGTCACATCATCCACACATCAAATGGGCGCCAATGTAGAAAACCCTCGAAAGCAGTGGATGGCCAATAATTATTTCGCTGTGCACATGTGGCCCATCTCATGGATGGATGGGCCTGATTTTATTGCCAACGATCTTCAAGGTGAAGCAAATCTTTTCAACAGCTCCAATGTCGTGGACACTTTATTCATCAACCGATGGTAAATGGGTCCGAATTAATGAATGGTTCATATTAATGTACTGAAATGTGCGTGTCCAAATGCATGACATGGATCATAATTTGGAGTGTTACTGGACCTGAAACTTCTCTCTTTGAATGTGATTTGCAATAAAACTTGTTAGATATATTGTAGCTTTTCAAGAATAATGATGATTCGATATTGAGTTCTCCCTAGTTTATCAAGGGCGAATATGGGACCTAAGTGGGCCCAAGTATGATCATGATGTGACGCCGGGATGAACGTGATGAGGTCAAGCACCATCTTCCTCAAGAGGATAACTATTCCGAATCCGCGGAACTTCTCTGCACTCCTCACAGAGGCTTCTCGAATCCACGAGAAAGAAAGCAAGCAAAATATAAAATAAGTATAAAATTCAAATTTGATTAATGAATTAAATAAATGAGTTCACAACCCTTTAAATAGGGATACCAAGCAATAGGAGAGAAATCAGAAACAAACTATAACTAAAACTCTTAGAATTCGCAACTTACTATAAATAATAAACTTACTATTTATAGACGATCGTGATATCTACTAGTGCGCAAGGTTTTCGGCCAAAAGTAGTAAGTGTCCTATTCGGCTTTTGTAGACACCCCACCCAGGCTAGCATCTCGAGAAAGCTAAGACAATTAAGGAACCATGAGCATATCCTAAACCAAACCCTAATCCGAACCAAGCCCTAATACCAGCCTAAACCCTAACCTTAGCCAAGACCCTGATCCAAACCCTAATCAAACCTAAGCCATCACAATCCATCGTTTAAGCCAAAGCATACCCAAACTTTCACCCACAATCAACCCATTTCTTGGTCCATTTTTAGGTCACAATCGAGCCAATTTAAGCCATTTTTAAGCCAAATATTCAAAATGGACTTTGTTTCACTCTCAGGACCCAAAAAAAGACCCACTGGCCAAATTTCGGAAGAAACTGTACCCGAGGTGGTAGTTTGACTACCGCTTCCTCTCAAAAAATGTGCGCAAAGCCAGCCACATGAGTTTCGGACCCAACCTAGCCGGGTGGTAGTCGGACTACCGCGGGCGGTACTTCAACTACCGCCGCTCGCGACTCGCATGTGGACAGCTGTCCCAGCGTCCAAAAGTTAACTTTCCCACGAATTTCCCCCCCCCCCTCCCCCCCCCCCCCCCCCCCCCCCCCCAAAAAAAAAAAAAAAAAAAAAAAAAAAAAAAAAAAAAAAAAAAAAAAAAAAAAAAACTCACCATTTACCTTTTTACCAGCCCTAAAAACCAATGGGAATGTGCCACATGTCACCCCTCTCTCCTTAACCAATCACAACCCTCCATTCCAAGATTTTAACCTTTACCTACCCACTAATTATCACCACAATGCCATTGGAGAAGGCTATAAATAGCCCTCTCCTCTTCTCATTTCCACACACAAAAAACCAAGGGAGGGAGAGAGTGGGAGAGAAAGAGTGAGAGAGAAAGAGAGGGAGAGGAAGAGAGTGAGGGAGAGGGAAGGAGCTCCCAAGCCTCCCCAAGTCCAGATTTTCTTAACCACCCCCTAGCCCTGCTCCAAACCTCTCCAACTCATCTAACCTAACCCAGTTTGATCATGGTTCAGTCTATGCCTTAGCCTACTCAAGAATCAAGCCAAGGATCCATCATCTTACAAGCATTCATCATGACATCTACTCCCTTCTCAACCCCCCTGCTTCTCTAGATCTCTAGTGAACGTATGCTCTGTGACTTACCGTACACCGGATCCTGTCACATCAGAAATTCCTAGTGATCTAGTCCATTTTTTTTCCTCTTTGCATAAGCATCATTACATCCGCCCTCTAGACACATTGTCGGACGTATGCTTTGTGACCTGCTGAAATCTCGGATCTTGCTACATCAGAAATCCACATGTGACTAGTCCCATAATGACCACAGCATCATCATCATCCCTTGAGATTATTTTACAACACTAAGCAGAGACCGTACATTTGTACGGGCAGAGAGGGTGCCTAACACCTTCCCTCTTTGTAACCGAGGTCCCTTACCCGGAATCCCGGATCGCAGATCAGGAGTCAATCTAAGGTCGGAGAGTCTTCGGATTTCTCCAACCTTACGTATTCCGTGGTTCTAGCCGACTGCGGGATTCTGAGATTATTCGGCTAGTGGCGACTCTAACATTCACAAATCAGCTTAATCATCCCCACTACCCAAAACATAACATTTCCAATCAGCGTAGACGTCGATTGCCAATGTTTACAGCTTCACCAAGCTGTTCTCTTAATTATTCTAAGCTCTTTTCACGTTGGGCGCAACTCCTAAAGCCCGATAGATGAAGAGTTATAATCAATCTAAAACTAACTATTTATAGTAAAAACGGAATTAAAATAGGGAAATGATCGTTGATCAAGGGTATTTCGCAAATCCGGCTTGCGGGGTTGGGTGGCTAAAGTAACTCATTCTACCTCAAAATCATATATTTTACACCTGATAACTCATTCCAGATTGTGAGACACACCCGATCTAATGTCTGACGGTCCGGATCACTTTTGTCGTCGACCAGGCCTTTTCTAATCCATCTTGGCCATGAAACTATCTGCGACCCGCTCTATATTATGATGCATCTCAGGTGATTGGAGCAATTAAAATAAGAGCCTCAAAATGGACTGTAGGACCCATTTTTTTTTTTTACTTATTATCATTTTGGATGCTTAATTGTGCAGCTGTGATTATCGATCATGGTCATTTTTGCTATGTGAAAATTGTACAATTAAGTCTTCAAGTCCATTGACCATGGCCTACAAGCACCGCACCCTCATTCACATTTTCACATTGCCTGGTCTTGTTGTACGCAGACCTGAGTGCAGGGCTGTCAATGGGCTGGGTTGACCCATTAGTCTATTCACTCTTGCCTACCTCAGGGTATACTTAAGCCTGAGTATCGGGTCGGACGGTCAGGCTCAGGCTCAAAATTCAAGGCCCCCTCTTAATTGGCCAGGCTTGGACAGTGAGCAACAGCCTGTCAAACCAGCCTGGTCAGTTGGATTACAGTTGTAAAATAATTAAGAAAAGGAATTTTCCATTTGCCAGCCTTCCTTCGGGGCTTCTGACCAAAAACCATCCTGCTTTTAAAGTATTTTCGCAAAACATGATTATTATTTTCACGATTGGTCAAGCGAACACCCACCATTTCTCGTATACCAAAGCATTTTTGGTATTTTCTTAGTTACCAAAATACCCTACTGCACACTGGCCCTCGTTCATAACATTATACCTGCAACCGCACACTTGGTGGAGTCAATATGATGTTTGTTAGAAATCCACACAATTCCTCAACTACACTATCTTTTAACAGCATGAACCTTCTTTGGCTGCACAGGATTTTCAAAGCAGTTGTAAGGAGCTGCTGGGATAAATAGAAACCACAAGATACTAGCTTGATGCAAAATTTCTGTGCTGCACAGGATTTTCAACCATGGGTGTTCAATTTCCTTTGTTTGCTGCTATGTGGCCCACATGAGTTTTGAACCTGCTTATATAGGGACGCGGATTAGATATGACAGGTTGAGTAGGGAGACTTGCTACTGAAGTGACGTCACCAATTTATGTGGGCCTCACCATGATGTATGTTTTGTATCCACACCGTCCATCCATTTGGAGAGATCATATTAATGCATAATTCAAAGAGTGAGTCAGATCCTAAGCTCGAGTGGACTCCACCACAGAAAACAGTGGGGAGAGTGACGCCACCATTAAAAAGTTCTAAGGGCCACAAAAGTTTTCAATCAAGCTGATATTTTTGTTTTCCCTTCTTTCATGTCTGCTTTAACACATAAACAGGTTGGATCTGAAATAAACATCACGGTGGACCTTCAGAAGGTTTCAATGGTGGGCGTCACTCTATCTACTGTTTTCCGTGGTGGGGTCCACTCCAGCCTTTTATCTGCCTCATTCTTTGTATCATGCCCTAAAATGATCTCTCAAAATGTATGGACGGTGTGGATACAAAACATACATCATAGTGAGGCCTACATAACTTGGTGACGTCAGCTCTGCCTCGCTACTCAACTGTCAGTAGCAAATCCACGTCCTTTATATCCAAACACCAGGTGAAAAAACCGATGTATTAGATGGATTTCTCAAGAACGTCCTAGTGGGCCTAAAAGGTTTGAACCGTGACCTTTCAATCTCCACTCTTTTCTGCGGCATGGCTCACTATTTTTGAATCTGCCTCATTTTGTTTTTTCACATCCCCTGACATGAGCTAACAGAATTGATTGATAGCGGATTTCTCAAATACATCTAGGTGGGTCCCACAAGTAGGGGTGTACACAAACCGGGCTAGCCCGGTTAGCTCGCTCGACCCAGCCCGAAAAAACCCGACTCGGCCTGACCCGGAACTGAGTTCGGGTCAGGACGGGCCAATTTTCTAGGCTCAAAACTGAGTTCAAGCCGAGTTTGGATACCTCCCAGTTCGGCCCGACTCGGTCCGAAACCCAACTCACCCCGGCCCAACCCGACCCGGCCCGACTCGGTTCGAAACCCGGTTCATGATATATATATATATATATATATATATATATATATATATATAATATATATATATATATATATATATATATATATAATATATATAAAAACTAGTTATTGTAATTCGAAAGGTTTAAAGCCATATATGTAATTTCTAAGTAATTTCTAACTGCTCATGTCTCATCCATCACTCTGCAAGAGTATCAATCATTTCTTCATGAAGATTGTGAAGATGATTTGCAACATGGCAAAATGTCATGTGTACAAGATCTGGGTCAGTCATCAGGTGGGCTAGCCCTAGTTTCCACTTATCAGTTGGGCCACATTTCTACCAGAAGAATCAATGGTTGGAAAAGTAATAATGACTGATGGTGAGTCTATCATCCTATTTTTTGGGCCATTGGATGTTCAAAGTGGGACCCAATAAGGACTGGCCTAGATGTGAAACACATGTGCCACATTTCTTATCTTAATATGGATTAGAAAAATGAAATCTTAGTTCCATTCGGTTGGATGTACTAATTAGATCTTCTGATTCGAAAATCAGGCCGGTAAACACCTTAGGTTGGCTACAGGTATAAAACAAATAAACGGCTAAAACAAATTCTCTAGTCACCCATTTGTTTTGGGCAGTATGGTCACCGGGAGGAATTGAACGTTCCAGCTCGAAGATTTTTTGTGGAGTTTATAGTTCAACTATCTAAGCCGTTGATCGAGGGTCTTGTAAATTAATGGGACACAGATTACCTGCCAAAGCCCTTCCCATGAACTTGCTGTAAGGTTCGAAACTGGCCCGAACTCGGCCCGAACTCGCCCGGGCCTGGTTCGGGCTGGAGATGTTGGCCCGGTGACCAGGCCCGGTCGGGTTCGGACCTGGTGTGGCTGTTGAACGGGCCTGGATGAGCTGAGGCCAGTTCGACTCGACCCGACCCGTGTACACCCCTACCCACAAGTGATTAACCAGTCCAATCAATACTCATTGTTTCCTCTGGCGTGGCACACTTGAGTCTTGAATGACTTATTTTTGGGTCAACAAAGGATCCGGGAGAAGTAATGGATGAGGTTGTCAAAAACATCTCTTGCGGCTTGATTGTTTCAAGGGCAGCAGCTCAATCTCCACTTATGTATATGCATTCATTAGTATTAACGGATTGCAATATAGCATTAGTATTAATGGATTGTTTCAAGGGCCTATATTGTTATTATATGTTTTAAATTTGTCTATAACTGAGTTTGTCGATGGCATTGATAGACCACTCCATACCACCGAGTAGTTGTCGATCCCATCGACCGCCCATTCGATATCCTCGAGAAAATTCTGATTTATTTCAATTGCTTCTTGGATTGTTTTTTGGTTCAAATTGATATGATCGAAGGTTACTTTAATTCCATTGAAGAGCCTTCGATGGCTATCGATCTCATTGACGGAAACGTACGGTTTTGCAAAATTGCAGGAATTATTTCTTATTCCGAATGCTACATTATATATGGATGTAATTGTGGAATTAAAGTAATTCCAAGAAAACCTAAAATATTTAAAGGAGGGTTAAATGTTTTTGGGGGCTTAGGAAAGGTGAAAATGTAGGTTTTTCAATTATTGTAAGTGATTACATCTCTTATACTCTGCTTTTATAGTGATTAGCTATTGCTTTGTACCATGGTTTTTTTTTGAAAAATTTTTTCACATAAAATCATGTGTTTTGTAATTTCTTGATTTCATTTACTTAATCTGGTGTGGTATGAATTCAAATTTTGCTTCTGCGACAAGTAATATCAGAGCCTATAATTTTATCTAAGTACACCATAATCAATTAGACAGTTCATCTTTTACTGCCCTATATACAAGAAAATAATGGTGAAAGTTAAGAGTTGTTGCTTTCATTATTAGTTTTGCAACTGCAAAAGTAACCATGGAACTCATTGAAAAAGCATGCCAACTAAGCAGTGGGACATTCTCCAAATGTACACTGCATAAGTTATATACTGATGTTCCTATTTGTACAGGGGCGTGTGGACTTGTCGATTCAATCCATTTATAAATTGTCCATTAAATTCGGTGCCATTGCTGATCATTGGCTACGTAGTACCATGCAACAAAGACACTCATATGTCAAATTTTTAACCATCTAATCAATAAATAGCCTATAGAAATGGACAGTCAGAGTTGATTGCGAAGAAATATGTCAACTCGTCAATGTAAGCCATCCACTTGATCGGCCCATATCTAATAGATGGTGGCCATAAAGAATCATATTGATGGGGCAATCCTAACCATCTCTACATGGCTTGCGAAACATTTGGCTAAGAAGAGAAGGCCTAATGTACATTCAACATACACGTGGGCAACACAACGACCAGATCGTCTTGCATCTTTTACCAGAGAAAGTCAGCAATGGGTCATACTTGATGGATGCAATAGATCTCACATATATGTCCAATATTGACACTCTTGCCACCAGTTTTACACTTACAAGGCCATGTGGAGCAAGTGTAAGATGCACTCTACGAGGCAGGACCCACAACGGTTAAGCCACAAATGGTCATCTTTGTTGAAACTGCGTGCCGTGGGCCTACGTACAGGTTATGCGTACGAAATTTGGTAAAACTATAGAATTGATACTTGTCCTACTTAAGCTAACATGTCAATTTAAACAAAGGCATGCAATGTAACACTAAGTTTATGAGCATGTAAGGCTCATTAAAGTAAAGAATCACAACAAATTGGAATAATTTGGTTGAAGGTACTATCAAAATAAAAATAAAAATAAAAATACTATCAAATATTCAACGTATGCCTTTTATAAAGGAAACAAGTTCTAACGGAAAAAACAACGACTAGAAAATGGTTGGTTAATTTGATCGAAGATATTAGAAATACCAGTGGCTTTAAACCATTGGTGAGTAATGCTTTTTAGATGGCCATTCTGACAGCTTAAAGCTGTTGGGAATGGCTAACACCAACGATTTTTTTGCACTCTAAGCAGTCCTGTTTTTTTCTTTTTCTTTTTTTCTTTTTTTTTTTTTTTGGCAAAGTTACTTGGGTACAAGTTGATTTCTAAAATGTATAAATGTGTATAGGTAAATATACAAGCAACATTATTTCTAAACAAAAGAAATAAAAATTAATTTGAAGAAAATACAACCTAAAATACACAAGGTATTACAATCTCTTTAGAAGCTACATTGCTTATGTTTTCCTCTGGGTATCTTTTGAGTAGGGATGCCCATAGGAAGGCCTACTTGATGAGTTTGCACAGATCTTTTACATATCTGACTGGTTATCAGAGCATGAATTCCTGTCAGGCCCACGTGAGTCTACTGGTGATCAGCAAGGTCTTGTGTAGGAATGCTCCACTGGAGGAAATACAATGCCTGGACCTGAGATTAACATGGGCCAGATTTTGTTGGCTATCATGCCTAATCCTGGCCCATTATACAATTTATGTATGCATTTTATTATCTCTCTCTCTCTCTCTCTCTCTCTCTCTCTCTCACGCACACACCCTTCTAACAAGCTTTATTACTGTCACATCCGGCAGATGACCATTAACCTTGATCTGATCCCTGTGAAATGAATTTTAGACCCAGAACCGAAACGTTAGGCCTAAAATCTAAGCCCAGACTAGCACTAGCTATAAGTCAGGCTTTGAGGCCCCAGGGGCCAGCAATTGTTGATAGGCCAATGACATTTTGTTGTACAAGGTAAATCCGAACCTTCCATCTGGTGGGCTATGTAGCAGAAAAACTACATCCTGTCCCTGTTATACTTGGGCAATTCCAATAATCCACCGGGTGGAACAGGGCCTGTCCTAAAGTCGAAGCCCATCAAAAGATCAAGGGCTTTAAGAAATCTCTATATTGTTACCCTTTCATACATTCTTGAAGCCAAGGAAATGTACAACGGGGATCTAACCCATGACCTACCAATGGGTCCACCATAACATACACAAGCTTTTGAGTTACAATTGTATCTTCACGTACAAACGATTTTTAGTATCTGTTGCAATCTTCTCTCTCATAATATTATAGAAGATCTCATCCATTAGATACAACTAGATTAAAATATTGACATTTTGATCTAACTTGTTTCATTCTTCTTCTTACATAGTTTCCGGTCGCTCTACAAGGAGTGCATCTTCCATCCTTGCTGAATTAGGAAGCCCTTTATTTCACCTTACATAGTTCAAAGTTGTTTTTCCCATAATACTTCTCCACGTCAAACTTAATGTTATATGCCATCAAAACTTATCTTCAGATTCAATCTGCTTCCCAACATTAGAATTGATACCACTTGTTGGGACTCGTGGAAGCACATAGAAAGAAATCAAACAAGATAATCACAATCTCACAAACAAATTCAACCAGAGAACAATCCGAATTTATGTGGAAAAACTCTTGTGGAAAAAAAAAAAAAAAAAACCCACAGCAACAAAATAATAATGCACTATGAAAATAAAGTTACGAAAGATGAAAATTTACCGATCAAAGCCTCAAGAAGAAAAGCCCAAGCCTTTTCCCTTTAAAATCTCTCTAAAACCCTTAAACACATTTGGAGAACCCTAATCGTTGGCCTAATCATGATTACACCTAATATATATAATATCATAACTAAAATAAGAAACAAATCATCCACTTATGTAATTCTACGCTCGCCTTCGATGGGTTCATTAATGGCATCAACAACCATTACCAATCATATTTAAGACATTGGACAACTCCAGCCCCATGTCTTATTGAATTGAAAGATCAAGCTTGATTGAAAATGATTCTTAATGGTATTTTATTTATTTATTAAATATATGTATTTTTCTTTTTGTGAAAGTTAATGAAAAGTTTTATTACCAACCAGCACTATGAGGTCCACCCTAATGTGTGACTACCATCCAATCCGTCCACTAATTCCTAGACCCCAAAATCTATCTTGATCTTTAATTGAGGTGGGCTACATCAAAGCGAACAAAGGGGGACACTAAGCCGTAGGATGCTCGTGGATAGACGCTTCCAGATGAGATGTCCCCACCATGTCGTGCATATGTCCCATTCATCGGGTGCACCCGAAAAGGATGGATGGAAAAATCGAAACTCATGTCGTTCAAAAATTCTTGTCGGCCACAACAAGTGAATATACAGGTTTTAGCCTGATTGCAAATTGCTCCTTGTGGTGTTTCCCTCTAAATTCTTACATCATGGTTTGGATTTTACATGCGTGTCATGGATTTTGTATTTTGTTTTAAAATTTCTATTAAAAATGAAATTTCAAATATTTCAGTTGCCCTCCACATTTGAAATTTCTGATGTTTTGAATTGTGGGTTTTGTCTCACATCAGATTTTTTAAAGAGAATCTTCTTATATATAAGATAGGCTTTTTGCCTTGGGGCTTGGGCCCTGTTCAAAGGGCATATGAATTTGGTCATTGGGGGGAAGCTCTAATATATGTCATTAACCACATGCGCGGGCACGCAGAGCCGAGCCGAGCGAAATCCGAGTTGGTGTCTAAGTTCGTATGCGCGTGCGGGACGGGACGAGCTAGGTTGGGCTGGGCGCGGGTGCGGGTATACTCACGTGGGTGTGTGTAAGTGTATAGTACTCACAGGACTTTATTTGCAAGAGTGTACTCGTACTTGCACCTTTTCGTTTTAAACCAGAGAGGTGTTCATTCGGTTGGTCACACCTGTTGGGTTTAAACCCATGTACCTAATGTTGCGAGATGTCTAAATCCAAGTCCTTTCGCAACTGGGATGCGGAAAGGAGTTTCGCGGATTTTGTGTCGCAAGTCCTTTCGCAACTGGGATGCGAAAGGAGTTTCGCGGATTTTGTGACGCAAGTCCTTTCGCAACTGGGATGCGAAAGGAGTTTCGCGGATTTTGTGACGCAAGTCCTTTCGCAACTGGGATACGAAAGGGAAGTTGCCAAAACTATAAATTGGGGTCCCTAGGGCTATTCTTTTATTGATTCTAAGACTTCCTAAAGGTATTCTAAAGGGTTCTAGGGTTATCAAAGGGTGTAGCAAGGGTGAGATTCGAGGTTGTTCGAATCGGGTAAGTCCTTTCTCTTTGTAATTGATGCTTTCATAGTGGTGAATTGTCGCTTTGTGCCGTGGTTTTTTCCTACAAGGGTTTTCCACGTTAAATCTGTGTGTTCTCTTTTCTTGGTGTATGTGCTTGGTGCCATTGGATTACCATCCTGGATCTAGATCTGTGTGATTCCGCAGGCAAAAAATCCCAACAAGTGGTATCAGAGCAATCGGTTGGGACACAGATCTGAATCTGAGGGATTAGTAATAATGGCGAGCGCCAGGTATGAGATTGAGAAGTACTCAGGGAAAAATAATTTTGAGTTATGGAAGATCAAGATGATGAGTTCCTTAATTAAGCAAGGCGAAGATGGTGCTCTTGAGGAGCGGAAGTCACCATGAAAGATGATGATTGGAATACTCTTGATAAGAAAGCCTTATCATCGATCCATTTATGTCTCACGGATGAGGTTCTCTACAACGTCATGAGGGAGAAAACTGCGGCTAATTTATGGGCGAAGTTGGAGGATGTTTATGCGAAGAAATCCTCTGAAATCGTCTGCACTTGAAGCGGCAGTGGTATAACTTCAAGATGGCAGAGGGTGGAGATCTGGAGGCTCACATCAGCAATTTTAATAAATTGGTTTGCAAATTGCTCGATATGGATGAAGTGATGAAAGATGAAGAACAAGCATGTATGTTGCTGAATTCTCACCCGGCGTCCTATGAGTCATTCAAGGATACTATGTGCAGCATGAACAAAACCCTGAGTGTCGACACTGTTATCTCAGCCCTTCAAGGGAAGGCTATGAGACAGCTAGACAGCAACATAGGGACATCTTCTGATGCACTGTTTACAGTGGGTAGGAATTCTGAACACAGTACAGGTTCTTCAGGTTCTAGATCCAAATCCAAGGGCAAGGGCAAAGGAAAGGTAAAGTGCTGGAATTGTGGGAAGGAAGGACATGTGAAAAGGGATTGTGAAAATCCTAAATCTAAGAGGGAAGATTCTGAGGCTTCATGCAGGGAGGCTAACACTGCCACGTCAGATGAATCGAGTGGATGTGATGGTGATGTTTTGTCTGTGTCTTCACTCAGACGGTCATACGATGATCGTAAGGACGAGTGGATGCTAGACACAGGGGCATCTTTTCACATGACTCCTCATCGGAGTTGGTTCACCAGCTATAGGGAGTGCGATGGTGGACAGGTATTTATGGGCAATGACATTGCCTGTAATGTTGTGGCTATTGGTACGGTACGCATCAGGATGTTTGATGGGGTGGAGCGTACTTTGACTGATGTCAGGCACGTTCCTGATTTGAAGCTGAATCTGATTTCTCTGGTGTGCTTGAGGCAAAAGGATGCAAGTACACAGGCATTGATGGTGCTCTTAAGGTATCTAAGGGGGCACGGGTAGTCATGAAAGCGCAACGACTCGTCATGTTTACAGGTTGATCGGGAGTACTTCAAAAGGTGGAGCTATGGGGATGTAGCGAATTCCACCTCTGCACATGTGTGGCATGTTGGGTATGACCACATAAGCAGGCAGGGTAGGAAGGCTGAGACGTGCGGACAAGGATACAGAGCAGGTATAACAACCACCTGTGAGAAGAACCACATGGCATGATTACAGGATATCGGCAAGGTACATGGACGACTCCAATATTGCAGGGGATTCATCTTCTATTCTGATGGCTCTAGGTGAGCCTGGTGCTGAGAAGTGGAAGGTGACTATGGGCGATGTGATGGATTCGTTTGTACCAGACCGACATATGGGAGCGGGTGGAGCTTCCAGTGGGCCAGTGAGCAATTGGATGCAGGTGGACCTTCAAGAGGATACAGTATAGATACAAGCGAGGTTGGTAGCGAGGAGTTATTCTCAGAGAGAAGAGATCAGCTTCTCAGAGATATTCGCGCCGACGGTATATAGCAGGTATCTATCAGATCCGTGATTGGCGCTGGTTGGCCAATGTGATCTTGAGCTATGATGTGATGCAGAAATAAGATAAGAGGTCAAGAAGCTACACGGTTGAAGATTGAAGTGAGAGACTGTGTGAGATTGGTAGAATGTCGTATCTTTCGAGATGTCTAAATCCAAGTCCTTTCGCAACTGGGATGCGGAAATGAGTTTCGCGGATTTTGTGTCGCAAGTCCTTTCGCAACTGGGATGCGAAAGGAGTTTCGCGGATTTTGTGACGCAAGTCCTTTCGCAACTGGGATGCGAAAGGAGTTTCGCGGATTTTGTGACGCAAGTCCTTTCGCAACTGGGATACGAAAGGGAAGTTGCCAAAACTATAAAATTGGGGTCCCTAGGGCTATTCTTTTTATTGATTCTAAGACTTCCTAAAGGTATTCTAAAGGGTTCTAGGGTTATCAAAGGGTATGTAGCAAGGGTGAGATTCGAGGTTGTTCGAATCGGGTAAGTCCTTTCTCTTTGTAATTGATGCTTTCATAGTGGTGAATTGTCGCTTTGTGCCGTGGTTTTTCCTACAAGGGTTTTCCACGTTAAATCTGTGTGTTCTCTTTTCTTGCGTATGTGCTTGGTGCCATTGGATTACCATCCTCGATCTAGATCTGTGTGATTCCGCAGGCCAAAAATCCCAACACCTAACCCTTTCAAAGGGTGCTTAATGCACCACTTTGGAGTCTATATAAAGACTTCCATTCTAGTTTCAAACATACGAAAATCTTTTCTTCTGTTGTAAAACACCTCTGTGTCTCTGATTTACAAGTTTTGATTGTTGAGTTCGTCGATAAGTCAACTTGGCACTTTTGGATTAAAACTGCAAGTGATTCGAGCCTGCGTACACTGAGTGCACTGCTGGGACTATGTCATTTCGTTGTATCCTACAGGTCGATGATCTGAAAACCTGTTGCACTTGGGATACTGTACAAGGGAACAAATTCGATTTCAAGCCAAATAACTTACATCATGCCTCTACTCAATTCAATAAGTTTTATATTTTTAATTTTCATTTTCTTTTTGGTTATAGATTTTTAATAGTCTATTTAATTCAACTAAAATATTCCAACAATGGATTGACCCCACAAAGTATGTAATGCTCCCTAAAGAGTGTTTTAATAATAATAATAATATTTAACGCTTATTTTTGGGGCAGTGATGCGACAGGTGCGGCCTCTTATTTGGGTCCCATGCCCCAACTCTCCATCCATATGACCCACACAATGAAATGGGCATTGACAACTAGTGTGGTACACAATTATGTGGGGGTAAATCAGACGGTCTGGATTATATGACGGGATAGATTCTTCAGGTACCTCCCATCCACCGTTGGCCCCGCCGTATGAATGATTTGGATCATCAGGTAGGCCGTCCCCATTTACTGTTTGTTGCCTTGAACGCCAGATGGATCAAACATCGCATAGTCCCTCGTTTCCCTGGAGGAATTTTTGGGCCATTTGTATATTCCCTCAATCATGGGCCATCCAATACGCGGATTAAAAAAAATAATAGACCACAAATAGCGGACCATGCATCCATCTGTACACAGCTTCGGAAACGGATGGCTCCAAAAACGAAGGCTGGTAGTTCATTCGACATGGATCGGCTCGATTTTGTGCCAAAGCATGTCCATGATAGGTCCGACCTGATGAATGGACCGGATCTCACAAAACATGCCACGTTGGCAGCCTGTCACCAATCACCAATCTCCTCAGTGCTAAAGAAGCATTAAGGCTAAATATAGGACTAAATTTCTGACATTTATTTTTGCACAACACGTAATCAACACTAATAAGGACGCGGATTGCGTCCTACCACCGCCCGGACGGTAATCCGTCCGGGCAGGGCTCTGTGGGGCCCCCGTGATGTAAGTATGTTATCTACACCGTTAATCGTTTTAATGATTATTTTATTAAAGACCAAAATTGAAGTAGTTTCAGGGCTTAAGTGGACCACAAATTGGGGATTAAAGTTCCACTATTAAAAACTTCCTGGGAGCTAGAGAAGTGTCGGATCAAGATGAAATTTGTGTTTTCACTTCATCCCTTATTAATAGGTTGGATGGTAAAAAAAGCATCACGGTGACCCTTAGAAATGTTTCAAAGGTCGGTGGGTGTCATTATCACACTGCAGCTTCCTTTGATGTGGTCCACTTAAGCTCTGAAACTACTTCAATTTTTGGTTATACTAAAAATAATCATATAAAAAAATGATTAACGGTATGGATAAAATGCTTACATCATGGTGGGCCCCACAAAGCCCTACCCGGACGGATTGCCGTCGGGAGGGGGGTAGGACGCAATCCGCGTCCCACTAATAAAAGCCATTTCTGACGGTCCAACTCATCCACCCAAAAATAAAATAATAAAACTCCCGCGCTTCTCTATATCTTCCACAGGCGATATTAAACGGTACTGACGCCTGATACCATGAACATCATCCTGATGTGTCAGTTTGTGCATGTGAAGCCCATGGTGAGGTGATCTAAACCGTTTTACTGATTGTCCGATTCGTGGATGTGAGATTTACAAAAAGTCACCTTTGATCAATGACAAGAAATAGATGGTTAAGAAAAGGTAAGGCAACTTAATTACATTTAAAAAAAAAAAAGTCCAGATATCAAATGACTACCACATTCGAATCTGGATTTTTTATTTTATTTTGAGTATATACAATCTATTGTAGGAACCATCCATCGGTTTGATGGTTCTGATCATATACCAGAGGCCCTATTTGTATTAACTTGACCCATCAAGAGACACCAATCTAACAGTGTGTTGCATCCGCACGCATACTTCCGCAACATATACACCCTCACCCAACTAATAGTGGCACAACACGTCATATAAGCTCTCCAACAACTGTGATACATAGAAATAAAGCCAACGAGTCTGTGCATGACTCCAAATGAAAAGGTAGGCCCTTTCTTGAACAGTAACCGGCACAAGAATCAAGAAAATCCATTTATCAGGTGGGGCGCACCGCAGAAGATAATGTACGGGAAATGAGTCAGCGTACAGGTGTGGTCCACCTAAAGAATAGATTGATCTAATTTTTGTACCAGTGATCTACAACGTGTACCCTTCCTTCACAATGATTCAGATGTTGTACACATATGACGTGCTGGTTGACTGTGTGGCTCAATGGACTGTAACGTAGTGGTCCACTGAGGTGGAAGGGAACAGTCCCTCCTCACCTAATAAATGAGATTATAAGGCATTGGTTTTTAAGCCAAAAATATGAAAGAATATGCCTATTAGGTTTTTGGATATTCCGCAGCTTCTTTCAACGTATGGCTCGTCCTTCTTGCTATAAAAGAGGTGGGGACCCTTTTCTACGGTCGAAGGCAACTGAGGTAGGGCCCAAGGGGAGGTCAAAATGGCTGTGGGAGGATCAATGAAGATAAACGCCATGGTGATTTTGCTAACGGTTCTGATCATATCTTGTGCTTACGGTAAACACCTATGTTGATTTTTTTAATTCCATTCATTTGCTCCTTTTGTATGTGTGAGGCTGAAGTATGTCCAAGTCCAGCCATGAGCTGTCGAACTGCGCTCAGGCCCAGTCCGGCTCGTGAGCTAACGAAGAGGAAGAACACTTCGGCTGGTTGGGTCCACAAAAAGTCTCAGGCATCCATTGCTAAATAAGTTGGGCTGGGAATTTAGGTGGATGGAAGACCAAAAACAGCCCATTTAGTTACGGGGTCTAAAACTTAGACCCAACCCAGTCCAAGAGCTCCAGAATGAGTCCTCTATTGTTTTGAAATTATATTATTGGGTTAGAAACGATGAGGTGGTCTCAAGTCTAGCTGGTTGCCCACAAGGTACGGTCCTAACCAGTGGATAACTTCCAAGCTATTAAGTTCATTTGACATCAATCCTTTCAACAGGTTGGCACCATTGCGAGGAAGATCTGATGCAAATTTTAGCGTTATATACTCATCAGATGGGTCACACCATAGAAAGCAATGTATAGCCATTGATTAAAAAAAAAAAAAAAGCAAATGTAAGTGTGGTCCCCTTGATGGGTGGATATGGCGGACTTTTGCATAATATGATCCTTGTGATAGGGCCAACCTATTGGATCTTGAGAGGTTGGAAGTCATCCGCTGGTCGACCGATTGGAATTGAGACCTCAGGAATGATAGTGTAGAAACAATGGTTTAGAAACACTAAAATTCAGATGAGTATATCGAAGACTCTTACTGGTTTTCTTAGCTTTTTCAGTATTATTCAATATTTTAAAAGTACAAATAATATACTAATATGCAAAAACAATGTATAAATAATGCGAGACTTGCAGAGGGTGGAGTCGAGTATTATTGAGTTTTGTCATTCCCGGCAATCCTACTATCAAAAGCTAGATAGGCCCACTATGATGTTTGTAAGAAATTACCCGTCTATCTACTTTGCTAGCTCATGTTAGGAAGCAAAACTCTGAATTCATATCACACCATAATAAGTAAATGCAAACGAAGCATGCGAAAAGGATACACAAATTTTACGCGAAAACCCCCCCTTGGAAAAACCACGGCACAAAAATGATAGCAATTATTATGAAAACAAAAGTACAAGAGATGGTTGAACTTTAGAAAATCCTCATTTTCTCCTCTCTAAACCCTAGAAATGTTTAGGCCTGAATTATTCTACACTAATCCTGTAATTACACTCAATATATAGTACAGGATTAAGGTAGAAAACTAACTGTGCAATTATGCAAAATTGGGCGCTCCATCAATCTAAGCATTGATCGATCGAGCCTCACATGTTTGATTGTCAGAACGTACAAAAGTGTTCAAAGAATTCTTGATCGACTCAACCGTTCAACCGATCAAAACTGTCCAAAATAGGGGGTCAATCTATCCAATCCGTATTTCATATACAAGTTGAATATATCTGACAACAATTGAAACACATAAGGCCACAGAAGTTTTGGATCAGGCTATATATGTAATTTTCTTGTGTTTTCAATTCAACTCAAGAAGAAATCTCATGAATAGTTTAGATGACATAAATATCACGGTGGGCCGTGAAAAAGTTCCAACTGTAGGCATTTCCCTACCTACATTTCCTGTCATGTGGTCCAATCTGTCTCATTTGTGGCCCAGCTCCTAACATGAGCCGGCAAAACGGATATGCACAGGGAAAATGGATGGACAAGGTGGATTTCTACAAACAGCATCTGGGCCACTTAGCTTTCGAGGGCAGGGTGTAGCAAGCAATCCACGTGCTGCTAAGGAATTTTTTGTGCTCAAAAGCTAGGTGGGCCCACCATGATTGTGAGAAATCTAGCCGTCCATCCGTTTTGCTATCTGATGTTTGCCAAGGACCTAGGTGCGTGTATAAGATAGTTCAAGTACATTCCAGCGCATGTGCTATTGTGTGGTGGCCGGGGGAATGAGATCAAAACCGTCCATCACGTGGGTGCGACAATGCACATCTCCTGTCCTGGAAATCAGGCCATTGCTCATGTATGGTCCGCAATAATGTTAGAAGTAAATGAGGCTAAAAAAAAAAAAAAAAAAAAAAAAAAAAAAAACACAAGTATTTTATCCTTGCGTTCCTTTGATAATTGTGGCCAAAAATTTCCTGATCCGTCTAAAATGAAAGATTTTGATTGGGGATGAAAATGAAAAAGCAGTAAAAGAAGTCAAAGGCGACGAGAAGTGCGTGGGTAGCTGCTGGATAATCTTCAACTGTAAGAAATCCTGCCATAGGTTCGGTTATCCCAAGGGTGGAAGGTGCGTGCGCGATGGCTCGAGCTTTGAATGTTGCTGCTACATATGAGTCCGGTCCAACCCCTCTTCCATGTTTGGGACTTCTACAACAGATGATGGTATTACTTAAATAAACGGCATCTTTCTATGACATTTTCCCTTATTTACTTAACTGATGTAAGAGCTGTAATTGGTTCCTTATCTATTGGCCAATGATATAAAAAAAAGTTCTAAGGTTCAATCACTACTCTACGGGCTAGGATAGTGATAACTCTGTATTGGGCCGGTTAGAAGAAAATTAAAAAAAATAATAATAATAAAAAAATAAAAATAAAAATAAAAAATCATGGATTTAAAAATAGTAAAAAGTGTTTTTCCTTGGCTCATGGTTTATTGGCGTTGGGTTTAGTTCCACATTAAAAATATGAGATGAAAGACTAAAGTCTTTCTGTTAGACTCTTTGACCTATCATTTGTAATGGAATCTAATGGTAAGTCTTTCTGTTAGACTCCTTGACCTATTATTTGTAATGGAAACTAATGGTATGCAGTGGGAGCAACCTCATATGCCTGTACAGGCCAGTATCAGCACGGTGCTTTGTGATGTGTCTTTGACTTAGTCATTTTTATTTTCCCTGCAAGGGCCAGCTTGTCATTAACGCACCCAGCTCCAACGGCCATCTCTTATATCTTTTAAGGTGCAGATCCTCTGTTTCGCGGAAACAGTGAGCGGCTGAATCCAGCTTTATTATTCGAAGTGCCACGTCACCAGTTTTATTAATATATTTTAAATATTACATTTGACGGAGAGTCTAACGGAAACGATAGAGGGTTTCCATTTGGAAATCGGATTGGTAGGCTCTCATCGTACTGAGTAAACTCAGTTGGGCCCACCTTGTATGTATGTGGTCTATCCACGCCGTCTATCCGTTTTTCCATCTAATTTAAAGGGTTTAGCCTAAAATTGAAGTATATCCAAATATCAAGTGGATCATACCACAGTAAACAGTGGGGATAATGATTTTCCACCGTTGAAACCTTGCTAGGCCCCATAGTGATGTTTATTTGTCATTCAACCGGTTCATAAGTTCATAAAGACGTCGATGAAGGGAAACAAAATTATAATATTGATCAAAAAACTTTTGTAGCCCCCAAGAAATTTTCAACGGTAAACACATTCAATTCAATTGTTTCCTATGGTGTGGTCCATTTGAACATTGTATATGCTTCATTTTTCATCTCACCTTAAAATTACCTGGTAAAATTGATGGACGAAGTGGATAAAATACATAAATCATGATGGACCTCATAGATTTTACTTAGTATGCTAAGCGTTATGAGTTACTCACCATAAATCCGATTACTTCCATTTGGTAGTCTCACCACGATGTATGTTTTGTAGCCACACGATCCATCCATTGGAGATATCATTTTAGGGCATGAGCTAAAAAATGAATTAGATCCAAAAACTAGAGTGCACCCCACTAGAAAAAAAAACAGTGAGAAAGTCAGGCCCACCATTGAAAACTTCCAAGGGTCACAAAAGTTTTCGATCAAGCTGATATTTGTGTTTTCCCTTCTTTAATGTCTGTGTTAACTTAAGGTCCATCATGATTTTTATTCAAGTTTCCATTTGGGAATTCAGCGCATAGGTTGAGTAGCTCGCTACTAAAGTGAGGTCACCTAGTTATGTCGGTCTCACAGTGATATTTGTTTGTATCCACACCGTCTATCCATATGGAGATCATTTTAGGGCATGAGCCAAAGAATGTGAATCAGATCCAAAACTCGAGTGGACCCCACCATGGAAAACAGTGGAGAGAGTCATGCTCACCATTAAAAACTTCCAAGGGTCACAAACATTTTCGATTGAGTTAAGCTTATATTTGTGTTTCTGCTTCTTTAATGACTGTGTGTAACTTATGAGCATGTTGGATCTCAAGTAAAAATCAGTGTACCTTAGGAAGGCTTCAACGTTGGACATCACCCTCACTGTTTTTTATAGTAGGGGTCAGTCCAGCTTTGGACCTACCTCATTCTTTTGATTATGCCCTAAAATGATCTCTCCAAATGAATGGACAATGTGGATACAACACATACATCATGGTGGGCCCCATGGAACTTGGTGGCATCACTTCAATAGCGAGTCTAGCTACTCAACCTATCGGTAGCTAATCCGCCTCCAATTTTTTTCTTCTAAAATTTAATTAGGCCATGTCATCTCACGACAATTTTATATGATAAAAAAAATATTTGCAAAATCTATTTGATTAGTAAGGAATATTAGTTCTGACCCAGGATGAGTAATGTTCGTATGATCCTCACTGTGGGCCCACCTTGATCCATGCATTGTATATCTACTCCATTCATCCATTTTCTCATATTATTTTAAGACTCGATTTGAATTGGTACTAGTGATGTGGTAAGACTTAATGTGCGTAATAAAGAAATACTCAACATCCACCAACGTCGGCCCAGCAACAATTACGCTTAGCGTAATAAAGGATAGATCTTATTTGTGTGCTGTGATTTCGACAGACGTCCACAACTTTTTGTGCATGTGAACAGGATCGATGATCCAGCCTAGACAAAAGACGAAAATAGCGCTAGCAATAAAAGCGGACTTGATGAACCAACTCCGTACAAAGGTTGAATAAGAGCCAACCCTAGCAATAAGTGCCGACTCTAGTCTATCACTTGCTCGAGTTATCAATGATCAGGCCCATTTGGATGCACAGAACGATGATCTGAACCGTCAATTTAGTGGCACCCTTGATAGATAGGCTACTCGACAAATATCACCTCGCATGTAGAACCTGAACCTTTTAATTGAAAATCGTAGGAGGCTCATGTTGTCAACTTAGAAAGTCAGGTGGCTGGGATTGTCCTCAGTTTTTTTCTCGGTAATTCTTTTTCAAGTGGCACACTAATATTCGCAGCTACCATAGGGGTGGCCAGGATCATCTGAAAATGCAGCGAAATTGCTACTACTTGGATGAGCCGTTGGCAATTGACCCTCAAGTGCTGCCAAGGTAAAACCTCCTCTTTCTATCAATAAATAGATTTGAATTTGTACCCTCTACCATAGTTGGGAGCTGGACCACGAAATTTATTTCATCTCTGAAACGCCCCCACAATCCCGTATTCTGTCACGTCCGGTAAAACCCCATAGTGGGGTTCCACCACGTTGTATAAGTAAAATTCAGGAAGCGGATTAGCTACTGACAGGCTGAGTAGCGAGACTCACTATTGAAGTGACATCACCTAGATCTGTCCGTCCCACATGACTTAAGTTTTGTATCCACACCGTCCATACATTTTGGGAGATCATTTTAGGGCATGAGCTAATAATGAATCAGATTCAAATCTTTAGTGGACCCACCACAAAAAGGGTGGAGAAAGTGGCGCTCACCATTAAAAACTTCTAAAGGACAAAAGTTTTCCATCGAGCTGATATTTGTGTTTTCCCTTATCTAATGTCTGTGTTAACTTATGAACAGTTTGATCTCAAGTAAAATCCCGGTGGACCTTAGGAAGGCTTCAACTGTAAGCGTCACATCACTCTCCCCCACTGTTTCTGTGGTGTGTCCACTACAGATTTTGATCTGCCTCATTCATTGGCTTATGCCCTAAAATGATCTCTCAAAATGAATGAACTGAGTAGATACAATACAGACAACATGGTATGGCCACGTAACTTGCTCAGACAACATGGTATAGCCAGTCTCTGACTACGTAACTTGTCGGTATCTAATTCACTTCCAAAAATTCACTGTCCCTTACATGACAAACATTAATTTCCCCATACAATCAGAAGATATGCTCGATGGAAACTCATATTGGCTTAGGGCTGTACACGAGTCAAGCTAGATCAAAAGCTCGCACAACTCGGGTTGACTCAATTCAGATTGACTCGGCTTGAAACGCCGACTCAAGGCGATTCAAGCTTGTGTTGCTAAAGCTCGAGTTGAGTTCAAGCCAAGTTCGACCATGGTGTATTTCAACTTGACTTGACTCGACTCGAAGCTCGAGCTTGAGCTCGACTCAGCTCGAGTAGCATAGATTTTAAGAAGATAGATATATAGATCGAGATATAGAGATAGAGATATATATATATATATATATATATATATATACTATATATATATAAGTTTAAAAAATAAAAATAAAAAAAGTTAAAACTTAAACGATTTTACTAAAAAAACTTTACCCATCCCCATTCTCTCTTTTTCTTTCTGTTACCCTACCGATGTAGATGTAACTCGACTCAACTCCAGATAACTCGACTCGAACTCTGACTTGAAAGCTTTGGCAAACAAGCCAAGCTACAATGTTGAGCTCGAGCTCGAACTCGAGTATATTATAGCATGGACGAGTCAAGTCGAGCTTAGCCCACCTCGTCTTGACTCGGCTCGATGTACAGATGTACAACCCTAGATTGGCCATATGGAACTGTGACAATGTAAAATTGTTCCAAGACATGCAACTAAGCCCATACGGTGTGGCGACCCCGAGTATTTCATCAGGCCGACTTTTGTACCTTCTT
>JAJHSJ010000003.1:81935051-81993395 GCA_021015155.1 Magnolia officinalis | reverse complement strand
GGCGGCCGCCGCTATGAATGTTCTTTAGCGGCGCTTTACTGGCAACTCCGCTAACCGCCGCTAATAAGTCTATAAGCGCCGGTAGAAATCGTTAAAGCGCCGCTAAAGATTTCTGAGCCACCAGAAAAACTGTACCAATCACTGCTAAAAACTTTTAAAACGCCGGTAGAAGATATAAGGAACGCAGGTAAATTTTGTAATAAATGCCGCTAAAAATAACAACAATTAAAATGCTAGTACAGAGTTATAACGTATGATCGTGAGAGATTAAAAAACGCCTGTAAAATTTGTTTAAAACGCCGGTAAACCATTTACAGTGTAAAAGAAAAAATAATGGAAACAATTAAAAATTCTGCTAGGCTGAATCTTCTAAATCAAAAGACCTTTACAGGCTTAAATTAGCATTCAAAGACAACCTGTTAATCATTTACAACCAACCTCATTTACAGGGACCTGAGAATGAAAGGTTACATAATGGACAGAAAATTTACAAATTGAGACATAAGGAAAAGCAAAATGAAAAAAGAAAAAATCAACGGACTTCAATTACGCCCGAGGCAAGACTTCTGAAATGCACCCCAAGAACTAGAACTCATGCATGTAGAGGACCTTTGTCAGCACCACCCTGTCATGCATAGAGGTCAGGTAATAAAACAATATATACACTCATAATCTGAGTTACACTATCTAAAATTAAGTTTTCAGTCACAAATATTTCCTGCAAAAACAACCATACCGAATGAAGTCCATATCCATCCCCATATGAAGCAGCAAAGGCCCCCTCTGTTACCAACGCTCCATCTTCAGTTACCAATGCAAAGACAAAAAGTTTACAAAACAAATAAAATAACCAAAAAACAAATTTGATATAAAATAAAAGGAACCAATAAATACCTGTAACTAGCAGATGGAGGAGAATAGCTATGGATTTTTTTATATATATAAATATGTGGACAGATTTTTCTTTCCTTTTTCTTCAAGGATAAAACTGCATCATAAGTATCATAGCATGCAACTCAATATGAGCCTTTTTACAGAAGCATTAACTAGCATAAAACTCAATATGGATGGACCTAAATTCAGCACAAGGAAAGCCATATAGTGGCTTGTACCTGATGAACCTAAGTTTTTATGTACTGACACGGGTGTGTACTAACAGCTAACCCAAAAAAAAAAAAGTAGTTTTGGATTTGCGTGAGTTTTGGGAAATTGTCCTAAAATGATATGGAAAACGAATGAAATGGTAGATTTCCAACAAACAACATGGTGGGCCCCACCTAGGTTTATGTAATATGAAGAAATTAGCTTCTACCATTAACACAGAAGAGGATTGGGTAGTGAGTAACTCTACCATTAGCATACTGAGTAAACTCTGTGAGGCCCACCATGATTTATGTATTTTATCCGCTCTATCCATCCATTTTCCAGATAATTTTATGGCTTGAGCCCAAAAACAAAGCATATACAATGCTCAGTGGACCACGCCACATGAAATATTCGAATTTAACTTCTAACAAAACTTGGATGAAGGAAAAAATAAATGTTAGTTTGATCCAAAACTTTTATAAAATAAGTTTTTAATCGTCAATCACCATTATTTCATATAGTGTGGCCCCCACAGATTTTGGATATTTTTTATTTTTGGGCTATCCCCTAAAATGAGCTGATAAATGGATACATAATGTATATATTAAGATTGGCTGCACCAAGTTGGGTCAACTTGAGTTGAACCTTATTCCCTCCATAAACCTCTGATATCCCCAACTCACTTGTCCACAAGTTATAACTCACTTGTGGTTTTATCATCACTTTGTTCAACCATTGTACCATGTTATTTTAGTGTATAAGCTTAAAAATGAAGTAGATTCAAGGCTCTGGTGAAAAACATGGTGGGAATAAAACACCTACTGTTGAGAATGTGTTGGGGGCTATAAAAGTTTTGGGTCAATCTGATGTTTGCATTTTTGCCTTCATCCAGGTGTGTGTGACCTTATGAATAGGTTGGATGGAAAATAAACATCTTGGTGGGCCCACCGATGGTTTCTATGGTGCGAATCATTATAACAGCCACTTTCTATTGTGTGGTTCACTTGAACCTTAGATCCACTTAAGTTTTTGTCATACTCCTAAAATAATGTGTAAAAATTGATGGACTGTGTGGATAAAACCCATACATCACGATGGGCCCTTAGATCCCTAGCTTGTTCCGAGCTTGGTAAACCAGCAATGTGAGTGATAACCTGACTGTAGGGCCCACTTTGATGCATGCATTGTATATGAACAGGTCGGTCTGTTTTGAAAACTTATTTTATGACATGGCACAAAAAATGATGAAGATAAAAGCTTTAGATGAACTACACAGCATGAAATAGCAGTTGTTGGATGCTCATTATTAAAAACTTTTTAGTGCCTAATGGTTGTTTACCATCCAATCTGTTAAAAAGTTCCACAGAAATTAGAGATGAAAGAAAAAATAAATATCATCTCGGTCTTGTGTGTGTGTGTGTGTGTGTGTGTGTGTGTGTGTGTGTGTGTGTGTGTGGTGTGTGTGTATATATATATATATTTGGCCTGAAAAATTTTTTAATGGTTAGTAACCACTGTTTCATGTGGGGTGTGGTCCACCTGAAATTTGTATCTGTTTCATTTTCAGGTTCATGCCCTAAAATAATCTGGCAAACAGATGGATGGTGTGGATATATAATGCATACATGCAGCAAGGTGGCCCTACGGTCAAGGTCTCACTCACACAGCTGGTTCCCGGATTGGACGGATTCTGTGGCCTCACCGTGTGTTGAGGTGTTGACGTAGCAAAGTTCTATATCCCTACATGATGTATGTATTATATTCACCCCGTCCATCTA
Organism: Magnolia officinalis; assembly: GCA_021015155.1. NCBI lineage: Eukaryota > Viridiplantae > Streptophyta > Magnoliopsida > Magnoliales > Magnoliaceae > Magnolia > Magnolia officinalis. The sequence goes on along the minus strand of JAJHSJ010000003.1, from coordinate 81,990,531 downwards.
TTTTTTTGAGATCACTTTGTTGAATTGGCACATCAGTGGAATTGGCACATGACCAGATGCAATTCCATCCCACCTAATCCTTTCCAATACAACCGGCCAAACAGGCCCTTAAGGTGGACCATACCTTAGGGAAACTGTGGTGATTGTCCATAAATGGGCAATTAAAGTTTTGGATTGAGCTGATATTTACTTTTTCCCTTCATCCATGTTCGTGATACTTCATCAACAGTTCGATGGCAAATAAACATTACGAAGGCTTACCTGATTCCATGTCCTGGTCTGCAATCAATGTTCTTCATCTTCAGATTTGATGTACCATTGACGATGGAGATGCAGTCGTCTCCTGAATATCAAATACGTAAATATAGGACTTAGTATAGTCCAAGGAGATTCAGATTTGTAAATAGTTATCGAAAGGGAGGAATAACCCATGTAGCTTTTTTTTTTTTTTTTGGTCTATGGCTGCTAAACGCTAGAGTTAACGTCGTTCCTTGTGTTAAGTTACAATCATTGAGGAAAACAGAAAGCAACGTCAGAAACAGTGTTTACCTGATGCAAGGGAAAAAACGGCATAGGGAAAGAGATAATACCAGAACATAAGTGCAAAATCAGTAGATAAACAGAGGCCCACTTTGTACATCAAGCATGCCCTCATCGCCCAGGATCAAAATGATGTCATGGCATCACTCTCCCATCTCAATCACCTTCTGCTGCGTCTCTGACATCAATTGTAAAACTGTATTCCTGGTTTGACATCAATCACCAGAGCCTTTTCCCACCTATTTACAATCAGCTGGAAAAAAAAATACTGATATATGAACAAAAGATCTAATTAAAAACGGAAAGCAGCAGTCCATGGAAATTAAAATCCATTTATATCTTTTATAAGTTTCTGCTTTCACTGAATTCAGCACAAAATGCATCTCATGCTAACAGAACAATTAAAATCCCATTGGCTTCTTTCCAGGGAATGATGGCCCGTTCCAAGTAGTTTGAGATTAGTAAAACACATGTAGAAAAAAAATGGACACGTTGCATAGGCAATCCATGTTGAACATGACTTCTAACATGCATGAGATTAGTAAAACACGACTTCTAACCTGTATAATTGGCAGATTTTGAAGTTCTAGAAGAGCTTACAAGTGTAGTTGGTAGCTTCTGGATGAATCCAACTGTATCTGTTAGGAGAAACTCCTTCCCATTATTGATCTGTACAGGATGCCAGCAAAAGAAGAAATTAGGGGAGAAAAGAAGGCATAAAGAATGTACTGCTACAATAACTCTGGCATGATGCCTGTTTGCAAGATACATAGCTAGTCTAGTGGCAAATAATTCACCCAATAGTATCAAGTGGACTATCAAGAAACATTTTCTCATGTAGCAAAGTTAAACTATGTGAATTCTCCCATCAATCGTTGTATTTCATAATCTGCCTCTTCATTAGCTAAATGAGAAGAATTTGTTTCTTTACGAAAATTACAAGAACTTCAAGAAGACTTATATTTGTTCCTGCATCCTAAGTTCCACCCACCGGGAAAGAAAGGTCAATTTTTCTGAAAGATAATTATGTTTGGATATCATGGTCTTCAGGACTAGAAACAAAGCCAAAGGTTTGAAAGAACAATCATTGTTTCAGGAATCAGAGCTCTTCTTCAACCAAGGTGCTCTCGAAAGTCCTTGTTTTGTTCAGGGGTTGGGCTCACTAGCTGTTAGGTTCCCCTGTGGCTTTTGGTTGTTTCTGTATATAGGGTTTCTTCCTTTCAGCAGTGGGGTTGAAGTTTGTAATATAGTTTTAGTTCTTTCTAGTTCTGTCAGTCATTGGGCTGAGGGTTGTACTTTAGTTTCTGTTTTTGGGTTTTTACTTTTCTTCTAGGTTTTTTCTTGTTCTTTCCTTTTTCCCTTTCCTTACTGTTGTTTTCTTTCTGGTTTCTTTTAATGATATTCACTTTCAAAAAAATTATAATGGGATCATCATACTCAATAGGGAGTTGAACTTCTGTAATCCCAGTAGTCCACTGTGTAGAACTTTCTTTTGAGTTCCTCCTCTTCACCTGACAGAGAAGTAGTCAAATTCATGTTTCAGTAGAGATTGGATGGTACCACAAATAAAATATGGCTGCAAGATTGGGTAACAAGACATGCGAATTTAAAGCAAGAATTACTGGCCTTAGAAAACAAGAGATGCTCAGCATAAATAAATAAAATAAAATAAAACAAATAAAAAATAAAAAACAGAAGAAGACATCAACAATGAGCATAATGACAACCCCACCAATGTCTAAATCTAGTAAGTGATAGATTTACAAGATTTTTTTTTATTTTATTACTATTTAGTATGAGGGGTTGAATACACAATCCTTCATGTAAAACGGATCATATGAATATCAACAGGATATTGGATGTGGACAAATGTTAAAAGGATCCATCAAAACCATATAGACATGGCTACATGCTGAACTCAAGATGAGATAGTATAAAATGAAGGCAAGCAATGTTCTAATAAATGAGTAACATGATCTATGACATTATACATTTATATCTATATCACAACTAAACATATATATACAAAAAACATCAATACCAATAAACCACATCAAAATACTTCTATGGAATCTAATCTCAACAATCATGTCAATACACACCACCAATCATGCCAATCACATATCAACTACATCAACCAATCTCACCTTAAGATGCTCTGAATGACATCATCCTCTGCACTTTGTAAATCATCTCAATTGATCTGTAGCATCAATGCTCTTGCCCCTTTCTTTGCCAATTCTTGTTCAACATACTTCAACCTATAAACAAGAAAATGTGGAAATATGGGAGTTGATACAAGTTGAAAGGAGTCAGTCGGTACAATTGGAGAAGTTAAGAATTCAACACTCAACATTGACAGACACAAATCGAACCAATAAATGCATAAAAAAACACTGAAAAAAAAAATATACTTATGGAAACACGCATTTTCCATTTTTTTCTGATTTTCCCAGAATATTTTGATTAAAAAAAAGTTTACAAAAATATTGGCAAATATTGGCAACAATGTGGTTGATAATGGCGTAATGGTATTAGTTTTTTGGCTAGCTGATACAACCACAGATTCCAATATTTAGACCTTTGATTGTACGGTTATCAGAATCCTCAACAAGTCCATGTACCATAGAATTTAAACATAGATTGGACATCATGCATCCATGTCTGATGTAAGCAGTCACATATCTGTTCAAGTAAAATAATCCACTAGAAGGTATGAAGAAAAAAATTGTTGAATGCTGCAGAAGCAGGAAGTACATATCTACCAAATTGGATGTCTTCCATTAGAGTTTGTGTCCACTTTGACATCAGCTATAATGTTCTTGTTCTTCAATTGCATATTCACATCGGCCAGAAACAGCTCGTCAACATAAAAATGGGGGTGGAATTATCAGTTTTGTAATCCAAACTCAATGCCATAAAGTTCTTATGGAGACTTACATTTTCATCAAAATAAGACCAAGTTAATAAAACAAAAAGGATAAACTAGAATGAAATCAGAGCTTCTTAAAGGGTTTCATCTTAAGCAATTTGAAACAGGCCTATTATGAAAAGAGAGATTGCATTTCTCCATTTCAAATGGATGGAATTCCTCAAAGGCCCATTATGAAAGAACAACTATCTATGGATGTTACCATATTTTTTGGCATAGCTTTTGCAAGTTTTCTTGTTTTGTTGTTGTAAGGAATATACATTCATTCTCCTTTGTTGCAACATTAACAGCAACATCTTTGAATTGCATGTACATGTGAATGGATAATTTCTGCATGAAAGTATTTCGAAATCAAATGAATGGATGCTACTCACGATTAAGATTTTCAGATAGAGGTATGGGAAAGGCATAGTAAAAAAATACCTTCTTAAAAGAAAGCCTCCCTCTTTTTAAAGACACACCAGGTAGTCTCGATGGCATGGTATAGTTTTCAGACATTAAACTCTAGCAAGCAGATGATAACTCCATTACTCTAACAGTACTTAGATACCATCAGAAAGAAAGAAAATACAACATCTTAATGTTCACTGGTTATTAATTCTGACAAGTGAGACCCATGCTTAATCCAAATCATTTTTGCCCATTTCCAACTAAGCCAGTCTCATCAACAAAACTATGAGATGCCAGCAATAGCTATGGAGTTAAGCTAACTGTTTCTCCTTGTTAGTAGTCATGACAATTTAGTAAATGTTAACATTCATCTTTCTAATTTTGGTCCCACAAATTGCCTTGAAAATTACAGCAAACCACAACTCCAATAAAAAGTGGAACCGTGGACTATGGAAGGATGTTACATGGCTTCCCATCAATGGCATATCCATGGTTACGATGTTACTCTACTTATAGTATGGGGTCTATAAAAGAAAAATAGGAGAAGTGTCCTTTTTACATTTATATGAATACACAAGCAATGGAGATTAAATATGGATGCTTGATCCAAAATCAATTTTCAGTCCAAAGCATTGTAGGATCTTAATAGAATTTTCCAACCTATAGAATGGGCAGATTATATTCTCTTTTTAAGCTTAAAATCTGATCAGTCCACACACGTAGATTTTCAGTTAAAACCAAACAAACAACTAAAATATAATTTTCTTAAGATTTGCTAATTTAACTTCACTTGCAGCAAGCTTTAATAAAAGGAAAATCAGGTAGTCGTGCCCTAGAGCCATTGATGATATACAACCTTTTCACGGTGTTGACAAACATTCAAATTTTTCAAAACCGAATTGGAAAAAAGAGAATCAAAGTAAACTAAATCAGATTTGAAAGTTGGTCAAATCATAAATAGGCATATTATGGACGGAGACATTGTTTTCATTAATAGGCTACCTAGTACTCATAAACATTCATTACAAGCATTTTCTGTCTATGTGCATGACGACCATACTATTGAGATCAATCATCTTATTTGTGCTCCCCTAGGTGCGGATTTTGATGGAGATTGTGTTCATATATTTTATCCAGTCTCTAGCAGCAAAGGTAGAAGTTTTGGAGCTGTTTGTTTAGTGTTGAAAAGCAAATCCGTAGTTCTCATAGTGGTAGTTTGAATTTACAACTGGTGCATGATTCTTCATTGTCACTTAAACTCATGTTTAGGACTTTTTTCTTGAACAAAGCGACTGCGCAACAATTGGCTATGTGTGTTTCACCAGTTTTACCAAAACCTGTTTTGCTTAAGGCTCACCGTACAGGTCCTCTGTGGACTGTTTTACAAATAGTACAGAGTGCTTTACCTGCATTTTTTGACTGCTTTGGGGAGAGGCATTTGATCAGTAAAAGTGAAATGGTGAGGATTGATTTCAATAGAGATTTACTGCAGTCATCATTTACAGAGATTGTTACTTCTATTCTTGACAAGAAGGGAACAAAAGATGTTGTTAAGTTCTTTAATATATTGCAGCCACTGCTGATGGAGATTCTCATTTTAGAAGGATATAGTGTTGGCTTGAATGATTCAGCTATTAGTAAGGTTGTTCAACAACTTGGCCTTTTGGGGCTTCAACTTTATGACCGAGGGAAGTTTTATTCAAGGCATTTGGTTGAGGATATAAGTTGCCACTTCCAAAATAAGTATTCTGTTAATAGTGTTGATTTATCCTTCTAAGGCATTTGGGTTAGTTAAGAGCTCCTTTTTTCAAGGTCTGACCCCCTATGAAGAGTTGGTCCATTCCATATCATCCAGGGAAGTGTTGATCCATTCTTCCCGAGGACTTACTGAACCAGGAACTTTGTTTAAAAATCTAATGGCCACACTTAGAGATGTCGTTATTTGTTATGATGGGACAGTGAGAAACCTCTGCAGCAATTCTGTTATAATGGTGACCCTCGAGTGCATATGACCAACAGTATTTGGATTAGTTCAGATTCGACAACTTGAGTGTGTTGAGAAGTGGAGCCACATGCGCGGATTTCGTGTCACAAGTCCTTTCGCAACTAGGATCGAAAGGAGTTTCGTGGATTTCGTGTCTCAAGTCCTTTCGCAACTAGGATGCGAAAGGAGTTTCGCGGATTTTGTGTCGCAAGTCCTTTCGCAACTGGGATGCGAAAGGGAAGTTGTCAAAACTATAAATTGGGGTCCCTAGGGCTATTCTAGGGTTAAGGTGAAAATTAGGAAATTATTCTAAGCTGTGGGCAAGGGATTTTCTCTGTACAATCCATGGTCAGGTGTTCTCCCAAGCTGGCAATCCCAAGAGGGAAAAAAAAGAAAAAAAAAAAAAAAAAAAAAAAAAAGCTTAAAACTAGGGAATAAGAAAAAATTACCTTAATGTAAGTGAGGGGCCTCAGCCGTTATGATACCATGTGCAATAGGAGGTAAGAATGTCAAGTGCAAATACCTGAGCAATGCACATAAAGAGAAAATAGCTCAGCTACAGGCATAGATACTACTACATTGATGTTTTTGAACATGTCATTCTAAGCCAATAAAAAAAATGAAAATGAAAAACATAGATTTGCTAAGCCACACGTGTGTGTAGTAAAGCTCATGTACAAGTGTCAGCATGGCACAATTGGTACAAGACCCAATCCATTATATTACAGGAGGAAATGGAGAGAAATCACAAATCATCATCATCAGGTAATGTTAATGATTTTATTTTTTTCACAGAAAGGTTGCAACAAACCCACTCTTGCGAATTTTTTTCCAAGCCTCTTTGAAGCCTCGCTCAGTTTAACACTTGAAACAATAAGCCATGCACCATGTGGAGTTATAAAACAAAATTAGAAACTTCTAGCAAACAAAGGGATTCCATCAAACTTTTGAACTAAAAATGAAAAAGAGTTGCAGTGGACAATGGACATTGCTCACCAAAGAGTTCAAGGCCTTTCATAATTGTGACACATTTGTATTTATTTCGAACAACCTTTTTGATGACAACTTCTTGTTTCTCTTACACAAACATTGGCATTTCAATGAAGAACAGAAACTGATGGAACATTACTAACTCAAATATGAATGACTGGAGTATTAGTCTCGATATAAAATGATGAAAACTCAACAATTGCAAAGTTGGTAATGGCAAAAGAAAGATTGATAGCATGAAGTCATCATACAGAATCATAACCCCAACAAGTTCATGTCGCTATCTAGTTTTGAATAGTATTTTTGTTCTGCAATAAAAAGTCATTCCTAAACATGAATAAACAAATGCACATCACAAATCAATTAACCGTTAAAACTATAAATCCAAAATGTTCAAATGAGTTAATCATAGAACAAAACTACTCAAAAAACCATGAAGCTATATAATCAATTAACCGCTGAGTTGCAGCAAAACAAAAATCAGGTACCAATAATGCTCTGAAACTGACTGTGATTAACACTTAAATCATAGAACAAAACTACCCAAACCGCTGAGTAGCAGCAAAACAAATCAGGACCTTACAGTTCATTCCATGCTTCTAAGCATCCCATGCTAACCAAGTTCATTCAAGCCATAGATCAAACCCTCTTCTAGCATATTAGATGTCCCTTGGTTGGAGGAACTGAGTAGGCATCATTTGTTTCCACCCTAATTATCCATCCATTTAAATTTTCAAGTCCTACCAAAAAGGAACCTCAAAACAGAGGCGAACATGAAATGGTTCCTGTTTCTCTCAATGCCTAGAACAATGGGCAATTGATGATTAGTATCCATCTCCTGAATCAGTATTACAAAAGCTATTTAAGGTTGAGGGTGATGCCTCATATGTCAGAATTGGAGGAATTTTATTACATAAAAGCAGACCAGTAGTCTTTTACAGTGAGAAGCTCAGCAAAGCCCAAAAGAAGTGGTTGGCATATGAGCTTGAGCTATACGCAGTTATTCAAGTGCTGCAACATTGGTGACATTATCTGATTCAATAAGAGTTTGTTATCTACACTGACCATCAAGCCTTAAAGTTTATTAATAATCAGGCTAACGTAAATCGTGTGCATGTTAGATGGGTCACATTTTTGCAAGAATTTATATTCGTTTTGAAGCATAAGTCTAGGCAGTAGATCAAGGTAGTTGATGCACTTAGCCATCGTGCATCACTACTTGTTACGATGAGTAATGAGGTGGTCAGCTTCAACTGCCTCAAGGAGCTATATGCCGAGGATGAGGACTTCAATGATGCATGGATGATATGCCAAGAGGGTCATTCTAATGATCTCCATATGCAAGATGATTTCCTCTTCAAAAGGAATCTATTGTGCATCCCCCAAAGTTCTTTAAGGGAGCATATTATCCAAGAGCTACATGAAGGTAGCCTTGGTAGACACCTTGAGCAAGACAAGATATGAGCTCTTGTTGAGGAACAGTATTACTGATTGCAATTGGTACGTGACGTGGGTAATGTAGTACAATGCTGTCATGTTTGTCATACCTCCAATGAGCAATCTCAAAATGTAGGCATCTACATGTAGCGTCCCGATTTCATATAGCCAATTATATGCACACCTAGACATATATATCCACCTCACAAGGAATATAGTGACAAATTAAACCAAATGAATAAGTGAAAATGGTACGAGTAATTAAATTTCGAGGATAAAATTTTATTTAAGGGGGGTAGATTGTAACACCCCGAACTTTTCAATACTTGAGTATTGAAAGTTCATGAGTGTTACCATGAAATTTAACTTATTATGTACACGTGTACGATACCAATCTAGCTATCCTAACCTTACATCTATTCTCCAACACAAATCTGAACGTTGAAAATAATCTTCATTCATAGATCAAGCTATCTGACCGTTGATTTTCAGATAGGATTATTATATACCTAAATATTCTCACTTGTCCATCATAACCAACCACCCAGTCAAATATGCACTGATAGATAGAGACATCTAATCGTCCACTTTGATTTTGGACCACCCAATCGTAGTAAACTACCTACTTGATCTCTACATCCCCTCGTACGCACATCAAGTTGATATTCTGATATGTTCATCTTCTTCATCACCTATGAATATGGTTAACCCACCATCAAAACTATAATTATCTGAGAAATTACACATGTGAACAAGACACTTGAATTTAACGATACACATGTTTTATCCCCCTAATCATTCCAGAAACCCACATTGTGTTCTGTCGTTTACAAAATTGGTCGTACATGTACCTATATACACTGTTAGAGTACTAACCATCAAGTCTTCATATTTTAAGATGTCATCTGACCATCCATTATGTTGGTCGATATATGTATGTTCCCTTGGTTAATTTGGTGAACAATTCTTTATTCATAATGATTTAGATATAAGTTCTTTTGTAACAATTACTTATAAAGTTACCTATAACCATGTAGAACCATTAGATTTCTCAAAACTCTCATATCAACAATAATTACGAAAATACCATTAACCTACACCCCTGAATTCTATATCAGTTGGTTCTCATGATCCATTTCATATGAAATTTTATACCATGCCTATGCATCATAAATTAATCATAAATGTCAAATTTCAGCCGTTAGATCATTATAAAAGTGGCTCAATTGATAAATCAACCCCTTAACCGTTGATTTTGGTATCCATCGAGTGAAGAAAGGTCATGGGTAGTCACAGTAGGATATTTTCCTTCATATGAACAACTTGGATTGTTCATCATATGGACCTAGTGTGAAATATGAAGATCCCACTTTGGTAGGCTTTTTCCTATGCACGAAGTTATCCTTTCAAGGCTTTTTTTTTTTTTTCTTTTTTTTCAAGGTGTAATTCATTGATCGTCAAAAATACAATCTTTCGGGCGGGTCCGTACAAAAAGTTCTGGGACCACACCTATCATATATCGACTAAAAAACTAGACTCTAAGACAGAGAGTGGCCTCCTCAGGGGGTCTAGACAGGTTTGTATAAATGTGACTCCTTCCAAACAAGGGAGACATGAAAAGGGAACAGGGATCATGGGTATCGAATAGACCCCAGACCTGCATTGTCCAACACAAGAGCTCCTTTAACTAGCCTCGGGAGGAGGGCACGACTTCTAAACATTGTGTCTGGGCATCCTTCACTAGCCAATCTAGCTAGAGCGTCTGCTACCGAATTCCCTTCACGGAATATGTGACTGAATGAAAGGTTAAGGCTCCACCTTTTATGCTGAATGTCCCCAAGAATGTACCACATTTTCCAAGGGTTGGAAGCTATCGGGTCCTTCACTGCTTCCACAACAACTTTAGAGTCTGATTCAACAACAATGTTTGAAAGACCCAGGGAAGAACAAATATTTAGACCGTTGAGCATGGCCTAAGCTACCGCAAACGTGTTGGAGGCAACCCCATAGTATCTGTGGAAAGCGAAAATAAACTTGCCTGCATGATCTCGACAAACTCCACCCCCACCACTTTCTCCTGGATTGCCTCTCGAGGAGCCATCGACATTGAGTTTCAACCAGTCGTTTGGGGGCTTAGTCCATCTGACAATGAGAGGTTTGGAAGCCTGAGTTGAGTTGGGGTTGTTGATCTTCAGGGCCTGGAGGGTTGAGATTTCAGCTATAGAATACCCGTCCGAGCTTGGAATGGTGGAACCGATCTCTCTCAACCATCGGGAGACTTTGGATATAATGAGACTAGCAGACATGTTATGGCCCTCAAATCTGGCGGCGTTTCTACTATTCCACAGTTCCCACATGATGATGCAGGGAAGGAGGCCAATCAGGATAGAAAAACGGGATTTGTTGCTAGCTGAAGAAGTCCAAAGACTGATTCGCTGGAGGATGGACTGATTAGGGATATATGGAATGTCGAACATCCTACTAAAAAGGCCCCAGATCAACCTGGCAATCTTACCATGGCAAAACAGGTGATTAATACTCTCGACCTCGCCCTGCGGGGGATCTAGAAGAGAAAGATGCAGCTGATGTGTGTGTGACAGGGGGTGGACAGATGCACTCCCTGCGAAGAGCTGAACTGAGGGCGTAGGCTGGGAATGACATTGTCCAATGGCTCCCGAAGTCGGCAATAACTGATTGGTGGATGTAGGAAATCTGTAACACTCACATCTTAAAGGTAAAGGAATTCCGAGTCTTCGAATTTCTGAATCAACTGGGACAGCTCTGTGGATAGTTTTCCATGCAAAGATTCCCATTTTAGGGGGGAGATGTTTATTCCAAATCCATGCAGCCCAAGGAACCTTGGGTTGATGTTGTCTGATGTTGTTCCATGCTGACTTGATAGTAAAAGCTCCTGATGGTGAAAGATCCCAAATCAGCTTATCAGGACGATTAGACAATGCAACCTGAGAAGCGAGGATGGTCTGCATAGCAGCAGGCTGAATTATGTGCTGAGTGTCAGCAAGACTCCATCTGCCTGAAATGGGGTTGAAATCGCTGACTGTTGCTTTCTGCAAGTGGTTTGGGATAGGTCTCATCATGGCTCCGGCGAGAATCCCACTCCCCAACCAATTGTGGTACCAGAAACTGATATCTCCTGTTACGAGCAGCCATCTTGAGTGGATGAGAGTGAATGGAAATGCTCGGATGAGTTCCTTCCAACACGGAGAAGCGGCTATGCCTACCCTGCCATGGGTTGTGATGAGCTTCCACAGGTGTTTGGCTGAGAAAAATTTGGCCCATAGGGACGTGCCCTTAAGTAAGTTCCATCCTAACTTGATTCGAAAAGCTCGCATCACATCTTCCATGCTTCTAATTCCGAGCCCTCCTTCTTGCAAGGGAGCACAAATGCTTGACCAGCTGACCCAGTGCCTCTTGTTGCCAACATCCGAGCTGCCCCAAAAAAAATTAGCAAAAGCTCTTTCTAGCAATTTACTAACAACTTTGGGGATATTGATCGCAAATAGAAGGTGGATGGGAATGCTAGATAATACGCGTTTGATAAGCACCAATTTCGCAGCTGGGTTGAGGAGTTTAGCTTTCCAATCGTCAATTCTGCCTGTGATTTTCTGGACGAGATGCTGCAATTGCGGGGTTGAGATTTTCCCTTTTGTAAGGGGGACTCCCAGGTACAGCGATGGGAAGAAGGCTTGGTTGAATCCTGTGAGGTTGCTCAACCGTTGGGCTTTGGATCTTGAAGTTTTCTTTGGAGCTATGAAGGCAGTTTTGGCTGCATTGACCTTTTGACCTGAAGCCCTTTCATAATCCTGAATAAACCTGAGGAGAATTCGCACATTGGACAGCCTGCCATTAAGATATAGAATAGCATCATTAGCAAAAAATAGGTGAGTAATAGTAGGACAGTTTTGGGGTAGCTTGTAAGGTTGGCAGCTTCCTAACGAGAAGAGAGATGTGACTCCCCTACTAAAAGCTTCTGCTGCTAGAATGAAGATGGAAGGGGAGAGAGGGTCGCCCTGTCTTAAGCCTCAAGTGGTTTTAAAAAAACCAAAACTTCTGCCGTTAATGAGAATAGAAAACCAGACATCCTTCCAGCAGCGCTGCATTTAATTAACAGAATGGGGACTGAAACCGAATTTGAGAAGCACCTGAGTGATAAAATTCCATTCCAATCGGTCGTATGCTTTTTCCATATCAAGTTTGATTATCAGGTTGCCACCGAAAACCTTCCTGTCGATCTCATGGGCCATCTCTCTAGCTATGGAAATGTTTTCAGAAATTGATCGGCCTTTAACAAATGCTCCTTGCTCTTGGGAGATGAGGAAAGGAAGATAATGGGCCAGCCTAGAAGCCCTGATCTTGGAGAAGATCTTCATAATGCAATTGCATAAACTGATCGGCCTGAAGTCGGTAATGTACTTCGGGTTATTCTTCTTCGGGATGAGGCATACCTGGATGCATTGGAAAGCTCTGGGAATCGGACCTCCCTGAAAGAAGTCTTTGGCAGCCTCTAGAAGATCCCCCGCAATCACTTCCCAACATGAAGTAAAGAACGCACCTCCAAATCCATTGGGGCCTGGAGCACTATCAGGCGGAATGGAGGTTGCTACTTGTTTCACTTCATCCATGGTCGGGGCTTTCGACAGCCCTGTGTTCATCTGATTACTCACCAGCGTCGGGATGCACCCAAGAATGTGGCCAATGGAGTTGTTTCCCTCCGAGGAGAAGAGGTCCTAAAAGTACTTGGCAGCTTCTATGCCAATATCTTCTGTCTTCTCATTTATTTCCCCTGTATATTTCTTCAATTTTGTTATGGATAATCTCCTGCGTCTGTCCAAGACAGAGTTGTGAAAAAAATTAGAGTTTCTATCTCCTTCTACTAGCCAGGTGTTCCTGGATTTCTGCTTCCAGAAAATTTCCTCATGGAGAAGAGCTCTCTTCAGCTTCGCCTGAGCTAGATTGAGGAGGATGAGGTCAGCTTCTGCTTGTGAATTAAGGAGAGATTGCTCAGCCCTGATTACTTCATTCTCAGCCACTTGGACGTTTCTGAAAACGTCACCAAAAATCTCCTTGTTCCACGTTTTCAGTCTTGTCTTCAGAAATTTCAACTTTATGTAAAATTTGTACATAGGAGTAGCAACTACATCATACCTCCAATTGTCTTCTATGACCTTCATGAAGTCCTCGTGGACTGTCCACATTCTTTGAAATTTGAACTGACGGGGGAAGTTAGTGGAATCATCTTGAATGCTGAGCAGGATAGGGGAATGATCGGAGAAAGTTCTCGTTAAATGGTCCACCTTGAATTTAGGAAAGATTGTCAGCCAATTTGTGTTTGTGAGCATCCTGTCTAGTCTTGCCCATCTTCGACTTCTACCCATTCAATTGTTGCACCAGGTGAATGGAGTTCCTGAATACCCAGCATCAATCAAGCCCGTATCAGCAATCAGTTCCTGAAAATCCTGCATTGCTCTAGTTACCTGCATTGGGCCTCCCAGACGGTCGTCAGGGGAGGTTGTGGTGTTGAAGTCCCCACAAATCAGTCATGGATCCCTTGTAGAATTACAGGTGCTTCTGATTTCGTCCCAAAGATTTTTCCTCTGCTCCCTGGAACAACTGGCATAGACAGTGGTTATGGTAGCCGGTTGGGGAAGAGTGTGAGAGGACACTCTGATTGTGATACACTGATTGTGGGTCCAGAGAGTCTGAATGTGGATATGACTCTTGGCTAGAACCCAGATTTTGCTGTCTGCCACATCACCAGTGATCTGATTAGTAAGACCCAACTTGGCGGCCATTGAAATTTTCCTTGATTCCCTGATCATCGGTTCCTGCAGTAGAAGGATCTCGATGTTGTGTTTTCTTATTAGTCTTTTCAAGAATTGGGTAGTTTGAACATTGCCTACCCCCCTCGCATTCCATGATAAAAAACTAATCATCAGTAAACCAGCCTCTTTTCTCAGCCCTTTTGTGTTTGCTCTTCAATCTCTGGCTTGTTCTCTTGAACAAGCTTGGTTTAGAGAGGTTATTCCTTTTCTTTTTTTTCTGATTTGCATAGTTCCTCTTCTTGCGACTCGCCGCCGGATTCTGAATTCATGGCTTCAATGGTGTTGGATGTTCCTTGGATGTCCACCCAGAGATTCAAAGGCACGTTAGTTTTTGATTTTCAAGGCTTATCAACTCCTTATAAATCTAAATCTTTCAATTTAATCACTTCCTTTTGTCCATCGTAACTCAAATTTGGACCACACTTTGGTCTAATATGATTACGAGATTATACAAAATTTAGGCCCTGATCTATGATCCTACACTGTTGAAGGTTAAAGTTAGTTCCTTCCTTTTAATACAAAAGGTGAGATTTTAGATTTAGATTTTTTTCACCATCAATCAACCACCGAATTTTGTCCAACTGTTTGTCTACCCTGACTACACATTTCCTCCAAAATTGGTCAATGATCATTAAGTGTGGACCATTAATTGAGATAAAGTTCGTTTTGTCACCCGTTAAGAGAATTTTAAAGATTGGTCAATCTAAATTTCGGATCACCAAGAAAATCATATACATCGGCCCTATTCGATGACCCTGAAACAATGGATGAATTAGATTTAAAGAAACATCGTCAGAAAAGGAAATTTTGAAGAAACCCAATCCAAGTGTGATGTGAAACACGCCCCTCTCACATGCCCACTCCCTTTTTAAAAGGGGGCATGCGTTCCCCTTTCAACTCACATGCCCACCTCTCAAACATCCAAGGAGAGAGAGGGAAAGAGAAAGAGAGAAAGAGAAAGAAAGAGAAAGACAGAGACAAAGAGAGAGAGAGAGAGAGAGAGAGAGAAGCTTAGACGTTCATCATCCACTTCCTTCTCCAAACATCTGGTATCTCCCTCTTGCTCAAGCGATGTTGTAATTCATGTAGAAGCTTTTCTACATGGATATCTACCTAGGGTTTAGATCTAAGACTAAGGTGAGTGATTCCTTTAAGCTTATATTAACTTGAGTTGGTATGAATTATTCTGTTCCCTCACATGCTTTGAATCCTCTATGCAAATATTTAATTTACCCCCATCAATTATTTATCCTTTAGAAATTATGGTTAAGGTGTGATGTTAATTATGCATGATCTTTCTGAATTTATATGAGGGATTCCTTTAAGCTTACCTTGATTTAAGTTAATATAATTTATTTTGCCTTTTATATGCCCTATTATCATACTATTATGATTCTCTTCTTGCGATTGTTTTATTTACCACCAACGATTATTTATCCTTTGGGAATGATGGTTAAGGCCTGACTTTAATTATGTGTATCTTTATTAATATGGGATGATGGATACAAGCCTTTCCCTTAACCTTACCAATTTTATTGAGTTAGCCCTTGCTACTCTTCTCTTCATTGAGTTGGTCATTGCCACTCTCCTATTTGTTGAGTTAGTCATTGCTACTTTCCTCTTTTTTGAGTTGGCCATTGCCACTCTCCTCTCTGCTGAGTTAGCCATTGCTACTCTCCTCTTTATTTTGTTAGCATTGCGTTATCTACCTTTATGGCTTGGGCATGTGCCTTGAAATTCCAAAACTCTCATGATTCAAATTACATTTCCCTTTATTGCAAGTGATGTGTTAAAGGTATCACAACTAGTGATTCAAATATTTTATCATGAACGTAATGCTCTCCAGGTAGAGACCCTCTTGGTCGACGCGTAATTCCATAGGTTTGGGTAGTGGTACACAAATCGATGTAAGTAATTTGTAATACGTGTTACATCACTTCCAGGATTAGATGTCACAAATAGTCGCTCCATAAATAAATCGTATCACATAATTCATCCAACACATGTGTTGTGCCGCCTCGAGATGTTCACATAAATCCATGGTAGTGTTGGATATGTCGGTGAATCTCCGTAGTGTGAGAATGCGAGCCGAACCGGGTTTTCTATTAATTATATTCCACATTATGATGATCATTATGTATGATGAGCCGCACACACTTTGCTAGACATGCATTTGTATATATATTGGTTGCACATACTGATACCACTTATAGTAGTGAAGTAGGAGACGTATCAGAACCCTTACGTTACTTTTGTGAATCTCTTCAATTATTGTTAATCTTAAAGGATAACTATCACTATGAGTAGGGCGTTGACCCTCTGCACCCATACAGATGATGCAGGTGATGTATAGATTGAAGACTCAGAGAACCATATCCCTATGAAAGATTATACTGAATGAATAAGAAGATAGTTTTATGATTTAGTTTTATATTTCCGCTACAAACTCGATAATGTAATAAGTTCCCATTGAGAGGGCATTTAACAATTTATTGAACTCTTTTACTTTAAATGAAATAATAAATACAGCCGATTTTATTCTCATGAATAGTTACGTATATATATCTACCAAAAAAAGGGACAAAGGCTACGGATTAAATCCGTAGCCTTAGACCTATGGCTACGGTTCTAGTCCGTAGCACGTCCGTAGTCGTAGGTGCAGTAACAATAGGTCTGGAAGCTATAGCTACGGATTTAATCCGTAGCTATAGGTCGCAACAGCTACGGATTGAATCCGTAGCAATTATGTCCGTAGCTATAGGTCTCAACAGCTACGGATTTATTCACAACAGCTACGGATTAAACCCGTAGCTATGTCTGGCAATAGCTACGGATATAATCCGTAGCAACTATATCCGTAGCTGTAGATTACAACAGTTACGGATTTAATCACAACAGCTACGGATTGAATCTGTAGCTATATCTGGCAATCGCTACGGATATAATCCGTAGCAACTATATCCGTAGCTGTAGATTACAACAGCTACGGATTTAATTACAACAGCTACGGATTGAATTCGTAGCTATATCTGGCAATCGCTACGGATATAATCCGTAGCAATTATATCCATAGCTGTAAATTACAACAGCTACGGATTTAATCATAACAGCTACGGATTTAATCCGTAGCTATAGGTTACAACGCTACGGATTATTTGTTTATTCAATTATCACCTGTATAATCATTCAATTACCACCTGTATAATCATCCTATATAATCATTCAATTATAATCATCCTGTATAATCATTCAATTACCACCTGTATAATCATCCTATATAATCATTCAATTACCACCTGTATAATCATCCTGTATAATCATTCAATTACCACCTGTATAATCATTCATTCATTCCATTACAATCAATTACAATCATTCATTCATTCAATTACAATCAATTACAATCCTTCATTCAGACAATTACAATCCTTCATTCAATCAATTACAATTACAATCCTTCATTCAATCAATTACAATTACAATCCTTCATTCAATCAATTACAATTACAATTACAATAATGCTGAAAATACAAATCTTTGGCTTCATTAGGAAAATTTGCTCGACTTCACCCTGAAATTTCAAAGATAAAGAATTGAAAGAATAAATATCCTTCATTCAATGAATTACAATTACAATCCTTCATTCAATGAATTACAATTACAATCCTTCATTCAATGAATTACAATTACAATTTACAATTACAATAATGCTGAAAATACAAATCTTTGGTTTAGGTTAGGTTATAGGTTAAGGTTTAGGTTTAGGAAACCGGTTTCAGGTTCGAGATCGGATTTAAGTTTGGGTTTTCAAGTTTAGGTTTAGGTTTAGGTTAGGGAGTTGAGATTCTGATTAGGTGTAGGTTTAGGTTAAGGGATTTGAGAATAGGTTAAGATGTAGGTTTAAGAAATCGGGTTCGGGTTCGGGATTGGGTTTAAGCTTGGGTTTTCAAGTTTAGGTTTAGGTTTAGGTTAGGTAGTTAGGTTTAGGTTAGGTTGTAGGTTAAGGTTTTGGGAATTGAGAATAGGTTAAGGTTTAGGTTTAGGAAACCGGGTTCGGGTTCGGGATCGAGTTTAATTTTGGGTTTTCAAGTTTAGGTTTAGGTTTAGGTTAGGAAGTTAGGTTTAGGTTACGTTGTAGGTTAAGCTTTAGGGAATTGAGAATAGGTTAAGGTTTAGGTTTAGGAAACCAGGTTCGGGTTCGGGATCGGGTTTAAGTTTGGGTTTTCAAGTTTAGGTTTAGGTTTAGGTTAGGGAGTTAGGTTTAGGTTAGGTTGTAGGTTAAGGTTTAAGGAATTGAAAATAGGTTAAGGTTTAGGTTGAGGAAACTGGGTTCGGGTTCGAGACGGGGTTTAAGTTTGGATTTTCAAGTTTAGGTTTAGGTTTAGGTTAGGGAGTTAAGTTTAGGTTAGGCTTTAGGTTAAGCTTTGGGGAATTGAGAATAGGTTAAGGTTTAGGTTGAGGAAATTGGGTTCGGGTTCGGCATCGGGTGTAAGTTTTGGTTTTCAAGTTTAGGTTTATGTTTAGGTTAGGGAGTTAGGTTAAAGTTAGGTTATAGGTTAAGGTTTAGGGAATTGAAAATAGGTTAAGGTTTACGTTGAGGAAACCAGGTTCAGGTTCGGGTTCGGGTTTAAGTTTGGGTTTTCAAGTTTAGGTTTAGGTTTAGGTTTAGGTTAGGTAGTTAGGTTTAGGTTAGTTTGTAGGTTAAGGTTTAGGTTTAGGAAACCGGTTTCGGGTTCGGGATCGGGTTTAAGTTTGGGTTTTCAAGTTTAGGTTTAGGTTTAGGTTAGGTTGTAGGTTAAGGTTTAGGGAATTGAGAATAGGTTAAGGTTTAGGTTGAGGAAATTTGGTTCAAGTTCGGCATCGGGTTTAAGTTTAGGTTTTCAAGTTTAGGTTTAAGTTTAGGTTAAGGAGTTGAGATTTAGGATTAGGTGTAGGTTTAGGTTTAGGGATTTGAGAATAGGTTAAGGTTTAGGTTTAGGAAACCGGTTTCGGGTTCGGGATCGGGTTTAAGTTTGGGTTTTCAAGTTTAGGTTTAGATTTAGGTTAGGTAGTTAGGTTTAGGTTAGGTTGTAGGTTAAGGTTTAGGGAATTGAGAATAAGTTAAGGTTTAGGTTTAGGAAACCGGGTTCGGGTTCAGGATCGGGTTTAAGTTTGGGTTTTCAAGTTTAGGTTTAGGTTTAGGTTAGGGAGTTAGGTTTAGGTTCGGTTGTAGGTTAAGGTTTAGGGAATTGAGAATAGGTTAAGGTTTAGGTTGAGGAAACTGGGTTCGGGTTCGGGACCGGGTTTAAGTTTGGGTTTTCAAGTTTAGGTTTAGGTTTAGGTTAAGGAGTTAGTTTTAGTTTAGGTTGTAGGTTAAGGTTTAGGGAATTGAGAATAGGTTAAGGTTTAGGTTGAGAAAATTTGGATCGGGTTCGGCATCGGGTTTAAGTTTGGTTTTTCAAGTTTAGGTTTAGGTTTAGGTTAGGGAGTTGAGATTTAGGATTAGGCGTAGGTTTAGGTTAAGGGATTTGAGCATAGGTTAAGGTTTAGGTTTAAGAAATCGGGTTCGGGTTCGGGATCGTGTTTAAGTTTGGGTTTTCAAGTTTAGGTTTAGGTTTAGGTTAGGTAGTTAGGTTTAGGTTAGGTTGTAGGTTAAGGTTTTGGGAATTGAGAATAGGTGAAGGTTTAGGTTTAGGAAACCAGGTTCGGGATCGGGTTTAATTTTGGGTTTTCAAGTTTAGGTTTAGGTTTAGGTTAGGGAGGTAGGTTTATGTTAGGTTGTAGGTTAAGGTTTAGGGAATTAAGAATAGGTTAAGGTTTAGGTTTAGGAAACTGGGTTCGGGTTTAAGTTTGGGTTTTCAAGTTTAGGTTTAGGTTTAGGTTAGGGAGTTAGGTTTAAGTTAGGTTGTAGGTTAAGGTTTAAGGAATTGAGAATAGGTTAAGGTTTAGGTTGAGAAAACTGGATTCGGGTTCGGGTTTGGGATCGGGTTTAAGTTTGGGTTTTCAAGTTTAGGTTTAGGTTTAGGTTTAGGTTAGGTAGTTAGGTTTAGGTTAGTTTGTAGGTTAAGGTTTAGGTTTAGGAAACCGGTTTCGGGTTCGGGATCGGGTTTAAGTTTAGGTTTTCAAGTTTAGGTTTAGGTTTAGGTTTAGGTTAGGTAGTTAGGTTTAGGTTAGTTTGTAGGTTAAGGTTTAGGTTTAGGAAACCGGTTTCGGGTTCGGGATCGGGTTTAAGTTTGGGTTTTCAAGTTTAGGTTTAGGTTTATGTTAGGTTGTAGGTTAAGGTTTAGGGAATTGAGAATAGGTTAAGGTTTAGGTTGAGGAAATTGGGTTCGAGTTTGGCATCGGGTTTAAGTTTGGGTTTTCAAGTTTAGGTTTAGGTTTAGGTTAGGGAGTTGAGATTTAGGATTAGGTGTAGGTTTAGGTTTAGGGATTTGAGAATAGGTTGAGGTTTAGGTTTAGGAAATCGGGTTTGGGTTCAGGATTGGATTTAAGTTTGGGTTTTCAAGTTTAGGTTTAGGTTTAGGTTAGGTAGTTAGGTTGAGGTTAGGTTGTAGGTTAAGGTTTAGGGAATAGAGAATAAGTTAAGGTTTTAGTTTAGGAAACCGAGTTCGGGTTCGGGATCGGGTTTAACTTTGAGTTTTCAAGTTTAAGTTTAGGTTTAGGTTAGGGAATTAGGTTTAGCTTCGGTTGTAGGTAAAGGTTTAGTGAAATGAGAATTGGTTAAGGTTTAGGTTGAGGAAATTGGGTTTGGGTTCAGGACCGAGTTTAAGTTTGGGTTTTCAAGTTTAGGTTTATGTTTAGGTTAGGGAGTTAGGTTTAGGTTAGGTTGTAGGTTAAGGTTTAGGGAATTGAGAATAGGTTAAGGTTTAGGTTGAGGAAACTGGGTTCGGGTTCGGGACCGGGTTTAAGTTTGGGTTTTCAAGTTTAGGTTTAGGTTTAAGCTATGGAGTTTGGTTTAGGTTAGGTTGTAGGTTAAGCTTTAGGGAATTGAGAATAGGTTAAGGTTTAAGTTGAGGAAATTGGGTTCGGGTTCAGCATCGGGTTTACGTTTCGGTTTTCAAGTTTAGGTTTATGTTTAGGTTAGGTTGTAGGTTAAGCTTTAGGTAATTGAGAATAGGTTAAGGTGAAGGTTGAGGAAACCGGGTTCGGGATCGGGTTTAAGTTTGGGTTTTAAAGTTTAGGTTTAGGTTTAGGTTAGAGAGTTAGGTTTAGGTTAGTTTGTAGGTTAAGGTTTAGTTCTAGGGAATTGAGTTTAGGTTATAGGTTTTGGTTTAGGTTATTAGTTTTGGTTTAGGTTAAGGTTTAGGTTAATGGATTTGAGAATGGGTTCGAGTTTGGGTTAAGGTTTAGGTTATTGGATTTGAGAATGGGTTCGGGTTTAGGTTGTAGGTTTTGGTTTTGGTTTTGGTTTAGGTTATAGGTTTTGGTTTAGGTTATAGGTTATAGGTTTTGGGATTTGAGAATGGGTTCGGGTTTAGGCTAGGTTTTGGTTAAGGTTTAGGTTATAGGTTTTGGGATTTGAGAATGGGCTCGGGTTTAGGTTACAGGTTTTGGTTAAGGTTTAGGTTTAGGTTTAGGTTATAGGTTTTTTGGGATTTGAGAATGGGTTATAGTTTAGGTTTAGGTTAGGTTATAGGTTTTGGCTTTGGTTTAGGTTATAGGTTATGGGATTTGAGAATGGGTTCGGGTTTAGGGATTTGAGTTTAGGTTATAGGTTAAGGTTTTAGGGATTTGAGTTTAGGTTATAGGTTTTGGTTTAGGTTATAGGTTTTGGTTAAGGTTTAGATTTTTGGATTTGAGAATGTGTTCGGGTAGAGGTTATAGGTTTTGGTTTTAGTTTAGGTTTAGGTTATAGATTTTTGGATTTGAGAATGGGTTATGGTTTAGGTTTAGGAAATCGGGTTCAGGTTCAAGATTGGGTTTAAGTTTGGGTTTTCAAGTTAAGGTTTAGGTTTAGGTTACGGAGTTGAGATTAGGATTAGGTGTAGGTTTAGCTTTAGGGAATTGAGTTTAGGTTATAGGTTTAGGTTTTGGTTTAGGTTAGGGGTTTTGATTTAAGTTATAGGTTATAGGTTATAGGTTTTGGTTATAGGTTATAGGATTTGAGAATGGGTTCGGGTGTGGTCCCTGCAAATACAAATATAAACATGGCCTGTCCGAATGGCCAGGCCCTTCCAATGTCGTCCATAGGAAATGGACAGCTTCATCATGGTCATAATAGCGGTTCCCACCTTCCAGGGACCCCCGCTCTTCCGGATAGCTCCGACGCACATCCGGGTCTGCTCCATTAATCTCGAGCAAATACATAAACACGGCCTGTCCAAATGGTCAGGCCCCTCCAATGCCGTCCATAGGAAATGGACAGCTTCATCATGGTCATAATAGCGGTTCCCACCTTCCAGGGACCCCCGCTCTTCCGGATAGCTCCGACGCACATCCGGGTCTACTCCATTAATCTCGAGCAAATACATAAACACGGCCTGTTCAAATGGCCAGGCCCCTCCAATGTCGTCCATAGGAAATGGACAGCTTCATCACGGTCATAACAGCGGTTCCCACCTTCCAGGGACCCCCGCTCAACATCCGGATAGCTCCGACGCACATCCGGATCTGCTTCATCAATTTTGAGATAATATATAAACATGGGCCTGTCCAAATGGCCAGGCCACTTCATCAATGTATCATATAGTATGAAGGAAATAAGACTCACTAATTTAGCTAGCAAGGAGAGAAAGTGTGAGTGCTTGGAATGTCGCCCTTTCTTTGAATAATGGATGCATATTCCACAATGCAATCTGAGAATGAGTAAGTTAGTAAGCTAGGATGTGCTTGAAAACCTAGGTAAGCTAGTAAGCTAAACTAACAAGCAAGTGGTACATACAGCCATAGAATAAAATGTATGAAGCTCTGAGAGAAAGGCTGCCCAATGTTTCATTTATTTGGACTTATAAATAAAAATGTATCACAAAATAATAGGAAAGGACATGCATTCTTTGTTGAAAAACTAACCTTTCTTTATTAGGAAGCAAGCCACAAAGTCTTCATTGTCTTTCCACATGCATACTGATGAAATCCCCCGTTCATAATACCTACCAATGCAGTTGTGCAAAAGAATTGCTTTTACTTCTTCAGAAACAGAGAATAGTTTCTTTCATTTTCTGCGTACTGGCATTACTTGCCAAATCATTAGATGAAGGTCATGGACAAAAAATTAAGCCTACTGTAATAGATAAATAGTAAATCAAAGATCTAATCTCGCAACAAAAAATTAAGCATACTGTAATAGATAAATTGTAATTTAAGGTGTGTTTGGTTGAACCAAATATCATGATATTTTTGTGCAACTAGACACCGTTAATAATTGATTCTTGTTGGTTATGGGAAGAGCTGATGAAGGGTGTCTAGATCAGCTCAAGTTATAAACAATCAAAATTTTTTAGATAATTTCGTGAAAGCATTTCCAATTAAGAATTCGACAACCTTCTAAATGCATCATACACACATACATACATGTATAAAACATACATAGATACCTATAGGGGAATTTTGGACACATTTCCAATTAAGAATTCGACAACCTTCTAAATGCATCATACACACATACATGCATGTATAAAACATACATAGATACCTATAGTAGATTAGTTGTTGTCCGTTGATATAGCATCTTCGAAAAAACCAACCAACTTATGAAGCAATAACAATAGTAATCACTCATAAAAAAAATAAAAATAAAAATAAAAAGTCCAAAAATAAGAAAAAACCATCCTTTCAATAGGTCAATAGGTATGCTTCATTCATAGAAAAACCAAACAAAAACACTAAACTTCAAACTTTATGCTCATGTCAATTAAAACATAAACCAATAACAAATGGAAAATCATCATCATCATCATCTTAGCCATATCCCAATTAATTGGGGTCAGCTACATGAATCCTGTTCCAACATTCATGGCATAAGTTTGATGCCAGCTGCCAAACTGATGCAACTCCCCTTTATCAGGGCTTGGAACTAGCAATGAGAGCACAAAACTCCCAAAAGCACAATGTATGACTATTACATAGGTTGATTACAATCACCGTGTTAATAGCATGGAAAATATGATAGCTAAAAACAAATTTAATAGAAATCAGCATTTATAACCATTTTAGCAACCTAAAAATCCATATGAAAATCAACAAATAGTGAGCTGACAAATAAAAAGAGAATTGAAGATAACAAATAGCGAGCTAACGAATAAAGAGTGAGTTGCAGACACAATGTTAACCCATCAGTTGAAGATGGCAGTTTTCAAACCCACCATTTCTTTCATATTATCAATGCAAGAAACAACAATGACAACTGCTGCAATACATGGGCGTGTATGGACAACAAGCATTTCAATCTGTTCACCTCCTCATATTCACATTCAGCTTCCCTAATAAACAAGCATTTCAATTTGATAGTGTACTCTTTCCAACATTCAGCTTCCCTAATACAGCTACATATCCTGCATTTAACTTATATACCGTAAGATTACAAAGAAGATTATCATTTGGTTTGATTAAATGAATAAAGAAAAACCAAAATTAGAGAGAACAAAGGAATATATGAACTGCGATATAATAAACCTGCAGAACAGTCTCCTTCCTATTTTTGTTTATTGAGTTTCTAAGATTCCTGATTTTCTTCTATAGTTAATACTCTGTTTCCCACAATGAGGCTTCAGTTTTCAATTAAAAATAATATATAATAAATAAAGAAAAAGAAGAAGCAGGAGAAGAAACAAAGAGTGACAGAACTCCAAGCAAGATGTTACTGTGACATGAGTTCTGATTGGACTCAAGCGGCTACAACTTCATAAACAACAGGGAATTAACTTGGTAACGTAGAATTAGCCAAAACCAAATGGCTTGGAGTGATTTCAGTAAGAATTCCAGATAAATGCAGTATCATTTAAGATCTAATAATAAAATCCCTTACCATTTTTTTCTACTTGGTTATTTCAGTCATCTTCACAACAACTTCCTTGGTAACTACTGCTGCTTTTTCAAAATTCATGAAATCGTAGCGATCTGCATCTCTCACACTATCAACGGAGGGTTGCCACCAGATCAAAAGTACAGGTCGCTGTCCACATTCAAAACTGAAAGCCTTAGCAAACTTCACATTTGTGGACCCTCTAATTCCTTCTAACTGAACCACCCATGTGATAAACAAGGCAATCCAAGTTGAATAATTGTTTCATGTATGACAGATACCTACTAATCTATCAAATACCAAGCATTTTCTTATGCCAAAAAAAAAACCCCAACAAACTGTTAATTGATTAAGCAATTAGCTGGAAAGAAAAATCAGAAACAATGATGGTGATGAGGAATGATGAAAAGTCATAGATTACAAACAAGCTTTGAAACCTTTCAATATGTAAATATTCACATGATTGATTTTGATAATCTGTATGAGAATTGATGACTCTAAAGCAGCAGAATTCGTTTTTCTATAGAATTCAACTCCATTTCCATAAAATGCGATCCAGGCACCCCAAAATAAGAAAAAAAGAAAAAAGAAAAAAAGAAGCCGAGATCTGCATACATGCAATCATGCAGGATCCATTTTATAGGCAGCAAAATCAGGCCTGCCCATTGGTCCACCAAAAAAAAAAAAAAAAAGGTTGATAGAAATCTGAGAATTGAAATTCTGACTACCTGTAGACAAATCAATTATAAACCTGCCATCGTTGTAGGACATCTTAGCCATGCATCAGGTGGACCAGCCTAATATCTTTGTATAGGGACTCATTTCAACCAGCAACACAGTTCACGCAAGAAAGAAAGAAAGAAATAGTGTCCACAATGGGAGAGAAATATAACTATTTCAATGAAATCCATAAATGTAACTTTCTATGACTTAGAATTAGTGTGTACGATCGGACCTAGAAAACAAAAGTCTCTATTAGTTCAACCAAAAACACCATTGCTAGCAAAACCAAAAACACCTTTTTGTTCGGCCAAACATCATCTCTAGTTTCTCACTAAGGACCCAACAAATCTCAAAGTCTATCCTTGTAAATTCATCAGAAATTGGGTCAAGTAAAAAGAATTGATGTATTTTTTAAACATTAAGATTTATCCTTCAAACTTCATCAGGTTTGAGAAATCAAGTTCTGTTTTCAACTGTTCTCATTCCGAGGAAAACATCAAGATTCATGCATTCCATGTGAAAGCTGACCCCAAATGGCTGGGACAAAGCTACTACTATGATGACAACATCAATGAGCCTTCACAGTGTATCCTTCACAGTGTAGCCCTGAACAAGAAAACATGTCATACAAACATCACTTATCAGATTTTAGTGATTACTGTACACCACTTTTTAAATGGCATGACCTCAATATGCATTCATGATTGAGAATCCTCTCTCACACAACTGAAAGATAGGTGGCAGGAATCTTAGTAAGATTTCCAAATTAAAATTTTCCAATGTGCACGCTGATTCTTGGTGCACATTGCACCCTGACTCTTGGTGCACATTGCACCCACAGAAACTTACACCCTTTTCCTGAGTGGTTATGATTGACCCTTCCTAGCTGTCCTAGATGAAGGAACAGAAGGATTGTCATACATATGTGACATGCCACACTAGAATTTGCCATTTTGAGTTTTGTTTGCTTGGAGAAATCATGTCCTTACAAAGTCAACTCGACTCGATTAGGAGAAAGACAATTAGAAATAGCTCCAAATTCTCTCTCTGAGATCCCCCTCCCCAAAACAGGCCTGTAACTGCTCCAAATCTCCTATAACTTTGTAATAGCTTCCAAGCACTTTGTTTGCAAGTTCTCTAAGTTCTAAAATAGAGCTGATGATGATGCTTCCCCATCAAATTTGTTATCAAATGTTGTTGGTAATGGTCTTGGCATTTGCCGAATAGCTGCTGCATTGCACTGAATCCAGTTCAACTGTCTGATACATTCTAGGTTTAAAAACAAAGGTTATGACCATCATTTTTGTTCTTATAAAATGTATATGGAAATTTAATGCATCGAAGAAGTCAATAGGAAAATCCATACAAAGCCTTGTGGTTCCCTTTAACAACCAGCACCATGGATTGGGTAGAGTTCCCAAATTCTTTTTGAGGAGTTCCCTATTAGTGAACATACATATCAGAGCCACTTGTTAAATGAAACCTTGTGTCCTGTGAATAGAACCTCTGTCTAGCCCTCGACTTCTTCCGAAGAATTGGTTGTCAAGCTCACAATAACATCATAAGAACAAAGGAATTGAGTAAAAAATACACTCCCAAGCATTTCAAGTTAATCTGAACAAGCATATATAATTCATTGTTAAAGTTATGCCAAAACAAACCTAGCAAACAAATTAATGCATGAAGAGAATGTAAAAAAGAAAACAAGAGACAACTGACCTTCATAGTTTATGCCAGAAGGAGAAGGCTTGCATTGGAGCTCTCCATCCATACCAAAACCAACAAACTCACTTTATAAAATAGGAAATCTCTCCTTTACATCCTCTCTTCCACTCCAAAAACCTCTCACCCTCTTCTCAATGTCAAAGATAATATTAGACCATGATCACCATAGCCCAAAAGCCAGCAATTTCCACATGAAATTCCATACACAACCAACATAAGCACAGAAGTGAAAACCCAAATGAGAAACAACTGCAACATAACAAGAAAATCTCCCACCTGAAATTCTTGCCCCAAAACCACCATTTCCATGAGAACTAAAGCCAAAAAGATAAACTTTTTAGCTTTTTCATTCAAAACTCAACAAAAAAACCACTTACCAAAAATTCAGTTGCACCCCCCCCCCCCCCCCCAAAAAAAAAAAAAAAAAAAAAAAAAATCCAGATGTAGAAACATGAAATCCCACAACGAAACAAAAATCCCACCTCTATCAGACATACAAGCACCTTTAAAAACCTCCCGAAAACAAAACTCAAAATACCAAATTCAATCCTCTTAAGCAAACAAAACTACAAACACCAAATTCTTTTCCTCTAAGCAAACAAACTCGAGAAATCATGTCCTTAAAACTACAATCAGCACAAAGAAATCGGGTCCCTTTCAAACGGACTCAGACCGGTAGTGACCTGTTACTAGTGATGTCAGTGGACCCTAACATGATGTATGTATTTTATCCACAACTATCATCTATTTTGCCTACTCATTCTGGAGTATGAAGCATGAGGCAGATACAAATCTTGAGTGAGCCACACTTTTCCATCTTATCCTATCGTCTTCAAATCGGAAAAATGTGGCTCACTTGTTATTTAGATCTACCTCAATTTTTGGATGGAGGGCATGAATAAAACAAATACAATTGTGGTGGGTCAGAGAGCTTTTCCAGCATCCACACTTCAACTTTCACAGCATACATGGCCAATTACAGGGATAGGTTGTGTTGGCCCCAACACCATGGACCTCTCCTAATAGTATGTTGATGGGTTAGGTACAATGGGCCAACATGATGGATGTGTTTTATGTCTGTGCTATCTATTATTATTATTATTTTTCCAAATGAAGCTGATCATCCCAGGCTCAAGCGGATCACGGCAAACAATGCGGATGATAACACCCACCATTGAAACCTTTTAAGGGCTAATGATAATATTTATTTGTCATACAACCGATTTATAAGGCCTCTAAAGCTTTGTTAAAGGGAAAAACAAATATTAGCCTTGTCCAAAACTTTTGTGGCTACAAAAAGTTTTAATGGTGGATGTTTAATCATCATTGTTTTTTATAAAGTGGTCCACTTAAGTCAACTATTTATTTCATTTTTGGGCTCATGCCTTAAAATATGAAGGAGGCAAAAGGGATGGACATAGCACCCAACACATCATCTCTATTTGTTTCGTTTGGATTCATGCCTTAAAAGGAAGGAGGCAAAAGGGATGGACTCCCAAAAAGTTTACTCAACTCAAAGTCCAGCTGTGTTGGGTTAAATCTGATCGAGTCGAGTTGACTCTGTCACTCAGCCAAGTTTCAAGTTAAGTCACAGATGGAACTATTGTTTGTACAGGTACGCCTTCAGCTCAGTGACCCCTATGGTAGGCCAAATAGCTTGATAAGAAAGGAACTTCTTGCATTACTAGAGCATGATAATGCAAAGTATCCACTTGATGAAAAAACGGAGAAAGACAAGGAGAAGAAGAAAGGAGTCAAGCGTACAGCAAATGGAAAGCCTGCAGGTTCCATCCCTGAGATTGAGGATTTTGAAGAAGATGCACTGAAGGAGGCTGATTCTTTGATGAAGGAAGAGGTTCAATTTCTTCGTGTGGCGATGGGGCATGAGGAGGAATCTCTTGATGAATTTATTAAAGCACGCGATGCATGCCAAGAAGATCTGATGTACTTCTCGGTTCGTAATGCTTATGGTCTTACCAGTGTTGCCAACAATAGTGACAAACTTGTGGCCTTGCAAAACGAATTTGAGAATGTGAAGAAGAGAATGGATGATGAGGCTAAGAAGGCCCTGCGGCTTGAGCAGAAGATAAAAGTTCTTACTCAAGGATATCAGATGCGGGCAGAAAAGTTATGGTCACAAATAGAGGCCACCTATAAGCAGATGGACACTGCTGGAACAGAACTCGAATGTTTTCGAGCTTTGCAAAAACAAGAGCAGTTTAAAAATCTTACTCTCACTACAAGAAAACATCTTGTATGATTATCTGTGCCAAAAAGAAAGAAAAAATAATTAAATCAGGTTGGATCTGTGGCAGTAGAGATTGTTTCCAATTTCTACTCATACAGGAAATGGCATTTATCAAACAAAAGGCAGGGTTTCTTGAGGTCATCAGCTCTGCAAGGAAGAGCTAATCCAAGCCAATGCATTCACCATTTAACAATAGATGCCAAAGCACTTATGTATGCCACACCACATGCACTCAATATGCTAAGTTTTCAAGGCTGAGAGGTAGATCCAAATTCCAGGTGGACCACACAACAGAAAACAATGGTAATTGAATGCCAATTAAAAACTTTCTATAGCCCATTGTAATGTTTATTCGTGAATGGTTGGGGCTCAATTCCGTATGCTTAGTTCTTCATTGTATCACTCTTCTTCTTGACATTAGAAATTTGACAAAAGTAACATGCTAGTGAGAAATTAATTACAAAGACGAAGGAACAAATCTGGTCTGGCTTACCGGATAAGTCCTGGCAAAAAAAAAAAAAGATTCTCAAGTGAGATGTACCCACAACCCCTGAGAAAGGAAAATCCTTATAATGTTGCACAATTTTTCTGTGAAAGGATGCATGAGTTGTCCAAACAAATAAGGTATAAATGCATGTCAGAAAGAGAAAGGTAGGGTAAAGGAGTTGATTTGGCATTTAGGATGATCGCTTGCCAAAATCAAGTGCTAATCCTCTTCAGCAATATATATGGTGTCAATTTTGTGAAGCATCATGATTATGTCTTTAGTTTACATAAACGGTACCATCAATTTCTAGAAATAATTCAAGCATTATATGCCTATACACAAACTGAACAGTATATGCAAGCCAATAAGACACCCTTACCAAAATTCAGATAGGTAAAACAATGCTGACTTCTGATTCATAGAGAGGCAACCAACAATTTTATAGAGAGGTCTCCCAGATAAATCCTGAAATAATCAATTTGACAGAAATGAAATAAATGACTCAACATAAAAGCATGGGCGTGTGACCAATGAATAAGTGACAAAATGATAAAGAGGCCCAAAAAAAAAAGGTGTTAATAGAATGATTGTAATATGAGGAGATAGCGAGCCCAAAATATCATTTAGTTACTCACATTATCAACGAGAATGATTCAGTGCCATCAAGTAATAGGTTCATGTCAAATGGTGCAGTTTTCAGCATTCAAGGTTGCGAACAAGGGAATTATTCAGCCCAAAATATTTTAAGAAAATTATTTTTTAAAAATCTTAAGATTTACGATACAATTTGCGATTCGATATGATTCAACCCTTATTATGATTTGCGATATGATAATGATTTGACAACATTGATACATGGTGAATAGGTCCCCTCAAAAACTAATGACCACATTCGGCCAACACACCTATAAGAGGCCATTTTCCTTTTCTTTTCTTTTTTCTTTTTTTAATCAAAATTTTAACACAATTGGGGGCAAGCACTCCTGTGTCAATATCAATTAGAATAATGCATAATTAAACGAATAAATTGCAATTTTAACACAATTGGGGGCAAGCACTCCTGTGTCATTGTGTTGGATTAGGTTGGAATGGCATGCATGGAATTACTTAATGATATTCTATTGTAATCACTTGTATTTAAATTATGGATAATCTATGGTAAATGATGGGTCATGGGATGTTCGATAAAGTATGTAACAAAAGCCATTACAGCTAAAATTAAACTCTATTTTCAGCAGGTCAGGCTGGCAACAGCATCCTTACTAAAGAATGGTCTGATGCGCCATTGAATACATGTCAAAAACATGAAAACATGATGGATTCTTATGTTTCCCTTTTCTCATTTTTTATGATATTTTTTTCTGAAATATTTTGGGCATACAAGTTGATAGGATCTGATATGAAGCATAATGTATCAGTTTTGGGCCACGCCAACATGCCCTGATTTGCAGAATATTTCTATAGGTCCTACAAAGCTTTTTCCAACTTGCTGTGTGAATTCACAAACATAACTCAATGCTGCTTAAAAATTACTCAAATCACCATTGAGAAGTGTACTTTTTACATTCATCCATGATTTAACATGGATACCAAGACTTACTAGCTGCAAACCTACAAGAGAAAGGAGCAGCTGCATAGAGTCCATCTTAGCCTTGAGACTAAACATCCCCTCTTTTTTACAAATACAGCCCTTTTATTTTAAGATAAATGGCATGAAATCAAACAGCAGTTTGCAGAGAAATGAGTGCAGGTATGAAAAAATGAGTGGGAGCAAAAATCTCTTTTATGTTTTTTCAATCCATCTTCCCTTTTCTTCTTAACAAGAAAATCCATATTTACTAATATTCCCATTTTTCTATTTTTCAAAAGAATGAGTTCGGACTCCGAA
The DNA here is from genome assembly GCA_021015155.1 of Magnolia officinalis. Taxonomy (NCBI): domain Eukaryota; kingdom Viridiplantae; phylum Streptophyta; class Magnoliopsida; order Magnoliales; family Magnoliaceae; genus Magnolia; species Magnolia officinalis. The sequence continues at coordinate 81,958,405 of JAJHSJ010000003.1, read as the reverse complement.
AGCATCGGCTCCAGCACTCGTACTTTCAGCCCAAACCCTAACCTAAACCTAAACCCGATCCCGAACCCGAACCACAGATGATAGCGGTAAACAATACCATAACTCTCATGTTTTTACTGATTGGTGAAACAAGATTGGGTGTCAATATCAGTTCCCTTGATAGGAGGAAAAATCTCACGTGATCCCAACCCTGCAATAAGGCTATTTGGTATACCCTAGCACAACATGACATGTGCACAGTTAAATCATTCATATGGATGGCCATTAGGATAGCCCCACTACTCATGGTCTATCATAACAACCCTAAGGTGACCACAAGATTCTAACCTTCAAAATCCAAGTCTCTCTTTTTATAGCTGTTGGTTTGCCAGTTGTAGTATTCTAGGTGAACTCTAGACCCTTGAACTGTACAATTCATCTTTTATAGCATTGATTGGATGGAATCCATGATGGGAACCATCAAATAGAAAGGGAAGTACTATGCATGCATAAGAACTTCGAAATTAGAATAGACAAGGCAACAAGCAAATAGAGCTTACTTCAATAACATGAATAGCATCCCATGCACCTTCTTGCAAATAACTTCTTCGGCCATGCCCTGACTCTGAGCCATCTTTTTTTTTTTTTTTTTCTTTCTCTCTTTTTGTTGAATCTTAAAGGGAAATTGATCGAATGTTACATGCGGCACATGGTTACATTTGAACCTGTTAGCATTCGCATCAACATGGTTACATTTGAACCTATTAGCATTCGCATCAACAGTCAATCCATTTTTCCAGCTAATTGTCAAAAAATGAGGTAGATTCAAATCTCAAGTAGACTACACCAAAGGAAAGATGGTAATTGAACACCCACCGTTAAAAACTTATTAGGGCAATAAAGTTTTGGATTAAGATGATATTTATGTTTTCCCTTCATCTAGATCTGTCTAACATAAAGCAACATGTTGGATAGCAAATAAACATTGCACTAGGTGCAAAATATCATGATATTTGGTGATATAATTAAAATTCCTGCTAGAGATATCATGATATTTTCTTTTTCTTTTTTTCAACACCTAGTTTGTCGACTTTTGGGAAATGATGCAAAGAAAGATGTCTTTGTGCATGGCAGAATTTTTAACATCACATTCACAACCTGTAACCAAATTCAGGTTGGGCAAAGGATGTAATACAACTAAACAAAAGCTGAAAAATGAATGATATATATAGTTCTAGAAAAAGGCTAAATTACCTGAAAAGTGTTGAGAAAAGAGACGAGCCCTTGAGATGAGATTGAGCACGATCTCACTGTTGCTTTAGCTCTTTCATTTCTTTCTATACATCTGCACAACAAAAGGTTAGGTCATCTATGTAAACACTTCAGAAAAAGGAATTCATTGGAGAGCCAAATTCAAATAAACAAAAGGGAATTCATCTATGTCCAATAACAATATTTAAAACCTTGTTAACACTTTGAGAAAAAGGAATTCATCAGATCACATTATATTCTTTCTGAGCACTCTACTTAAAAGACCTTATGGTTTTGAGGAAATGGACATTATCCTTGAGTTCTCAGTCTCAAATTACAGAATTTACAATAAACTCACGTTTTCAGCATGTACAAGTGGCTCACGTGGATTATTGATCCAGACCATCTGTGTTGGGCCCCACTGGAAAGAAAACGTCCCAAAATTCCTCGACAAAACAATCCTAAACTCAAAACAGAGTTGGGGCCATGTGATGTATGAAGGCCATCCAACCTGTCCATCATTTGCGTCACCTCATATTATCTCCAGATTTCGTAAATTAAGCAACTTAAAAGGAAAAAAGAAAATAATGTGGAAATTAGAATTTATGAGCCATGTCAGTTGTACATGATTGAATCAAATCATATCCCCAGTACTAGGACAGATATCAAAGGGGATAAATATGACAAAACGAGCACTTACCCAAAGCAATCCACAAATTCTCAACGCAAGTTCTCAATCCACATTGTAATTTCATGATTTTCAAAACAAATATTGAGAAACCGGAACAGAGTTCAAGAGCATCTCAATGCAAGTTCAAAAATAAGGGAATATGAATGATATCACACAATCAATGTAAAAATGGAGAAGGAAAACCGAACAGCTATCAGGCCTTTGTGATATTTGTAGAGCCAGCCCCAATCCACAAATAACAGTGGTGAAATACTACGATGAACACCAACACTTTGCAAGTGCAGATGCTGGGAACTGAGAATTCATTCGGCAAAGGCAGGTATTGCTGAAACAGGTTGGTAAATAGCAGTTGACAACTGTTTCAAGTGCACAGGTTTTCAGGTGCACAACGGTTCAGATTAACAAATCCAGTGATTTACACACAAATTGCATTGATGAGTAGGACTCAAATTTTGACTCTCTCAAGAGGCCTTCACCTCTCCTCAAAAATTAAATGAAAATTTTATGTGGACACATCATAGAAATCAGCCATACATACTCAACAACACAATCAGCATTTTAAAATAAATCTCAAACATGGGAAAGAGTTATTACTTCCAAAGTCACTAGGATGAATTCTATTTACCTACTTGATTTGTAATCTTTTTTAGGCCCAAGTGCTGCAGTGTTGAGATATTCCACCGTGAGAAGTATAGATTGTGTGAATGGAAAAAGGCTCTGGATTGCAAGGCTGATCTGATTTCCAAAAATAGAAATGGCCTCGTTGCTAAAACCCGTCAAGTTTAGTGATAGATTCCCCACTGCAAGAGCTTCCACTCTAGCATGCACCTGAACACAACTTCCAATATAACAACTAGATTTTGGGGAAAAAAAAATCAAAACAGAGACATCTACACTGACCCATGCTGATTTGCTTATACCCAATTCCTTTTTGGGTTTCAAAGAGCATGATTTTTTACTATAACCCAAGTGACATGGTAGGCTCAGCACATCAATCATTGTGCGGGTAAATATGGACTCACAAAACATAGAGAAATGAGGTGCGCTCCAATGGTACTGGTACCACTGTAAGGTAGGACTCAAAGAGGGGAAACTAGCAAAGGCATATTCAAAATAAAAAATAGAAGAGAATCCAAATTTCTGCATGGAACAAATAGATACTCACAGAACTTGCAGTGCAGTGACAGATCACATCATTTTCAGATTCATATCCTTTGAGATAAAAAGGAATCCAAAAATTTTCAGACAAAAAGGTTATGAAAAGGTTCTACATTCTTGAACTTGTTTTGTTCACTCAACATGAAATGTGAAATAGGTTATCATACGAGGCTCAGACAGAAACCAGATTTTCTAACACATGAGCGATAAAATGTTGTTTTGTGCTGGAAATTACTAGACAGAAACCAGATTCATATGAGCACATGCAAAAAAAATTGGATTCCCTTTTGTAATTACTAGATCATATGAGCACATCCAAAATTTTTTGCAAGTGCTGGAATCCTATTTCACATGTCATGTGCTAGAAAATCTGGTTTTTGCATGCACATCTCAGACAAAAACCAGATTCATATGAGTGAGTTGCATGAGATAAAAAGGTTCTACATTCTTGAACTTGTTTTGTGCACTCAACATGAAATATAAAATAAGTTATCATATGAGGCTCAGATAGAAACCAGATTTTCTTTATTGGGGAAACCATAATTGGCATCAGAGGATTCAGCGAAAATGCCCATCAAAACGAGAAAAATTGCTCACTGATCAATTAAGAATTATCAGGAGAATGCCGTAGAAATACCATGGAATTGTGTAACTAGAATCCAATGCATCCAACATTTCACTGTATTTTGCATAAAAATACAACAGTTGATTTTTATTTTCATTTTTGTTCAAAAGCAATGGATGTTTCCCAATTAGTTGCTATAAGGCTTTGAGGATGATGAAGATTAATGGATGTTTCACAACCTGGAAATCCTACAGGAATTCAAACACATAGAGATTGAAGAGATGAATAAGAGGACATATGCCAGCACACCAGTCATGTGGGATCTGCACCTATCGCTGAGTAGATCCAACCATGAATATGCCCTGCTACAAAGCAGGTCAATCCACTCATCAGGTGGGCCACACTCATATTCGAAAAATTGAACAGCTACTTTGATTGCACATCTCTCACACATGTGCCACGATCCAATTCTTTAATTCCTTAATGGAAATCATTCAAAAAATAAGAAAAGGCTACAAAGACAACCACTTTCGATTTTCTTAAGAACGTTAAAGAGAACATGAGGCTTGTAAGTCGGTCAAGCAACCATTAAACTTTACCCCCACCGCATTTAGAGACCGTCGGCTAGCCTTTATGGGTCCGGCAGTTAACTGTTTCTGAAACAGGTAACTGGGGTGCATTAGCCTAGATTTTGAGCCATGCATTAGCCTAGATTTTGAGATGTATGCCTAACATGGGGTGCAGATCTAATGGACAGCTTGGATGACCCTCACACAACACGGTGGGCACTCCTTTCAATATTCAAAACCCACTCAACAGATTTCAGAAACGGAGAGAGAGAGAGAGAGAGAGAGAGAGAGAGAGAGACTAACCGATGTCTGGATTTCCTCTCCTTCTTCTCCTTTTTCTTCTTCTTCTTCTCCTTCTTTTCGAGTGCTCTCCAAGTCTCTCTCACGGATCAATGGTGGGTTTAGGCGAAAGGGGGTTTTGAAAACCCTAGCGAGAGAGAGAGAGAGAGGTTGGGAAACAGAGAGAGGGTGAGGGAGCGCAGGAGATCGAGAGAGGGCGAGGGAAAGGGAGAGGCTGAGTGCGAGAGAGAGAGAGAGAGAGAGAAGAGAGAGAGAGAGAGAGAGAGAGAGAGAGAGAGAGAGTTTGGCTTTTGGGAGATGGGCGCGGGCGCGAGAGAGAAAAGGGGATTTTCATCTGGAGGTGCGCGCGCGGGTGGATTAGAAGGGATTTGGTTTTGGGGGCCGGTGACGGACGGAAAGTGCTTAGATTTGTGGGGCCCACCGTGATGTATGTTACTGATCCATTCCGTCCATTCATTTTAACGGATCATTTTAAGGGTTGATCAAAAAAACGAGTCATATTGAAGCAGTAAGCAGATCCCATAAAATATTAACGATAAAAATTTATTTTTTATTATTTCTTATGGTGTGGTCCACTTAGACCTTCAATGTACCTAATTTTTGGGCTCATCAACTGAAACTATATATCAAAATAAATGGGCTGCTTAGATAAAGCATATATATTCCAATGAGCCCCTTAAGCACCATCAATCTCTAATAAAATTTTGGTGGGGGTGTAAGTTTTAGCTACAGATAAAATAGGAATTAGCTACGGATTTAATCCGTAGCATATTAGCTACGGATTTAATCCGTAGCTAAAAACATCCAAAATCCGTAGCCTTTGGTCGATTTTTTGGTAGTATACCTTCATAAATGTAAATGGATGTGATCTAAATGGAAAAAAAAAAAAGTGTAATTTTAAACCATCTAATTCATTTAATTATTAATACCCGGTTTTCTCGGACAAGAGTATAAACTCTGTCCGTGAAAATTTGGGGCGTTACACTACACCTCGTTACCTGTGCCTGGCGACCCTTAAGAGGACTTATCTATGAACTTCGTGCGTAGTCTCCCTCGAATATAGCACAACATGAATTCAGTGTTCGTGGTGATAGAATGTTTCTCAAATATGGCACACTTTATTCCATATAAAAAGACCCTCGATGTAACACACATGGTGAATCTATTCTTCAGAGAGGTCATGCGGCTGCATGGGGTTCCTAAGACCATTACTTCTAACCATGATATGAAGTTCATTAGCCATTTATGGCAGACTTTATGGAATCGGTTCGGTACGTGACTTCAATTTAGTAATACCTACCACCCACAGACCGATGGACAGACTGAAGTTGTGAATCGCACATTGGAAAACCTCCTCCGGTGTATTTCAAAAATATGATGAACAGCTCGACAGGGAAGTCCATGTTCCAAATTGTTTATAGTCGAGCGCCCCATCACACACTTGACTTGGTCCCTTTACCCAAGCTCCCAGAAATGAGCATTGCAGCAGAACATATATTGAACTAAATCGTGGCTAGTTATGCGAATGTACAAGCCAAATTGCAAGCTTCGAAAGAGAAACAAGCCAACAAACATTGACGGTAAAAGGTGTTCAAGGTGGGTGACCATGCTATAGTGCATCTACGCAATGAGAGATTTCTAACTGGGACATACAATAAGCTGAAGCAAAAGAAAAACAACCTTAACCTAAACCTAAACCTATAACCTACATTATAGGTTTAGGTTATAGGTTTAGGTTTAGGTTTTAGGTTTAGGTTAAGGTTAGGTTATAGGTTATAAGTTTAGGTAATAGATTATAGGTTAAGGTTTAGGTTATAGGTTTTGGTTTAAGTTAAGGTTATAGGTTTAGGTTTAGGTTAAGGTTTAAGTTTATGTTATAGGTTTAGGTTTAGGTTTAGGTTATAGGTTATAGCTTTAAGGAATTGAGAATAAGTTAAGGTTTAGGTTTAAGAAATCAGGTTCTAGTTCGGGTTCGATATCGGGTTTAGGTTTCGATTTTCAAGTTTAGGTTTAGGTTTAGGTTAGGGAGTTGAGATTAGGATTAGGTGTAGGTTTAGGTTTAGGGATTTGAGAATACATTCAGGTTTTAGGTTTTAGGTTTAGGTTATAAGTTAGGTTTAGGTTATAAGTGTAGGTTATAGGTTTAGGTTTAAGTTAGGTTATAGAAGTTTATCCCTGCAAATACAGATATAAACACGGTCTGTCCAAATGGTCAGGCCTCTCCAATGTTGTCCATAGGAAATGGACAGCTTCATCATGGTCATAACAGCGATTCCCACCTTCCAGGGACCCCCACTCAACATCCGGATAGCTCCGACGCATATTCGGGTCTACTCCATCAATTTCGAGCAAATACATAAACACGTCCTATCCAAATAGTCAGGCCACTCCAATGCTGTATATAGGAAATGGACATCTTCATCATGGTCATAACAGCGGTTTCCACCTTCCAAGGACCCCTGCTCAACATCCGGATAGCTACGACGCAAATTCGGGTATGCTCCATCAATTTCGAGCTAATACATTTAAAAACAAGTTAAGCATCTTTTTTTTGTAGATGAGAACCAATTTTCCAGATTATTCATCAGGCAATCCCTACAATGTAAAATTCCATCTATACAGCTATTGACCAACAAATGAGATCCGATCTTCCAGACTATTCATCAGGCCATCCACACAAGAAACAATCCCCATTCTACAGGAATTCAACATCTATAAAATAAAAAATTACAACTTAGAATACAAAATTCATCAGGTAACTTGGACAGCCCAATAGATCGATCAAAACTGTCCATAAGTGTATAACACATTTCAAGGGCTACCATGCAAAAAAAAAAAAAAAAAAAAAAAAAAAGGGCTGATTGGATGATCAAACCATCCTAGACTCTGCCTTGTTTGTTGTAGCCATCCTTTTTCCAACCCACAGATGGGATGGTTAGGATTGCCTAACAGAAGTGATTCCTTAGAATCATATGCAATCCTTTATAGAAGGTATCAAATAGATGGTTCATATTGTTGGTTAGTCATATTTTGAACAAACGATCTTGATTCTTAACGTCCATACTAGAGGCCATTGATCAGATGGTTAAGATCATCACCCATAAAATGTGTTCCGGACCTAGTGGATAGTCTACATCAATCGATTGGACTGTTTATTTCCCAATGCAAACTATGAGCACCATAACTTACAATGCATCTAAGAGCACTGGAGCATATCTCATAACAGGAGTTTTTCTTTTCTTTTCCTTTTTTTTTTTTTTTTTTTTTGGAGAGATGCTCTAGTGCTCTCAAAGAACTATAATAGTGCTCCTAGTTGTGTTGGATCATTTGACAGTCCAATCGATAGTTCTGAACTGTCTATCAAGTCCAGAACTCATTCCATGGGCTACCATGCAAAAAACACACTGATCATATGATCCAATCCATCCTTGATTTGACCTTATTTTCTTGGCCATCCTTTTTCTAAGCCATGGGATATTTAGGATTGCCCAACAAAAGTGATCCTTTGGAATCATAACCAATCCATGATGGGACCTTAAAAAATACATTGGTTAAACGTTTATTTGACATGGTAGTCCATGAAATGTTCATTGAACACAATGAACAATCTAGATCAATGTATTGGAATGTCTAAGTGTCCGAATGCAACTAGACAGAGAAGAGCACTGGAGCATTACTTCTTTTGGAATCGCATTATAAAGAAAGAGGACACAAGTTATCGATGTGATTGCATGGAAAAACATGCATGAATCCTAAATAACTATTGAAGAAGATTTCCAATTCACATAATGGATGCATGTACATGCATACCAATGACCACAGTCAATTCACAAGAGTGAAAGCAATCTCAACCAATGATTTACCAATTTCACCTAAATACCAACTAGTGAGAGTGGAAATGGAAGTGCTACTACCAAAAAAATAGGCAAAGGATACAGACAACGTTAGTTTTTTGCTACGGATGTAAACCGTAGCTAATCTTGCTACGGTTTTAATCCGTAGCTAAAAAGGGGACACGCCATTACTAATCAAAGGTGGTGTAAGGGGCTCTATAGGGCCTAAAAGAAATATATCTTTTCTATCTAATCCGTCCATCTATTTTGAAATATTATTATAGAGCATGAGACCAAAAATCAGCTAGATCGAAGGGTAAAGTGGACCACACAGTAGGAAACATGGAGATGAAATCTCATGTGCTTCCTATGGTGTGGTTTACTTAGGCCTTTAATCTACATTATTTTCGGGATGATGAGGTAAAATAATTTATTAAAATTAATGGATGGAATGGATAACGCAAATGCATCATGGTGGACCCCACGGAGCCCCTAAGAGGACCGTCCACGGCCCTTCCCAAATTTGAGCGTGCGGCTCTCTTTTAAGCGCCACCCAAATGTCACCCCATTTCTCTCTATCCCTCTCTCTCGCTCCATACCCTAACCCATCCTCTCATCCTTTCTTGTTGCAGACGATGACCCATAAAAGCTAGCATGCCAAATCTAGTCTGTCCAAACCCAGTCCTAAGTTTCCATCCCCGCCGTCCGATATCCCTGTGCCCGATATTGTCGGTGTCTGAGTCACATCCCCACCAATCTGACACACATGGCCGGAAACTCATAACCCTAAAGAAGGAAGAAAACATTTTGCATTTTGATTCTTCTTCTGCTCCATCTTCAATCTCTGTTTTTTCTGCCGTTTTCCCATTTTTGGATCTTGATTTCAGTTCGTCATGAGAGTGGGAGATATGTACGTCCCTCCGCCGCAGGGCTCTGATCGGGGTGTCGCGGGAGCTCTGGACGCAGCGATGCCGAGGATTTACCAGGCCTGTAAAGGCAGCAATATATTTTTCCTCGAGGGGAGGTTTATATTTGGACCTGATGCAAGGTCTTTGTTGCTGACCATATTCCTCATTGCCGCATCTGTTGCAATTTTCTGCATATTTGTTGCTAGAAAACTAATGGACGATTTTCAGGGATTTTGGTTTGACATGATCTCAAGTTTGTTGGTCATGGTTGATGTCATGAAGTGATTATACAATTTATTCTGATGTTAGATTTTTTATTTTTGGTATTTGTGTGGCTCTCAAATGCTGCACATGAACTTGTGGTTGTGATCAATTACTTAATCATTTTACCATAAACATCTCTTGAGAACTCATCATTGCATTGTGATTGTTTTGTTTTTTTTTTATTATTTTTAAAAGGGCTGCAAAGAAGATGAAACCCAAGGTTGGAATCTCAGGTCCCTGAGAAAGATGTTTCCAAAAACAAGCATTGAATTATCTTAGGCAGGTAGTTTATAGTATTAACTTACTGCTTTGCTTGTAAATCTTGAAACATCACCTTAGTCTAGAGCAGAGGAATTGTAGGATCTTCAACACGAGGCAATAGAACTAATTTTTCTTTTGAAATCTCTTCAAGGATTAGGAAGCTGCTTATGCAAACCAGTCTGAACCTGCTCTACGCTATTACCTTTTTTGAAGATCTTGAATAAAACTAATGTTGTTGAGAGGTGAGATGTGCATTCTGTGAAAGATATAGGGAAACTACTTCTCATGATCTAGTTTTGCTGTTGATATGATTATTTTGTTCCAATGTTTACCCCTTAGTTGATATGATTATTTTGTGCATTCCCATGATGCTTGAATAGTCTAGATCGATGAACCATCTCTATTTCAACAACATGGGTTTGTTGGGACACCATTCATGTCCTAAATCATGAGGACCCTGTTATCTCTCAATTAATGTCTCATTTGGCCATCCTTTTTACCTTGTCATATCATTTTATCAAATTGTATTTTATGTTTTTAAGATTTTATAAAATCTTTAATTGTTTCTATCTTGTTTTTAAAAAAATATAACAAGGTTTGACTCTTTGTTCAGGTTCCCAAAATACGACTATTGCAGAAGATGCACCATCTCAACGTGTTCCAAAACCGTGGGCTAAAAAAGATGGCCGTGAAGGGACCATATTCAAAGGTGATAATATTTTATCATGAAAAGAAGAATACAGAAATAAAGAATGAAGCTGTCAATGAGACATCACCACTTGGGATAAGGACTCCTCTTCCCAAGATGGTTCAAAAATCCCAAAAGGTATATTGACAAACAATTTACAAGATTTTGCTAAATTGATGAAAAATCCTTTTTTTGAGCCTTGATGATTGGTGAAACATGATTTGTAAAGCTGAGTAGAGGTAGTAACATGATTTGTTAGCTATGTTGGTAGTAACAAGGTGACAGCTTATTGTTGAGTCTGTCATTTGTCGTTTCATTGCAGTAAGTATCCTTTTTTACATCCTCTTTATATTTATTTGCATAAAGTTTCATTGAGAAATTCTGTTATGAACCTATGATATACATTTCTAAAATGCATGGTGATTGATTGGGTCTTTTCATCTGGTGGCCTGCCACATGGATGGGCAATAGCCCACATATTGTAACAGTCAGACAATTCTGTTCAACTCATCATTTCAAGTTTGCCTTTTGAATAAAGACAATATGATCATTCTCAAAGGTATTGTTTTTAACAAGCAAGCACTGATTTTATTAGTTGATATGCCAATGAGATCGAACTTTGATTGATTTGATTTGCCTTCTGAAAACTCCAGCCTTGTTTGAAATTCTGGTTGGGTTTGATCGGGTTAGGAATAATCACATTTCCAACTTTTTTTTAAAAGGTTGGGAATGCATATAATCTATGCTCATGTACCATTTCATCATGCTTCCTTTTAAAAAATATATATGAACTGCATTGTATGAATGCATATAATCCATGCTCATGCAAGAGAGAGTAATCGAAGCGGACATTGTTCAATGATTCAGCTGCTGTATCAATATGGTCTGCATCAAACACACTGAGTTGTTCCAAAACCTGTAGAGAAGGAATTATCAAAATAAGGATGTCCAAAGTAATTTCAAACAATTACATTTTTCTCTATGTATGAAATTAAGAGGCATGGTTATTTCTCCAGAGGGCAGAATGTCAACGATTTGCTGTTCTAAAAAGATAATCCCATTTCCCAGATGTGTGGTGCTGCGTTCCAGCCTTCCATGTAGAAGCAGGTATACCGGGATCATCAATTGATACATCCAGTAGTAGCAGCCTATCTATTTAAGCGCCCAAACTCTTGGATCAAACTAAAATTTTCTAGCAAGAAAAAGAACACCTCTTACCTCCACCAGACCACTTTAAGGTGAGATGAAAGTCAGCTATTTGCAACATAGTCTTGTATTTCTGTTAGGTTATTGGCTGACCGTTGGCATATATACATACACACACGTACATATAAGAACACTCAAGCATTATCTCTAGAAATATACTATCTTAAGAATCAATTCACCCTCAAAAAGCAGGCTCCTGAGATGGTTTTAAGGCACAGATACTTCTGGCTTTTGGCTGAAAAGTGGTTATGATGTTGCCTACATCTAGCCTGCCAACAGAGCTGCAGTTCTACAAATCCCAGGGGTATCTTTCAGTTAGTGTTGAATGCTTGCCCATGATTTAGTGACTACTTGAATGACATTAATGTCCTTTTGATAAAGGCAGGTCTTTATCCTTATTCATGATTTCCTGTTCTTTGTTCAGTTCCTCATGCTCGTTCTTAATTTGTCTTACCCTTTTAGCATCTGTTGTTCGCAGTGTTGGGACACTGTAACTGACTGAAAAAGCATTGCAGATGCCAACAGACTCCAGGAAGCCCACCTCATTAGTCGTTCCAATCACCAGCAAGTGTTTACCCTAGCATCAAAATAGAATTGAAATTAATAAATCTTCTATTAACTAGTATAGAACTGGATATTGGTGGCATCAGCAAGGACAAAAATACATAGACTAATACCAAAATAATTTGTAAAATCAATTGCCAAAATTTCCACCACTACGGCTACGTGCTATCCAAATGGGTTGGATCCTTGCCTGTAGGAGACCTCACAAAACTAATACCTGTTTGGTTTCAATATAGTTTCCAGGGGACAAACCCATTCCTTCGGAAGAGCAAGCCTTGCAACCTACAAAACCAATTGAATTTAGTAGGCAACAGACTCAGCTGCCTAAATTGACAACGAACGAGAAGCTGCAAAACCACAGGATCTCTCCTGTTCCAGTGCTAGACGCTAACATAGAAGATCCGGGCAAGATCACCTCTACAATTATTGATCTCAACTCGAGGCCAAACCGGATTCTTGGGCAGCCTTCAAATTCACAGGTATACATGTTATTGGCTTTCAATATGATATGTATATATTAGTTTTTGTTTTGTAGAGGTTACGATGCTAAAGTTAACCAATCTGCTAGTTACGCGAAGTTTAGTGTATTTTTGTGTCCATAAGGTGCAAGGGATGAATGCTTTAAGTGATAGCAACCATGAGTGTGCAATCGTAGTTCCAGTGGGATCTTGCAATCAAGATCTATAGAAGTAAGCAAGGTAGATTCTATTCTTCTCATTTATGCTAGTTCACTGGTCTTTTTGTTTAACCATTTCTTGGAACGTGGATGTTGAGGGTCAAATATTGCATATTAGACCTCAGTTATTACCGAAATTATAAACATGCCACCGTTTAAAATCCTAATTTAATCGTGTTTGGGATGCAAGGTACATTTGCAAGTGTGGACTACAAAAAGGTGCTAAAAGTGTGTATTTGATGCTCTGAAATCACCACAGCAAGGGACGGACTCCAGAGGACCAAAATTGATGGATTTGCACGCCAGAGATCAGAGGAAATCAAGCCGTTCGCATTTAACAGGCCCAAAAACCAACCAGAATGCAAGATCACAGGGTTCCCACCATCTGACAGACTCAAAACTTCATACATGACCTGAGGACCGTGAATTAACCGTACACGTCAATTTTCAACCATTGAACACCTGTGGAAGTGGGCCAACAGTCAAATCAGCCCACTAATCATCAATTTGGGGCCCACCTGATATCTGGAACTGCCTCAACTTTGGTATTGATGGCTAAAATTACATGAGAAAGAGGATGGACGGTATAGATTTCTCGTAAACATCACGGTGGGCTGTATGTACAGCGTGTGTATACCAACCACCACTCGCACCAGCGCCGCACCAGCCCAGCGTAACGCGGTCAGCAGCGCTGACCGCGTCGATTTCTTTTAAAACGGAAATTTCCGTTTTTCGTTTCAAACAGCGTTCGCTGTCTTGAGATCGGACGCGTTGTGTGCCCCACCTATTGTCTTAAATGGAAATCCAAACCGTTCATCCATTTTCTAGGGTAACTACAACCCACGCCTAGGTGGCGTTATTTTGAATGATAGCAGATATAAAATTTTAACCGTCCAAACGTCAGATGGACGGTGAGTTCAAAACTCTGTGGGCCACCACAAATAGGATCCAAAATTCGGTATGTCTGACTGTTTTTTCAAGAATAATCTGCTGAACGGTCTGGATCATCTAAAGAAACATCACAGCGGGCCCCACCAGCGTCACAGCGAACGAAACCAAACCCCTGTTACAGCGTCCGGAAACCGACCGACTTCGGGTCGGTTGCGTGTTCAGATCGATGATCTGATGGCTGATCCAAGCCGTCCATCATGTAGCCCATCCACAAATCCCCCAAGGGATGTCGTCTCTTCGGAAAGAAAGCAAGGGAAGAAGGAGATTCAGAGCTTTTTTTCTGGGCGCATTAACAGCTTCTGCACAAGGAAATTTCCAATTCGGTTGGCGTGAAACGTCCGAGCCGATCTCCTTCCGCACGGTTTCAAGCTCTCCACAGCACTCTTCAGCAACTATATTAGGAAGAGAAAGAGCAGAGAAAGGCATCTCAATCCACGGACAGAGAGAGAGAGAGACAGAGAGAGAGAAGGAAGAGAGAGAATCACTTTTATTTTTTTACTGTTTTCTTCCTTTGCTGTTGACAGATCTAGCCAAACATGGTTGGCTAAACCCCTTAGCTAGGGCTAAGGGGTGAAGCTTGTAATATGATGGGATTTTACGGTTTGGATCATATACATTGAACTATTTTTCCATTTGTTGATTATAAGAAATTACATATAGTTTTTAATGATTTTTTGTGACTGTAATTACAATTAATCTGTGATAGCTTTATGTAATTCCTTTATTTTTATCTTGATGTTAGGAAATCCTGTTATTGATCATTGCCCCTTGGACATGGTCGGATGACAGAATCTTTTCTAACATTCATTGTTGATTGGTTGTGGATTGGCTTCGTTTTGTTGTTTACTGTCTCATGGGCATGGTTTTGTGATGAAATTGATTCCGAGTCTCACACCTTTCATCTCCTTGGAAATTTAATCAAAAATAGTTCAATTCCAGTTGAGGTCGTAAATCAAGCGTAATCTCCCTGATCTCTACAAGTGGATCCCCTGAATCCCTAGTTCCCTTATCTGAATTCTTTAAATTTAGATTAATATTTCACTATTATTCTTCAAATCACAATTGGTTTAGATTGCATCTTAGCCTAGTTCTAGATCTGGTTATTTTCAGATAACGTACAGGTTTCAATCCCTGTGGATTCGATCTCGGTCTTACCAAGTTTTTACTACATCACAACCCTATACTTGGGGAGTGAACAGTGGAACTATTTTTGTCATGTGAAACTTGAAGTATTAATCTGATTAACATTGATTTTGGGATGCTCCAGATATGGAGAATCTTTCCCTGTTTCAGTGGAAGTTCTTGATTCCAGTTTCTACCTTCCAATAGGAAAAGCTTAGGTATGAATTTTTGGAGTGCTAAGTACATGTTTTGTCTTCTATCAGTATTTACTTATGATGTAGTGCATCTTGATTTTCCAAAATCAATTGAACTCCATTGCTTAGCACTTACTATCCTTTCTTTGAATTCTTGAGGATGTAATGAGACTTGAAAATCTCAAGCGTTTACAATCCAACAACTGCTTTACATTCCATCACATGTGCCTAGATAGAAAACAACTGCAAGATCCAAACTGTCCATCAGTTGGGCCCTGTTCCTAGTTAAATCTAGCAGTCGAATATCCATCAGATGGGGCAAAGTCTAGAAAACAAATGGACAGCTAAAACATGCTTAGTCAGCCATCAATTTGTCCCATATGTAGTGGCCTACACAATCATACAGATGGGCCATTGCCCAAAAATCAAGGAATCGACTATGTTAGTCATCTGATCATCAGGTGGGCTGTTGTGTGTGCAACTGCTATTTGGATCCTCAGCCATCCAGTTTTCAACAGTCTATATTGCTGGATATGTATCATTTTGAACAACCTAATTTTTTTGGAATCATGCAAATTCACTAGAAGGTTGGTGTGATTAGTGGCTTGGATCCTGCATGCATTTGGGTGCTTGTTTTGCAGTTGCAGCTTGCAAGTAGCATTCCACAAATTCCATACATTGTTATTTTGAAAATCTTGCAATAATATCACAAAGAATACACTTAAACGATATTATCGCGAGAATGTGAAAATCTCAGCATAATTTTTAAATATTGCATTTTTTTCGCAATATTATCAATCAAGATGTAAAATCGAAAAATGGTAATAACCTAATAATTTTGTTATATTAATTCATGTAAAATCTCTTTGAAATTCGTGTGTGTGTGTGTGTGTGTGTGTGTGTGTCTCACCATCAATGTAGAGATTTAGCTTATGTGTGAGGTCTCTTTACCTTTATTTCCAGAAACCTTGGTTGAGGAGAAGTCCTGTGCTCAATGTTGGCTATTATGATTGGATCTGCTCATTTCTAGTTTTTCCTATGTAACAGGGGACTTCACTTCTTTAAATTTTATTGCGTTGATGCTTGTCCATTTCTGTGCACCCAACAATCCTGTATGCGGCTCATATAAAGATGTTTTTTTTTTCCCTTTCCTATCTCAGGCTAAAAGAAAAGAGCCGATTGAGAAGCTGAGGAAGTTTGTGGTCCCCAAAGCTCCAAAATATATTTTCCTATCATTTGTCTAATGGGACATGCACCAATACACTCTGCCAACACTCTTATGTAACCTATCATGCTGCAGCAGAAAAAAATGTCCAGTGGTGTAAAATTTTGATAACCCAATAAGAGTTAATTTTTTGTTCATGGATGGTTTAGTTTGAATTATTTGTAGTTGATTTATGCTTGTTTCAAATATAGGTCCTGTCCATCAGGTGGGCCTTGCAGTGAACGTGTGAATTCAGGTTGGTTGTCATTAGCTGAAGGATAACTGGGTTTCTACCTGCCCATTATCTGTATCTGGGTAGCTAAAGCTAATGTGGTTGTCATTAGCTGAAGGATAACTGGGTTACTATCATGGTAGGCTTTTTCTGGTTTGAACTTGCTAGCTATTGTATCTTGTTTTTCATAGATTAATTTTAATGGGCATTCTTGTCTGCAGTGGGCGACACTTGAAAGGCAAGCCCTCTAGCAATAGCAGAAGCTAAGCGTTATGCCCACATCTATAGTGGTTCTGATTCTGTGATATTTTTGATACTACACAAGGATCAAAGCATGGCCACGTCTATTTTTGTTTGAAGGGAACCAATTGGACCTGGGAACTTGGTGGTTACATCAATTCCCAACAGAAGGTAGGTGTTTCTGCTCTTGTTATCTATTGTTTTGTATTGTCTTTCCTTTTCAACCAACCCTCTCTTTTTCTATTGCAATCTCATCTTTCCGTTTTCTTCTAGTAACTCAGGTGATGTAAGTCTACTTCGTTTATTCATGGGTATTTGGTTCTTTCTCATGACTGAGATTGATAGGCCATTTGGGCATTTGTTATAATGTTGAATGAGTCTGGAGAATTTCAGTTAGCATTTGTCGCCTGTCGGTCGAATCCCGATCAAGGTAAACGAATCGATGTTTCAATTTTACTAAAATTGTATCTTGAATTCAAGCGATTTCCATGAACACAGCATTTCTCATTGTTTAAAATTCTTTTGTTATTTGTTATCATCTTGTTGGTTTACGTTTAAAATCAATTCCGTTTTGTTAGAGTTGTTTGGAGATTTCACAATGATTCCTGTCACAAACATGTGTCACAGGCCCGGTCATGTTAATAGTCCTCGTAACTGAAGAGCCAGGATCATGCACATGTGCCAATACTTGAGAAAAACTTTGATACTCTTGCAGAGGGTGATGGATGTTATGCAGGCATTTATAACTTAGAAATTGCACGCAAGTGAAATTAAACCGTCCAAATTATGTTTTCTAGTTTAAATGTATCATGAACCAAAAATCTGTGCTAATTTGATTACTGACTGTCAGATTGGTTGGTACTCAATGGACAGTTAAAATTGAAAAATATCCAATGGTTCTATTTCAACAAAAAAGTGTCCACAAATCAGTTTTGGATCGTTCAAACACTTTGACTTTGGGCCTATGACTTAATGGTAGTAGGTTCCACAATCTAGA
This sequence comes from Magnolia officinalis, assembly GCA_021015155.1. Taxonomy (NCBI): domain Eukaryota; kingdom Viridiplantae; phylum Streptophyta; class Magnoliopsida; order Magnoliales; family Magnoliaceae; genus Magnolia; species Magnolia officinalis. The sequence goes on along the minus strand of JAJHSJ010000003.1, from coordinate 81,940,552 downwards.
CAGTTTAATTTGAGTTAATGTATGCCTCATGTACTGAGGGCTTGCATATTGGGTGTCATAAGCTGCTTGAGTATCATATAACTCCCTTTAATGCTTTTCACTACTACTTTTAAGGGCCTGTTGGAAGCACCATGAAAAGCAGATTGGTTCAGTTTGGCTTTATTTGACTTAAATGTATGCCACATGTACAATCTCTGAGTGCCTGCATATCAGACATCATAAGTTGCTTGAGTATTATATAAATCTCCTCAATGCTTTTCATTACTACTTTAAAGGCCTGTTAGAACTTAGAAGCACCGTGAAAAACGGATTGGTTCTGTAACTTGAGTGGAACCCCTCTTCTTTGCATTTGGGTGGTGTGGAAAATGGAAAATTGCATTGCCTATTAAAAAAAAGTGAACTGTGTTATTTGGGATTTTGGTTTGTTCCTTTTTCACTTCAATTGGCAACTGGGATAAGAATGGGTTCACTTGATGTTGGATGGTGTGCATTCCACTCACTGCTTCCTTTTTTTTTTTTTCAAAAAAGAAAGAAAGAAAGAAGCAGAATGGCCATTGGCCCAAATGATCATTTTGCTTGTTTCTTCTAATCAAGGAACCCAACTCACTTGCCATTTGGAACTGTTTTGGTGAACTTTCTCCATTCAGCTCAATACAGATTGAGTTTCCAGCCTTTCCAAAAAAGAAAAAACAAAAAAGTAAAAAAATGTAGAAGATTTTTTTTTTTTTTTGCCTTTTCTTTTACACTTTGGTTCTACCCAAGCTACGGTGCGTGTGGATTTCTGACACCCTTATTAACTCGTAGAAACTTGAAGCCTTTTCTCAATTTTTCTTTCAATGCAGGTGCCATTCTTCAGTGATGATGAAGAAACACCAAGTACGCCGAAGACAGATGCTCTTTTCATTCCTCGGGAGAATCCAAGGGCATTGGTTATTCGTCCCATGGACCAGTGGCCCACAAGATCTGGTGCAGAAAAGCAGTCTCCATTGAAAGATACAGATGTGCCAGTTCATCAAGATGGTAGGTTTGGTTTCGTTTCACCTCTCTTCTTGGTTTAATCTGATTTCCCTGACATCTTCACACACACACACACACACACACACACACATAGAGCAGCAGCAAGTATTACAGTGTTGGTTTTTCTCATTTTTTGTTCTCATAGGAGCAGCAACAATGAATGTGCGGAACAAGGATGAAGTTGTTTCTCGAATGGAAGCTGCCGTGGCCAGCAAGCAGTTCGGACAAGAAGATATTTTGTGCCCTCTTATTGCGGATGTGTGTAGATGGATGTTGGTGTTTATTTATTAATATTATTTTTGGTCCCTTGGTTTTGACAAAAATTCAAAAGCTGGGCTTCTTTTATGTTACAGGCATGCATCCAGGTCTACCCCAAGAACCCAGTCAACTTTAATGTAGATAATGTTCGTGTCGTAAAGTTTCTTGGAGGAGGTCTTCATAACTGTTCAATTGTTCGTGGCATGGTCCTGAAAACTGATCCTGTTGGAAGTATAAAACAAGTGGAAAATGCAAAGGTGTGCCTTTGGAAAACTAACTTTGGGTTCTTTTACCAATACAATATGCTTATACTATATTTGCTTCCTCACTTATTTTCTAGTTGTAAATATAATAGAGTAGACATACATTCCTCCCAGTGCATTGTATTTTTTCTGTTAAGGATCTTTTGCGTTCTTAAATCTCTCTCTCTCTCTCTCTCTCTCTCTCTCTCTCTCTCTCTCTCTCTCTCTCTCTCTCTCTCTCTCTCTCTCTCTCTCTCTCTCTCTCTCTCTCTCTCTCTCTCTCTAGTTTTTTGGGTGATGCCTTGTATTGGATGCCTTTGTCTGATTTGGATTTGGATGTTTGATGGAGCACATTTACTTGCCATTTAGTATGGAGTGGTTTTTTGGAAGGCTTAATGTTGCTGAAAATGAAAAAATTATTTTTCTACTCCCTAGGAGTATTTTCATGCCATTTGGCATTGGGTAATTTTGCACATTGGAAGGCTTACTGTTGTTTCCTTCTTAGCCAATTTGGTATTAGGAGCCAGGACATGCTTGGGTATTGCATCATTTTGAATGAAATTCTCACCAAATGCTTTAGTTAATCAGTTCTATCATGACTAAAATTCAGTCCTCATGCATCAATCAAAATGAACTATTCCTGGGATCTAAATGTATTTTTATTTCTTTTCCTGTTATCTTGTGTCACTATTATGCTCTTTATATCTTAAAAAAAAGCTCTTGAACTGATTTGATGCATGCCTTTATTTTAGTACATTTTCCCAATTTATGCTACTATGAACTAATACAATATACAGTTAGTAAAGAAAATACAGCAAAGATCCACATTAGTAAAGAAAATACAGCAAGACAGAGTCAATCCTTAGCGATAGTGTGACTTGGGGTGGATAGGAATGACTTCTCGTCTTCCCATCACAGGATTGCTGTAATGGTTTTTCAATATTATGAATTAAACAATTTGGCTAAGTTTTGTTGTCCCTGCATTTACCACATCAACTGATGGACAACCTAATAAATGGACTGGCCTTATTTTGGGGAGAACATTATCTAGTGGGAAACACCTGATGGACAGCTTAAATCTCACACCAATTTGCCATGTCGGCACATGTAGAGCCATCTAGATGGGCTGCCCGTACACGTGCATGGGCTTAGCGAAGCTCTTGATGTAATGTATCCAGTGTCAGACACATGCCACACGGTCAATCTGGAAGACCCGATATCTTGTCATTCGATTCAGGTATTCTTTTATGTAATAAAAATGATTTTGCATCTCCACACGGTTCTCCAGGATTTTCATGTCCATCACATGCTCTGTTAGACACCTGTTTGAGCTTCTGTCTTAAGCTCTAAATTGTATAGTAGATGGATCATTTTGCATAGTAGATGGATCATTTCCTGGAACTGCACTAAATTGAGAAATCCTAACCATTCAATTGGTGGCCATCAAATGGATGCCCCAAAAGAAATTGTTCAGCTATCCAAATTTAGTCGTCCAGACCAGATGGTTCACATGGTCTGATCAATGTGATTTTTGGGCCATGCACCATCCACAACAAGGCCTACGAATTTGAAGCTATATATGGATTGTTTTATCTGCACACCACATGATCTATGGCTGATGTTATTTCTTCCCAGTAGCAGTAATCACAAGTATAGTTATAGTTGTAGATGAACTTCTACACGAACTATGTATTTTTTTGGACCATCTGGTATATGATTAATTGTTATCCATTAATCAGATGAGGCCCAAGAAAATTCGGACTGGCCCATTATCGAATCAACCAATGTATGTGGAATATAGACGGTTGATCCATTTTTAACCGTTGGATGCCCTCATATAGTGTGGCCTACTGGATAAGTGGATCGTGGTGATTTTTTTTGCTAGCGTATGTGCACAGAAGTCCTCGATTGATCAATGGAAAAGATATATACATGATCAACTCATCTCAATGAGCTATGTGAAATGGATCTACCCATGGCCCACTCATAGTGTCAAACCACCTGTGTATGAAGAATACAGTTCAACCTAGATTTTCTTCACGTGGGTGGCCCACCAGATGGATGGACCAGCCTAAATTTTGGTCCAGGGCATGTTCACGGCGGGCCTCAACTGATCAATGGAACCGATCTCACATATATCCCAAGTTATCTTCTCAACCATGCATTTTTACATATAACTGTCTCTTAATCTCTGTTTTCTTTTTGGTTTACTTTTTCAGCATTGCCAATATCTTCCCTATTTCCATTCCTATATTTCATGGTACGTATACTCCCTACGGTAGCTTCTGTAGTGCTCGATTTTAGAAAGTATGTTTTCATATAAAAATGAAATTTGAAAATGTCTTGGGTGCGTTTGTTTCACCAAATATCAGTGGTATAGCTCATGGGTTGTTGTAGGGCCCATAAGATGTATGCAAATGAGGGAAACTTTCACATATGAGGAAATCAATTTTATTTCTTTTTTAATTTTTTCCCATTTCCACCTATTCAAATAATCCCATGAAATTGACTAATTCTCAACAAAGATACTGGGACCATGAAACTACAAAGAAAATTAAGAATCTAGTATAAAAATCAATGTATCATTTCATTACAATTCTAAGACACGCCAACCCAAGACAGTGTTTTGATTCTACTTTATGTATGGATCATATTCGTGATGCGCTCTTACCGGGCTTCTTTCTAACTTCTTTATGGTAATTATAAAAAAGAAGACGTTAATATTTTGAAATTACTATTATTTAATCTTAGATGAATCTTAGCAAACTTTTATAATTGCTCAATGACATGTTTTATAGTTTATTTTAAAAATATATCTTCATTGTAATTTTGCGATAAGAGACTTTCACATTGCAAAAAATGTGCAAGATATTGGATATTATGCAGATTATGTAAGTGAGCATATTGATAGAGCAACACATTAGATTTTATGGTTGACAATATGATGAAAATAAAATCTTTTTTTTTCTTGAAGGATCTGCTTACATGGTGGGAAGAGCTTTAACTTCTATCTTTTGGGGAGTAGTAGCGGATCGATATGGACGAAAACCCGTTATAATAATTGGCACCGTTTCAGCGTTAGTGCTACTTTATATTTCTTACATACATGATTCAAACTTCTGCTTGAATTTAATTTCGTGCAGGATTTAATTATTTGATGTAACTAATACACCCTTATTCATTTTAAATATTTTGAAATTCACATTTTAGTATGTCTCCAAGCATATGCTATTGAAGTCTGCCGTGAAGAATATCATTCTTTGGCATTATCACTTGTAAGAAGCTTTTCTCCCTTTTGTATATCATTTATATATCTTAGAGATTTTCGAGCATTGCTCGCCCCTTTTGCCTTGTCATTTGTCTAGTAGATTACTCTAGTGAAAGGGATACATGGTGAAACCCTTACCTCTTCAATATCATAAGCATACATACAAAGGACAGTTATAAACCATGATATGCATTTCAATGCATCTGAACAAATGGGAAAAAAACAATTTAAATATTTCCATAGGTCCCATTCACAAGAGGCCTACTAGATGAACAGTCTGAATGCTTTTCATCTCTCTCTTCTCCTTGATTGTCATACACTTTATATTTTCTTCTTCTTTTCTGAATGCTTTTGACTTAAGAAGGCCTAAGATTTTCTTGAAATAAATGAAAACTCTAAAAACCTCAGTATAATTGACTCTTGATTGAGACTGTGTCAACTCAAGTCGAAAGTAGAATAATTAGAATAATCTCACAAGTTTCTAAACCTTTTGTTTTTTTTTCCTTTTAAACTTTGCTTCATGTTACGGCGTACAAGTGTTAGTGTCATGTTCAATTGCAGTGGAATATGGAGCAACTTTTTCATATTCAGTCCATGTTTCTATTCTATGAGTATCCAATCGACTCAAGGTCAATTTAAATACAGTTTACATTAGGGGACTTTTATATTTTCCTTGCTTTAGTTTTCATCACTCCTTACTTGTAGATTCCTATATT
>JAJHSJ010000003.1:81714600-81934951 GCA_021015155.1 Magnolia officinalis | reverse complement strand
TCTTTCCTTAAAGCTGGATTGGCAATGACAGCTTTCAGCCATGATTGAAGATCTCATCTTTCCAAATTAAAAAAGAAGAGAAAAAATCCTGAATTTTCTTTGTTCATGAGATATAAGCGTTTTTGAATATTTCTTTTGCATCTGTTTAGATTCTATTCCAGATTAGTTTTCTGTTGTACAAAAGGAAATCTCATGTGTGAATCTGTTTGGATTCTATTGCAATTAGTTTTCTATTTACAGAAGGGAATCTCACATGGGTATCTCTGTTTTTGAAGTTTCTTTGATTTATTTTATTTTTTTTGGTGAAAATCAATTTGATTTTAGTAGATGTGTAGTTGTTTTTTTTTTTTTTTTTTTTTGAAAATCAATGAAATTTGGGATGTTTTGAAGCAATTTATGCATATTTTTTATTTCGATGTTCATCAGATTTGGATTAGTTAAAAAAGGGAGTAATATGGGTTTTTTCTATTATATGTAACAGAATCTCATTGAGTGCTTTGCATTTATCAGTTCTTCAAGTTTGTGTAATCATTTGATGTGAATCCATTTGGATTCTACCGTAATAATTTTTCTATTGTCAAGAAGGAAATCTCATATGGGTATCTCTCCTTTTGAACTTTCTTTGATTTGGTGAAAATCAATGTGACTTTAGGATGATGTGTGGGCTATTTTTAATTGTTTTGGGATGAAAAACCAATGAAATTTGGGATGTTCTTAAGCAGTTTGATGCATATTGGTTGAAAAATGAAGTGTTATGCAGATTTATTATAATTTTTTATGGTTTAGACGATGGAATCTCATGTGGGTGCTTTTGCATTTATCAATTCTTAAAATATGTGGGATTACTTGATGTGAATCAATGGGAGTTTTTGATTATTAGTAGTTGCTTTTGGGTGTTCTTGGACTGAAACCAATGGAATTTGGGGCACTTTCAAGTTATTTGATGCTAGTTGATTCATTTTAGTGTTATTTGGACTCGGCATAATTAATGGAGTGTTGTACACATCATTTATGTTACATGTAAGGGAATCTCATGTGGGTACTTTTGCATTTGGCAGTTTTTGAAGTTTATGTGATCATGTTATAATAATTGATGGGAATTTAGGATGATGGGTACTTGTTTCCAGGGTTTTTTTTTTTTTTTGGGGGGGGGGGGGACCAAAATCAAGGGAATTTGGGATGTTCTCAAGCAATTTGATGCATATTTATTGACCCAGATGTTCTTCGTACTTGGATTATCTGAAAATGGAGTGGTCAAGTAGATACTTTTCTGTTTATTAGTTTTTGAAGTTTGTGTTTATTTGATGAAAATGAAAATCAATGGGAGTTCAGGATGCCGGGGGTACATGTTTTCAGGTGTTTTGATTGGAACTAAGGTAATTAGGGGCTTTTTCTAGTTATCTGATGCACGTTGATTGATTTAATGTTTTTCAGATTTTGATTACTTGAAGACATGGAGTTCTATATGGCTTTTCTGTTATTAAAAGGACATCTAATGTGAATACTTCTCCTTTTGTCTGTTTTTGTAGTTTATGTGATTATGCAGTGAGAATCAATGATAGATTAGGATGATGTGTACTTGTTTTCAAGTGTTTTTTGGACAAAAACCCAATGGAATTTATGGTTTTTCTTCTCGTGTTTTAATTATTTGCTGCACATTGAGTGATTTTGATGTTCTTTTGAATTTCGAATACTTAAAGACAGTACTTGTACATCTTTTTGTTGTATATAAGGAAATCTCATGTGATTACTTTTATTGTTTTTGAAATGTTCTTGATTATTTGATGAAAATCTATGGGAGTTTAGTGTGATGGATACTTGTTTTCAGTGATTTTTGTGCTGAGATATATGGAGTTTTCGGTGTTTCAAGTTATTTGATGAATATCCATTGATTTTGTTGTTTAGATTTTCAATTATTCTACACCATTTTGGTTGATCGGTTGTTATTTCTAGCAAGTTTCTTGCATGATACCAATAAAAGATTTGGGGGGACAACATAGATGCACCTCCAAATTTATCTGAATGCCTATTCTGCTCCTAATTTCGGTTGGAGTGCTACTTATTGTAGGTATGCCTAGGCAGCACTCATACAGCACAGGTTTTGGAGCTGCTCTAAATATTGAAACACTAATTGCTGCTGCTGGGAGAAGGGATTCTCTAATAGAGGTATCTCACCCAAGTACTTTGTATTTTGCAACGCTGCAACTCTGTTTGGGTCTACTTGAACCTGGCCTGAATGATTCAGTTGTTAACCCAAACCATACCCGACCATATCAGCAAAAGCCCGATTGATTTTCATATTCCCCAACCTGAATTTCTGGATGTGGCGAATGAAACTTGATCTAGACCATTGATATGAAGGTCCTCACTGTGGATGGCCTTTATAGATTGGAACTTATATGTATTTATGTGTGAATGAATGTGATGTGGATAAGATTGTTTGTGTTTGGATGAATATAATTTATATTTGGATGGATTTACTATTTTGGGTTTAGATGGATGTGAATGTGAATATGATGAAATATATTATATAACAGGTGTATATCAGGATGAATATGATGAAATATATTGTAACAGGTGTATATCAGGAATTTTGTGTGGGAATATTTTTTAAAAAATAGAGACTTTTAGCGACGAAGCTTTTCGTAGCTAAAAGTTATGTAAATATGTTTTAGCGACGAAACTTTTCGTAGCTAAAAGTTTTGCAAAATATTTTTAGCGACAAAAAATTTCGTGGCTAAAAGTTATGCAAATATTTTTTAGTGGCTAAAAAGTTTTGTAAAATATTTTTAGCAACGGAAATTTTTATATCGAAAAGTTATGTAAATATTTTTAGCGACGAAAAGTTTCGTAGCTAAAAGTTTTGGAAAATATTTTTAGCGACAACAATTTTTGTCGCTAAAAGTTTTGAAATTATTTTTAGGGACGAAAATTTTCGTAGCTAAAAGTTTTGCAAAAGTTTTTTTGTGACGAAAATTTTTGTCGCTAAAAGTTTTTTTTGCGATGAAAATTTTCGTCGCTAAAAAGCTTCCCTTTGGCAATGATTAAAATATTTCGTCATTAAAAACCATTTGCTTCGGTCTTTTAGCGACAAAAATTTTCGTCACTAAAGGTGTAATTTCTTGCAGTGTTCTCTGTAGTGATAGAGGAGGAGAATACTTCTCTAATGAGTTCAATAACTTCTGTGAAGAACATGAACTAATATATCAACGTACTGTGCCATACACACCTCAACAACACGGAATAGTTGAAAGAAAGAATAGAACATTAATAGAAATGGTCAACTCAATGCTAATCAGAGCAAAGTTGTCACTAAGTCTATGGGGTGAGGCACTGCTTGCAGTGTGTCATATAGTAAAAAGAATTCCGTCTAAAAAATATAAAAAATCTCCATATGAAACATGGAAAAGGAAGAAAACCTAACCTAGGATATCTAAAAGTGTGGGGGTGTCTTGCGTATTGCAGAACTCCTGATCCAAAAAGAACTAAGTTAGGACCCAGGGCTATTAAGTGCGCCTTCGTAGGGTATGCACAAAATAGTAAAATTTATACAATTCTAGACATAGAATCTAATACCATAATATAATCAAGAGACGTTGAGTTCTTTAAGGACTCACTATCCTTGGAATCAAAGGATAATGAAATTCAAACTCTTGATAGAGAACCAGATAGTATAGCTCCACAAATAGTGCAAGCTCCTATTAACCTCATATGAGTCAAAGGACAATAATAGAAAAGAGTCTAGGAGATGACTATATATACTCTCAGCGCATCTTTTTCCATCTTGTAGAAGGAGATAGAGAAAATGTTATAAGAAAAATACCTATAGTAATGACTATAGAAGATTATCCTAAAATATATAAAGAGGTTATATCCTCTAGAAACTCAGATTTCTGGAAATAAGCTATAAACGATGAAATGGAATCTATAATGTCAAATCAAACATGAGAACTAGTTAACTTACCTCTAGGTTCTAGACCCATAGGTTGCAAGTGGGTATTTAGAAAGAAATATCACACTGATGGGACTATCCAAACCTTTAAAGCTCGACTAGTAGATAAGAGTTTTAGACAAAAAGAAAGGTTAGATTATTTTGACACATATTCTCCTGTAGCTAGGATAACATCCATTAGGATATTATTTGCACTAGCTTCCATACGGCATCTTCACATCCACCAAATGGATGTAAAGACTGCATTTCTGAATAGTGACCTCAATGAGGAGGTATACATGGAACAACCTTAAGGATTCGTTTTATCAGGAAATGAAAACAAAGTATGTAGATTAATCAAATCTTTGTATGGATTAAAACTAGTAACAAAACAATGGCATGAGAAGTTTGATTCCAAAATACTATCTCATGATTTCATATATAATATAGCTAATAAATGCATATATTATAAAGTAGATGGTAGCTGCATGATTATTATTTGTTTGTATGTTGATGACATGTTAATAATAAGTAATAAAATGAAAGGTGTGACTGAAACAAAGAGGTTCTTATCTTCCGTATTCAAAATGAAGGATCATGGACAAGTGATACCATCCTAGGTATCAAAGTTAAAAATATTATGAGGGTTAAGCTTTATGTCAATCTCATTATATTGAGAAGATACTAAACAAGTTTAACCATTTAAATATAAAAGAAGCAAAAACCCCATTTGATCCAAATATCAAGCTAAAAGAGAATAACAGAAGAACAATTACACAATTAGAATATGCGAGTGCTATAGGGAGTCTAATGTATGCTACGCAATACGCTAGACCTGATATCGCATATGCTGTGATTAAACTTAGTAGGTTTACTAGTAACCCCAGTATTGAACACTAGAATGCAATAAATGGAGTCCTTAGTTACTTAAAAGCAATCAAAGACTTAGGACTATTTTATTCAGAATTTTCTGCCATATTGGAAGGATATACCAATGCAAGCTGGATATCGAGTGTAGGGGATAACAAGTCTACTACAGGGTGGGTATTCACCTTAGAAGGTGCAGTTGTATCTTGGGGATACAAGAAACAGACCTGCATAACGCACTCGACTATGGATTCTAAATTTATAACCCTGGCTGCAACAAGCAAAGAGCCTGAGTGGCTAAGGGATCTTCTATTAGAAATCTCTTTCTGTGTAAAGCCTATATCGGTTGTGTCACTACATTATGATAGTGAAGCCACATTAGCTAGAGTTTATAGAGGCACATATAATGGTAAGTCTAGATATATTAGTCTTCGACATGATTATGTCAGACAATTGTTTCGAGATGGAATTATTGTTATTTCCTATGTGAAATCAAGCAATAACCTGGCAGACCCTTTTACTAAACCTTTACCGAGAGAGGTAGTAAAGACTACATTTAGAGGGATGGGGTTGAAACTCTTCAACCAAAGTTCCACCAGTGATGGTAATCCAACCTATAGTCAGAAAATCTCTAATTTCGGATTTAATGGATAAGAACAAGTCACTGATATGTGAAAAGTTTTTCAGCACTAAATTATAAAACTCATCCATAATAGATAATTGCTGAGCATTACGAAAGAAGGTTGAATCTTAGAACTCTTAATGAGATCCAGTCTAAAGGACAAGTGTCTTATAGTAACGAAGACACTGGAAGGATTTCACTTATATGAACGTAGAGATGGTGCCGTCTCTCATGAGAGTTAGAAGTTTTTTATCAGGATTGTTCACGAATTAGAATAAGTACATAACCATTAATTATGCTGAGCAAGATTATGGGAACTCTAATTAACACATAGCGAATATATGTGTGGTTTCTCCCACTCTGTTATCTAGGAATAACTGGTTCAAAGCGACGGCTACCAGTCATTTCGATAGAGTTTTGAGATACTTACACTAAGGGAATATTAAAATCGAAAGATATCTTTCTTTATGCATATAAGCTAGTTATTTTGTCAGAAATGTTTTATCTAGAAAAATATATTTTTAAAAAATCAGTGGGAGATTGTTATAAAATATTGATTTTATAAGATATATTTTAAAATAAAATATAATATAATATATTAAAAATTTTGTAAAAATCTTTTTGGGGGGTTTTGAGAATAGTCCCACATGGGAAAGGGAAGAGAAGATTTTATGGTTTATATGAATATGGTGGAGTACCTTATTATTTGCCCACATAGTCCATGAACCATGAGACCTGTGTGTTCCAGTGTGTAACACTGGAACACTCGCACACTCACGCTCGGGCACGGGCTCGGTCTCGGCTCGGTCACGGTCACGGGCTCGGTGCGAGGGCGTGGGCATGTGAGGTAGTATGGCTATAGAAGCGCTAGTGGCGCATTTTATACTTCGCGCGTCCGCATCGTGTCGAAGAGGGCACTCCTTCACGACCTTACGAGAGACATGTGCGAGTCACGATGTGGCTAAGTAGCTAAGACAGATGGCTGGTTGGAAGAGTGACTAGAGGACTGAATGAGCGTCTCTTAGTATATATAGAGGCTGAAAAATAGAGTTGTTGCAGAAATGTGTAACAGTTGTGCCATTAGTTCAGAAACAATGTTATAACTGCTACGTGGCTAGTCCAACAGATATAAAACGGCTAGCCACTGTCTCACAACAGTCAACATGCAGCAGTGATTATGGCTCATGCACAAAAGTCAGAAAACGGCCATAAACGGCTAGTTTTCTCCAATAACTAGAAAACGGTCAATGGAATTTATTTCCCCGGACCATAATCCTCAGTCACAAATGCCTATATAAACAGGGCTTGGATGGGTTTTCAAACCATCTCTCAACCCAGTCCAACAGACCCATACGAACTGAGTTATAACCACTTGTAACGCCCCGTGTTTTCAGGACTCGAGTATATGACCCGTTTCCTAAAAACCCGAGTGTTAACCTCAAAAGAACCAAATTCCATATGTGTGTGTGTGTATTCTTTCATCAGAGTAAGCAGATTAGCGTAGTATAGACGAAACAACATAAGGGAAAATTTTACATTTACATTTAAAATACATAAGAGGTTGTCCATAATGACTTATACAAACCAATGTCTTTATGTTAACATTATAAGATTTACATACATGAGAAATATATAAAAGCATATAAACGAAAGACATAAGATCCAGCATCCTTGATAGGTACAACTACGCATCCTTGACTATCATAACGGCTCCTCATTAGTCTGAACCTGCATATCACTTAAGACAGTACCTATGCTACCTGTACGGTTATATATTTGATGGATGAGTGGCCAACTCAGTGTGAATTTTCCTCAAGATTACACACCGCCACCTTAGCTAAGCATAGTTAAAAACTACAAGGCAATCAAAACAATATATGATGCAATCTTTTTATATGCATGGATGTGTGAATGCACATCGACCTGGGGATGCACATCTAGTCGGACTTGGGCTCGTCACCCCTCCAATCATCGACTTAAGAATGATCATCCAATCAGAACTTGGGCTCATCACCCGAAAATAGGCCAATAGTTGGTGGTTTGGGAGCTAGCGAAACGATACCCCAATAACACTAAGGCACATGCTACAACATCCGGAATTAGCCACCCGTCATCGCCAGTATGATATGAATGCATGCTTAGCCAAACCATTATTATTCCAATTACAACCAGCTAATTTAAGTAACTCAATGGTCACTACAAGGGGCTCGTCACCCAGCTTAGGCCGACAGCTCGACCATAGTACCCCATGACCACCATCCTCGGCCCATGAGACTTTCCCTATCTTAGAATGTTTAATGGATGTCGTCGACCAGTGGCCAATCAAATTAATTGAGTAGGAAATTCCATCACATGATTATAGGCCATCGAAGGCAAGCAAAGCAATCACCAAAACATAGGACAGACGTTAAATTGCAGCAAAAAAAGGATGCTCGGTACATTAAATTGAAACGGCAAAGGGGTCAGATAAGAGTAAATTTGAACGGTTAAAGAGGTCATTTCAAGCCATTCGAGCCTTATAACCTATGGATGGTAAATCCCACATTAATATTTCACGTCCCACATAACCTCCAATCGAGGGTCCATTCTATTCCACACTCCATCATGTTACATCCTAAGTATGGGTTCACATGCACAAGAGGGCTTACCCACTAAAAAGTGTAGTGAATATAGGTCCATAGTGACTTATAACAATTCATGTGAAAATATACCGCTATAACATGGCGGGTGATTGCTTACCTCCAAGTGCAGAGGTTCGTAAGTAGTATCCCGTGAATACAGGGTCGATCCCACAGGGAGATGAATTGCGAGAAGGAAAAAATCAAATGCAAAACAAACTAGGTAATAAAAATTAAAACTAATGATTTGATTTTGGGATTTTTGAATGGATGTAATTCAACTGAATTAAAATAACACCCAAGCTTCAAAGTTCCACCCATAAGTTAATGTTCCAAAATCATGATGACTTGGATAACACAACTAGGATCTGATCACTATGGTCAGCCTAATCGAAAAATAAAGCAGTTTAAATATTTTAATAAATGATATAAAAAATTAAACAATCATGGATTTGCACCATTAACATATATTCTCAAGCGCTAGTGATTTTAAGTATTCAATATCTATAGGATAATGAATATCAAAGAAATATAACAGGTTGAGAACCTCTCCTATCTAGGAAATCTGATTGATTTAAGGTAAGCCTATTCGTCAATGTGGATCTCATATGATGGAAACATATGAATCTCACAAGAGGATAAAAAAAATAAAACCTAAATAATAAATAACATGCAAATACCATTCTTCTCATCATTAAAACAATCAACCATCATAATCTTAAAGAAACATTAAACCCATGTGCTTCCCTTCTAGCTTGGGCTAGAGGGAACTTAGAAAATTATAATTAAATTGCAGAAATAAAAAGCAACAAGAAATAAAGAAAGAAAATGTAAATAGAAAAGACCTATAAAAAAAATAACTTATAAAGCTTTAATAAAACTAAAAACTCTTTAAAAATCCTAAATTTTGCTTTAGGATACCTTGAATAATGTTTAAGAATGCCCTAGGAACCCCTATTTATAAGTAGGGAACTCCAATTTTCGTATAAAGTTGAAAAACTCTAGAAATTGCCTCAAATATACGTATTTTTCCAAAATAGATTTCTCGCTACATAGTTCGTTCAAAACAGACTTCCTGCTGCACAGTTTCCCAAAATAAATTTCATAGCTTCAGAATACACTTTTTCAGGACGATTTCAGGTTCTTCACTTCAAATCTTCAATTTTCTTTATTCTTCACTTGATTTTCTTAGATCTTTGGCATATGAATTCTTCAATCTTGGTCTCCTAAGATTCATCTCTTGCCTTTGTGATTTTTGAGAATCAAATTCATGCTTTTAACACCCTTTTTCAATCCAAGTACTTAAATTCACCTTGCAACACATACATGAGTAAAATAGAATATTAAGCGGATTCATGTTCATAAAACTAAAATATAAATGGAGAAAATTATACAATATTTGAGTCTCAACAGTGGGCATATGTTAAGCATAATAATCACAACAAGTCATGATGTGAGCTATAAATTAAAATGAGAGTTATCATGTAAGTAACTATCGCATGCAATCATATTTCACAATTATCAACCGTAAATCAGATATAAATCATGTAAGAGATCGCATGCTATGAATTAACAATTTTAACATTTGATAAAGACTATAACTTAAACCAATTTAGAAATGGAAAGCTTAAGGGGAAGAATCATCACCTTATACTTTGAACCACCCACTAATGTTGCTAGGTAGCGTACACGCCCTTAGACTTGGATCCTACCATGAATTGTATCATTAGATCCCAACTTAACTTACTATTTATATTTAAAGTATCGACCTAGGGTTTAGATTACTTAGGTCTAGGATTTTATCTTAGAGTTTAGGTCTAAGCTCGATTCTGTGAACTTAATCTTAGTGTTAATTTAATAACTATAAGATATCTATTAACATTAGTGTTAAAGTTGACATTAGTTAATAATTATTATGACGATACCAATCAGTACGATTTGATCCGAGTTCTATGCACCACCTAGGTGTGAGGTTATAGCCTATAGTTTGAATCATTTATCATAGGGTTTTTAGTGTAAGATCGGGACTTTCATCCTAGGGTTTATTCTTAACTTAGATCCTAGGATTTTGATTAGGGGATTTGGACCCTAATTTGTGTGGCCATTAAGGCTATTGTTAATGGGAATCATTGATGAATAAAATTTATAAAATAAATTAGTTATTAATTTTAGGAATATTACAATGGCTAATATTATATTGATTTATCTAATAACGCCACGATGAATAATGATACTTATAATTTTCAAAACAATTATTAACATTAACAATGTACTTAATATTAGTTAATATGACCCTGATAATCATTGTGATGAACATAAATAGTATGCCCTAACGTCAATAATAATATATTAAGAATGATGAATAAAATACTAATATTTTAATAATGGTAATAATTTATATATATATATATATATATATATATTATATATATATATATATATATATATATATATATATATACTATATATATATATATATAAGTATGGACAATTACCAATGGTTAACCATATCTAACTTAAAAGTCCTAAAATGATATTAACAATGATAATTTATTAATTCCTAATATCTTAATATTAATAGAAATGGCAGAAATGATAAATTTTAAATTGGAAGAATTTCAATCCGGAAGGCAACCACAGACTCACCTTGTTGGGTTGGTTCGAGTCGAGTTGACTCGACTAAGCACCCACCTTTTCTCTCTCTTTTCATCTCTCTTTCTTTCTTCTTTCCCTTTTCTTCTTCTCTTCTCCTCACCCAAGACCCTATGTCAGCAGTCTCTGGACTAACCAGAACCGACCTGACTGGCCCAACTCGACTCAGCGAGTTTCAGACGAGTCGAGTTGACTCAGAATGGCTCCCTTTCCCTCTTTTCCTCTTCTCTCCCTGCTTTTCTCTTTTCTTTCTCCTCTTCTTCTTTTCTGCTTCTAGGAAACCCAAAGGTAGCTGGACTCGGCTCAGGGACGGCCCAACTCAATGGACTCAACTGAGTCAGTGGGTTGACTCGACAAGAGACAACGCCCCTTTCCTCCTTTCTTCTTTCCATCTCTTTTTCTCCCTGGTTCTTCTTCCTCTCCTTCTCTTTTCTCTTTCTCCTTCTTCTCTTCTTATTTAAATGGGTTCAGCAATACCTGGTGTAACGACCCGTAAATTTCCGTACTTTGACTCGAGCACCATCTCGACCAGAAATCAATTGGGATTAAATCCTTTAGAAATTTAACAAAGTTAATTAAGTGCAAAACTCGATTAGCCATGGAATCTGTTGCGATCTCTTTAAATATGATCTGCAAGACCCAAAAATTGCAAAATCAGTGACTCTAGGTTATCCTAAAGTTTAGAACCAAACTCATTACCCGGCTGCTCTCGGGAATGAAATGAAACTTCGTATTAGGTCTAGATCGCACATCGGAAGTCCGATTAACACGAAGTTAAGGAACTAGGACCGCCTCACTGGGTTTGACAATCATCTCAAAAATTAGGTCCAGCCGATGTCCCACGGCCATTTGTTTGGATCCGGAGCGAGGGAGTGTGAAAAACACTATTCCCTTTACAAAATAAATATCTGGAATAGTGATCTGGCACCATTCGCTTGCGCATCAGTATTAAGCAACCAGACCGTCAGAATCAGACCAAATTACACCCTCGGATTAAGAAAAATTTCAGGAACATTTACATGTGCTTGGAATTTTGGATCGTGGCCCACTGACCGGTGAACTGAAAGTGGTCCGCCACGTGCGATTTGGGAATCCGATCGAGTCGAAAACGTAATCCCACATAGATCCATGTGTGGCGAGCTTAAGTCTGACGTTTGGCTCAAGGAGGGCCACCAGAACCTCTCTTTTGAGCTGGGAAAGTGACGAAATACCTATATTAGCAGTAACCCTTGAACCTGAGTCTATTTTGGGGAGGTTTTAGGCTATAAAAGGAGCTTAGAACAGCCCCTCTCACAGCCATACGAATTTGGGATAAAACCCTAGAGAGAGAGAGAGAAAAGAGAGAGAAGAGCTTGGGATTTGTGGGAGAACTTCCTCCTACTGCTTTCAGATATCGCACGGCCTACACCGCCTCTTTCCAGGCGCTCTCCCGACGGTATCCACTCCGTTTTAAGGTGAGAAACCCTAACCCTAGGTCTGATTTGAAGTATATAAACTATAGATTATGAAAAGGCTAACCGATTCCACTCTTTAGGCTAGAAAACTCCCAAATACGGAAGCTCACCAAACCTTACAGATCCGTTGAGATTCCAAGGGCAAAGGTGAGGACTTTAGGTGTATAGGTTACGGTTTTTAACGCTTTCAATGTCAGATAATGATAGATTCATGATCTGCATGCAATTGCACATGTACAAAGTGCTTTCCGTTTCCTGTTTCGATTAACGTTGTAGAATATGGAATTTCACATACTCTAGGTATACGTAGAAATACCGTATACGTATTTTTTTTGGAAAAATGTTTGACATGTTATTTAATGTATGATTATATGATATATGGATAAAATACTAGTTTGGCGAAAGGAATCGCCAAAATACATGTTCGCTTGTAAATACCAGTATGTTGAAATTGTGTATTAGAAAATACCGCATATGTATAAATTTTGAAAATGCAATTGTAATGATTATTTGCTGTATGATTATGGTATACATGGATAAAATACTCACTTGGCGAAAGGATAGCCCTAATACGTATTTTGCTAACATATGTCATGTATGTTGGAATAGTGTACTCTAAGTGTTTGTGTAAATGCTTGTGAGTGTAAATGTCTAAGTGTTAGTGCCTTAGATAGGTGCTGATATGGATTTCTCGACTACCTTAGAGACATGTAGGATACCCTCCATGTGGTGGTTTACGTTAGCCACTCACTTGTGATATATATGTAATTGTATCCCTATTTGTACAGTACTCTACAACATGCTCTACAACATGCTTTACAACATGCTTTATTCCATGCCTTATAACATGCCTGTTAACATGCTTATAATACTTTATTATCATGCTTTACTCCACATGCTACTGATGAGAACTGTTTGAGTTTGGGACTATGTCTATAGTCCAGACATTCGGCACCAGACTTGAGATTGTGGCTGGGATTCATGTCGCCACAGGGGATGTGTCTGACGAACCCGAGTCGTACTTCGGTTGGCGATAGTGGTTGGCCACACGGAGTGCTTTTGCGCTTCATATTGCCTAACTTGTTGTGCGCTCGAGCTAGTCTGACTCGTCAAGTAAACCGATATGTTGATTGTGTGTTCACCATGTTTGGTCGCTACTGCTTGAACCTAGGGTACCAAACTTACCAATGGCGATCCCGTTAACCATGGTACCTCGATCCGCTAAGACTCATGAGCCAGACATGGTGGTATAGGACACCGTGGCCGAGCTGTCGGCCTATGCTGGGGCCAAGTGCCTCCCCATAGTGACCATTGAGCAACCTAAACTCGTGAGCCGAATACGGTAGTATGGGACACTGTATTCGAGCTGTCGGTACTTACGGAGAGAGCCGAGTACGGTGAGACCTGTACTTGTGCTGACGGGCGACGAGTCCTCCGTAGTATCTTCGAGTATACTCCAAGGGTCTGTGATTGGTGACGAGTCTTTCACAGCAACTAGAGTATGAGTTGAGCCGAGTGCGGTGAGACCTATACTCGAGCTGACAGCTAGTGATTGAGCCGAGCACGGTGAGACCTGTACTCGAGCTGACGGCCAGCAATTGAGCCACATACGGTGAGATCTGTATCCGCGCTGATGGGTGACGAGCCCTTTGCGATGCCTTCGCTATGCCTCTCAAACCATAATATCGTATGAGATTAACTAGGATTGACGACCCTAGAATGGATCATGTTTGGGAATGATACAAGGGAGGTACCTTAGTTTCCCAATACTGCTGTTTGAAATGGACTAATAATAATCGGTAATCATGATCATCATCGCACCGCATGTGCTTAGTAGATGTGACGCACTAAGAGAGTTAAGCATTCGCGAACGTAAGATGATTCGCATGAGGGTGGTTTGGCAAGGGCATACAGCATCATGTCATTTCATTCTCGCACTTAATAAGAGTAGTTAGAATTGTTTGATTTGTACTGCTTTCTCATTACTGCTTGATTGAATTGATAACATGTTAACCTATGCTTTATTGTTCCACTGAGTTAACTACTCACTCCCACGTTACGGGACGGTGTTTGCAACACCCACCAGACTCTGTCGCAGGTATAGATGGCGTATCGGTTCAGGAGCCGGAGCCCGATTTCGACGAGGACCAGGATGAGTTCTCGTTTATGCAGTATTCGAACGGCTTTGCTTAGGCCGATTGCATCACGGGGATTACAGGACACATCTTTAGATTGTATTTTGATTTTTGACTCCAAAAACAGTACATGTATATGGGTACTCAGTTAGCGATCATACTCTGATGTTCATAAAATTTTGTTTCCTTACATACTTTAAATATAAAATTTTGGTCTTCCGCTTGCCTTTATACAATTGAACTGGAGTATGATTTACTGTTTTGGTATAATCTCATTCATGTTTATTGCTCTAACTTAGACAACATCTAACCATCATTGTGTATGTTGCATAAGTGATGCGTTGGAACTCGGGAGTTGAGTTCATACTCGACCCCCGAATTTCAGGGCGTTACAAGTTGGTATGTGGGATTACGTTTTCGACTCGATCGGATTCCCAGATCGCACGTGGCAGACCACTTTCAGTTCAACGGTCAGTGGGCCACGATCCGAAATTCCAAGCACATGTAAATGTTCCTGAAATTTTTCTTAATCCGAGGGTGTAATTTGGTCTGATTCTGACGGTCTGGTTGCTTAATACTGATGCGCAAGCGAATGGTGCCAGATCACTATTCCAGATATTTATTTTATAAAGGGAATAGTGTTTTTCACACTCCCTCGCTCCGGATCCAAACGAATGGCCGTGGGACATCGGCTGGACCTGATTTTTGAGATGATTGTCAAGCCCAGTGAGGCGGTCCTAGTTCCTTAACTTCGTGTTAATCGGACTTTCAATGTGCGATCTAGACCTAATACGAAGTTTCATTTCATTCCCGAGAGCAGCCGGGTAATGAGTTTGGTTCTAAACTTTAGGGTAACCTAGAGTCACTGATTTTGCAAGTTTTGGGTCTTGCAGATCGTATTTAAATCGATCCCAACGGATTCCATGGCTAATCGAGTTTTGCACTTAATTAACTTTGTTAAATTTCTAAAGGATTTAATCCCAATTGATTTCTGGTCGAGATGGTGCTAGAGTCAAAGTACGAAAATTTACGGGTCGTTACACCTGGACTCAGTCCCAGGCGTCAGGCCCAATCTGGCGGACTCAGCAGCGAGCGGGCACACCCATCTCTCTCTGTTTTTCCTTTTCCTTTCTCTAATTCTTTCTTCTTTCTTTTTCTTTTCTTTCTTTTCTTCTTTTCTTCTCTTTCTGTCCCAACACCATCACCAGGCGGTGGGAGCCTGAAAATAGCATCCCAAATCGAGTCTGGCTCGATTTGGAGCGATGGGGAAGATGGCTAGCGCTCATGGCAAATTTCAATTAGAAGGGCTTTCTTCGAATCCGATTCGAGTGGAGGCTTTGGATTAGTGGCAGGAAGCTTCTAGGATGGAGAAATCGAACTTTGGAGAGGGATTCATTGGTGGGTTCGCATGGAGAAGAAAACGGCTGGGAGAGTTATTCTCGGTTGCTCGTTTTCTACCTAAAGCCCTAGCCTTTGCAAATGGCATAGACGGCTGAGATCAGCCTGGACGGAGGGTTAGGATTTGAGGGTAGATTCAAGGTGAGGATAGTTAAATTGGTATCATACCCATGTATGTGTTATGGTAAATCTCACGGTAACGCTCGAGAACTTTCAATACTCGGGTATTGAAAAGTTCAAGGCGTTACACCACTCATCGCCTATACTCCAATGACTCCAGCAACAATCGCAAGGTTGAACCATTGCTTGAAGAACAGACCAACGGTATGGTCTAGAACGGTTCAACTGAACCAGTTGTTAATGAATTAGAAGAACAGACCAGTGCAATGGTCTTACTTTGAAATCTTCTTATCTCCTTTCTTTTTCGGATTTTTCTTTTTCTGTATTTCTGCCAGACTATGTAGCAGAGTTCCAGTAGTGGGCCTTCGTGTTTGCTGAACGCAGACCCACATCAGGCTCGTCGTTTCCTAGAAGTTGTTTGCCTATAACCTTTTAGCATACTCAATTCACTTGAGTAGGGGCAAATAATGTTTTAAGGACAGCATCTCAGACGTGCTTTAGCCTATCCTTATTCCATATCATTTTGATTTTCCATTTTTATATTTTATAGAAAAAATCTATTTGTAAATTTTTGTAACAGTTCATGGGTAAAAGACGCGGAGTCTAAACATTTTAGGCCTGGGCAGCCTGACTGATTTGACACTCATGGGCTGAGTATTTCTCCAGGGGACAAAGCACAGGCCGCAGCGGTTCATTTGCTCTTTGGGTCGGGCTTGGCTTAAACGCTGGCCATAGCTCAGGCCTGGAAGACTCGGGCACACCGGCACCTGACCCCCCATTGGACCCACGTGAAAGGGTGATCAGATGACTCGAACCACCTACCCTCTGGGTTTCACTGCAGATGTGCCATGAGCCAGAAATCATGACCGTTGATTCAACGGTGCATACTCATTTGCAGATGTCAATACTCAGGACTGTCCATCCAGTCGTTAGTTCAGGGCTATGGCCCATCCACAACAGCTATGAGAATATGGATGGTTCGGATCATCCATCCCCTATCTACCTGCGGGCCCCACGTGAGGTGCGTGCTAGCTTAGCCTGGAGAATTCACGATGAGAAATTGCTGAATATGAAGAACCATGAGGCCCATGTGTCTCAAGTGGGCCACAACAAGCGGTTTGGGCCTTAAATGGTCTGGTTGGTCTTTGGATTCAGAGATACCGTATAAGAAAAGAAAAGGCACTGATCTGTTGGATATTAAAGAAGGCTATTGAAATCTTCACCAAATCCCGCTGCAGTGCCATTACTCTTAGTTTCAGTGCCCTTCATATCTATTTAATCACAAGACAACCAACTTTCGTTGGGCCGCGGATTCCGTCCTGGTGACACGACTGACTCGGTCCTGGCGGGAGAAACTGCGTGATCCACCCTGTATGTGTTTTATCCATGCGGTCCCTCTATGTTTTCAGATCATTTTAGGGTGTGGCCCAAAAGTGAGGTAGATCCAAGGTTCGAATGGACCACACAAGTTGTGGTAATGATGATTGCCCACAATTGAAACTTTCTTAGGGCATGTTTGGTCAGTAGAATTGAATGGTATTGAATTGTATTAAATGGGATAAACATCATTATTACACAATGATTGCATGTTTAGAAATAGCTATATATCCGATCCATGTTTGGGATAAAAATTTTACTACGAGAAAAAACCAATAAAGCAAAATCATGTTTGGTGGACCATGTAATTGTAATCAACAGATCAAATTCACACTTGATGTTGTTCACTTGTACACATATATAATCAAAATGTCATGTGTAAATGGTGTATATATGGGTGGACATCATAGATAAATGCATGCATCAATGTGAGGCTATAAATGGTGTATATATGGTGTATATCTGGGTGGATAAAATGTGTAATGGATTTCAAAATCTATAAAAATCCTGCATAGGACCAAATGCAATTCCATGGGACTTTAATTCCATCCCACCCGATCCCAACCTTTCCCATCCTCTCCAAATGCTGGATGGAATTTCATGGGACCAAATGTAATTTCATTCCACCTAATCTTATCTAATACCCTGCGCCAAATGTGCCCTTAAGGCCTACTGTGATGTTTATTTCCGAGGGGAAAATATAAATATCAACTTGATCAAAACTTGTATAGCTCCCAAGAAGTAAGTTTTTAACGGTGGGCTTATATAGATCTCACGGAACCCTTAGACCGAATTATATTTGTTTTAACCAAGCACTAACACCCACCATGGGTCCACGCACTCATACCACAATAGGTTTTTACCACAATGGGTATTTGAACCCATGACCATGTGTTTGAAATTCTTCTGAAACTACCACTGAGGCATGAGTAAGGACCCTCCTCGCTATTGGAATGATGGCCCTGATTGGGATACACCGCTGTCACAAGCTAGATTGGGCCATGATAATGTTGTAAGAAATCTACTCCATTCATCTGTTTTTCAATCTCGTGTTAAAACATGAGCCCAAAATTGTGGCGGATCTAATAACTGTGAGGACTGAGCATACACTCTTGAAACATTCGCGAGGCCACATAAGTTTTGGATCAGATTAATTATTTTGCGTTTTTGGTTTATCAAAGTAGGAGTAACCATATGAATGATTTGATGGCATATAAACATCACAGTGAACCAAGGTGTGGGGCCCACTTGAGTTTCACATCTTCCTAATTTTTTTACTCATGCCTAAGATGAGCTTTAAAATTAAATAAATAAATAAAATGGATGAACGGAGTGAATTTCTTACAGATAACAACGCGGTGGCCCAACCTAAGTTTTGATAGCAGGAATCCCAGGTCCTGCGGACAATCCACGTCCGTTCCTGGAGCCTCGACAGTCGACCAGCACTCAAGAAAGTACTTCTCTGGAAATTTCCAGTCACGATATATTAATACCTTGAGAAGATCCATGATAAAATAAGCTGACAGCGTATGTTAGTATCACCTGGTGAGAAATGCTAAACAGCGCTGCTGGTGTACTTGTACACCTGACCCGAGCTAGTTGTCCTAGCCATGGTTGGAGCCTCGGTGTATTTTGCTGCAACTTACAAAGGGACAATCCTGGGGCTGTGATTTCCTCTTAATATGGACCTCTGGCCATCTCTGGCAATGAGTTGGGTTTGGTCCTGGCCGGGCTACGCCTGTCCCTCTCAGCATTACAAGGCTCAAGGCCTGAACCTAAAATGAGCCTAGCACAGCAGGTCTAAGCCGAACCCCAAGAATTACTATGGCCCGATCCCAATCCGGCCCAGCCCAAAAATTGATCGATGACTTTTCCCGCGTAAATGTTCAAAGATGCAGGTCCAGATGAGGACTAGGCTTGCCGGTCCCAGAGCACTAGTAACGAAAAGTGATATTCATATATATGGTCTCCCCTATCTTTCAGTGCCCATCTGATGTATGGTCTAGATCATCTAACATGCACCCACGTGGGCTCATCAATATGGATTGGCTCAGCAACAATGATCAAGTAGACACAGGAGAGGATTAGGTGTTACCTGGGTAACACCCTAGTGGGTGTTTTCCTGATCGTTGGGTCCACCTTAATTTATATGTTGTATATCCACGCCTTGGAGCCCATTTTAGGGCATAGTCCCATAAATGAAGCAGAACTAAATCTCTGGTGGAGCAGACCATGGGAAACAGTGGTAAATAATTTTTAAAAACTTCTCATGGGCCACAAAAGTTTAGATCAAGCTAAAATCTGTGATATCCCTTTGTGACCTTATCAATAGGTTGAATGAAAAATAAACATTACAATGTGCCCGAGGAAGTTTTTAATGGTGGGCGTTCATTGAATATTGTTTCATATGCTATGGTCCACTATGAAATTTGGATCTGCTTCATTTTCGAGAACATGTTCTAAAATGATTTGGAAAAACTGGACGGCATGGATATACAACACGTATATCAGGGTAGGCCCCTTAGTTAGGGAAACACCTACCACAGTCCACTCCCCAAGCGGAAAAGCACAACGTTTCAACACTTGAGGTCTTGGTATCGAAGGGTGGCTAGCATGGAGTGTCTTCAAGTAAAAAATAAAAAAAATAAATAAAAGAAGAAGCAGAAAATCACAACATCACTAGCGACTGCCTTATGGTCCCAACGATAAACGGACATTGAAAGATATAGTGACACAAGACACCACAATGGTCCTATTGCATTTATTCTCTCTCTCGGTCTCTCTCTCTCTCCATTAAGAGTAGTTAGTTGATACTCAGGGTGGGCACCATGCTTGCACAGGGCATTAAATGGGATTAGGTGAGATATAATTGCATTTGGTCTATGTAAATTCCATCCGCCATTAGGGAAAGATGAAAAGGTTAGGATTTGGTGAGATAGAATTGCATTTAGTCCAGTAGAATTGCGTTTGGTCCCATGTGGAGTTTTTATAGATTTTGAATTCCACTACACATGTGGGCCCCACATTAATGCATGCTATTTATCCATGCCATCCATCCATACACACGGTTTACATTTGCTATTTATCCAAACAGGATTTTGCCTAATACAGTGTTTTCTAATAACAAAAGTTTTATCCCAAACATGGGATTAGATAGCTAAAATATCATGATATATATATAATCATTATGCAATAATGATGGTAATCCCATCTAATACATTTCAATACCATTCTACATGTGGCATAAATCAACAACCCTAACTTCATATTGATGGACACTTGTTTCTTAATACAGGACCATTGCATGTTTTTCACTTTTCAAGGGTCCAATTTATCTAAAAATTCAATAGTCAAATAATCAAATGAATATAATTTTAACTCATGATACATCTAAACTGGAACCCATTGTTTGACCATTTAATTCGAATTACTTGTATACAAAGGATGCAAAGTCTACCCGATCGCTACGTGCCAGCATATCATCTATCACACTCGGACAGAGTATAAAGTAACCGATCGCTGCGTGCCAGCATATCATCCATCACACTCTGACAGACCATAAAGTCTTTCATTTACTTTTCACCGTCACGTTAATGGATGCGGATTGCGTACTGATGGCTACTGGATGGATCTCCGTGGGCCCTACAATGATGTATCTGTTTTATCCCCACCGTCCATCCATTTTCTATTATTATTTCAGGGCATGAGCCCAAAATTATTACAGACCCAGATCTCAGGTGGACCATGCCAGAGGAAAACAGTGCTAATTAAACACTCACCATTGAAAACTTCCTGCGCCCACTGTTAGGTTTAGTTGCTATCCATCCTGTTGATCAGGTCACAGAGACCAATATGAAGGCAAAAAACACTAATATCAGCTTGATCCAAAACTTTTGTGCCCCTAAGAAGTTTTTAATGGTGGGTATTCAATCACCACATTTTCCTATTCTGTGATCTACTTGAGATTTTGATTAACATCAATTTTTGTCTCATGCCATAAAAAAATCTGGAAAAATGAATGGACGGTGTGGATAAAACACATAAATCATGGTGGGGCCACAAAGTACCATCCAGTATCTACAACCTGCTGACAGTGGATCAGTAGTCAAACCGCGTCCCATATTAACCCCTGCCTTTAATATCCTCACCATCCCACCACAGTGCTCGTTCAATGCTCGTGTATAAAACCATGCAACAAGCACCTCTCCATCTGATATCCCCACGAGAGAGAGAGAGAGAGAGAGAGAGAGAGAGATGGCAAGGTGGTATGTCATGTTAGTTCTTGCACTGACTGTGATGAACACTAGTGCTAGGAAGTTAGCCAGTGACACTGGTTTAAACGACCAAAAGAACTTCATATATGGTGGGGTTGGCGGTTTCGCTGGTGTTGGTGGGGTCACCGGCATTGGTGGACTACCAGTACTTGGCGGCGTTGGCGGAGTCGGTGGTGGGGTTGGTGGCATTGGTGGAATCGGTGGTGGAGTAGGTGGACTCGGTGGTGTTGGTGGTGCAACTGGGATCGGTGGGGTTGGTGGGTTGGGTGGTGTTGGTGGTGGCGTTGGTGGTGCTGGTGGAATTGGCGGAGCCGGTGGCATTCTTCCTTGATTTGGTTGGATCATGGGCTAAATGCATGTGTGTGCGTTCTAGAGCTAAAAACGTTTTATTTAGGTAGTTATGTGATGGAATATGTAGAAGTTTATGTTTTTTGAGTTTTGTTTTTTGTTTTGTGTTTGCGTTATGTTTCAAGTTCATGTTTTATTAATCTTAATTAGTTAAGAGAAGTAGCTATTATATATGTTTTATTTCCGGTACAACATTTTCCATACATTCATGTCATTCTGAATACATGGCATGTAAGGATCATATCAAAATTTTCTATTTTTATGATTCTAATATTAAGTGTGACATGGTCGAAAAATCAGTATTTAGACAGTTTTAGAGCCTTCTAGTTGGTGGGATACAAATGAACACTGGGCCAAAAACCAGCTAAGGCTCCTGTTAAGTGAGAAAAGCCTTTAATATTATATGAAGTTTGGCTCTCTCTCGTCTATTTATTGTTCCTCAAATGGATTGTGGAATGACAGTGTCAAGGGTCTATATTCAAAGGGAGAAGTCTAATAATCAGATGCTTGTATTATTCAACGGAAATGGTTTTTGTCCATTACGCAACTATTCAGGTTCTGAAGCGTCAGCATACTCTAATGCCATTCCACTGAACTCATTTTCTAACTTGCCAAACAGAAAACATGCAACTGAATGGATAGAAAAATGGTCAATTGTTCGTATTCAACCGATATAATTTGAGGTTTATAATTTATCTAAAGTGGGTCCTACTTTTGGATGGCTTATTTGATTTTTAGGAGGCACATTTATTAGGATGACAGATTATTAAATCACAAGCATAACTATTAGGATGAAATCAGATCCCATGCCTCCAGTTCATGCTCCACGATATTATAAACATGTGGCACTCATGGATCAGATCTAAACCGTCCATTTCATGCTTTGAATAGTGATTGCACCATGATCTAAGGATGCGGATTTCCTGCACTCAAAACCTAGTGTGATTTTTGTAAGTAATCCACCCCATCCATCCATTTTTTTTTTTAGCTCATTTTAGAACTAAGGCCAAAAGCTAGCAGAATCCAAGACTAAGTAGGCCACACTAAAGGAAAAGGTGGGTAGGCAGTTGAAACCTCCCTGGGTCGACAATGATGTTACATGTCATCCATACCTCATAATGTCATTCCTACTCGGATGAAATGAAAATACAAATATTAGCCTGATTCAAAACTTCTGTGGCCCACAAATATTACAACTATAGAAGTTCAATCCACACCTTTCCAGCGCACTTGAATATTAGATCCGGCTCATTTTTGAAGCCATGTCCCAAAATGATCTTACAAAATGGATGGACAGGGTACATTCCTCACAAACATCACAGTGGCCCCACCTATGTTTGGAGTGCGAAAACTTCCGAAAGGCTTTGGCAGGAAATCCGCCTCCATGACACCCTGATCCATAGCTCAAGTGGTAGACTGAGTGAAAGATACCTCATTTCAACGCTGAGGTCTTAGTATCGATCCCTAGTGAGGGTGGCTAATGGTGAAGTGTGAACTGACAGCCGGGTGTACTAACAAGCTAACAAAAAAAAAAAGTCCACGTCCCTGGTCGAATAGAGTTTAGAAACTCCTAACCTTTTAGTTGGAGGCATACAAATTAACAGGAAAAGAAAAAACCAGCACGGTTTTCTCTCCACGTACGTTCATCTACAGGCCATGTATCTATAACTTAAAATTATTAAATCGTGGAGAAATTTGAGGGCAGAACAGATCAATGGTGCAGATTAGTGACACATGAAACCCTTGCCACATTGATCATATGCTTAGTGTTGTCTGATTAGATGGTTCCTTAAGGAGCTGATGCAATCATAAGTGGGCCAAAGAGAGAATCGAGGATTGATTAGAGATAATTTACCTAGTCATTTTCCTAGCCACTGATCAGGTGCTCAGGTTCACTTGATCAAAGTGATTCTCAAAAATCACATGCAATCATTAGTGGGGCCCACTCTTAATTAGTATTAAGAATCCTAATAAAATAATATTACATAATGAAATTGATGCAATGGGTAAACAAATAGATGTTACTCTGCTAATAATTCAATAACCATAAATTTAAATTTCCAAGTTCTCTTTCTAACTATTACAATCTTCTCTCTTCTCAAATCTCAAACCCGTGACCTCAGCCACCACCACCACAACCACCTCCAAATCCACCTCCTCCCACTTTGCCTACTCCAAACCCACCTCCTCCTCCAAATCCACCCCCACCGCCACCACCGTCACCATACCCGCCACCACCACCAGCTCCTCCTCCAAAACCACCACTACCTCCCCTTCCTCCTGACCCGTCTTCTCCTCTCCCTCCAATACCACCACTGCCACCCTTTTCTCCATCATTCCCACCACCTCCTCTACTTACACCATTAGTCTTTGCTCCACCACTTGCTCCACCTCCATTTGCACTGCCACCACTGACTCCTGGTGCCCCGGCACCAGTACCACCAAGTCCTGGCATGGGACCGCCTTTTCCTCCATCAGGCCACCACCTTCTCCTGGCCCACCACTACCTCCTACGCCTCATAACCACCATATTTACCGCCTCCTCCTCTAGTACCACCATCTCCGCCATTGTCGTCACCGAACTCATCTTTATCACCTAACTCATCCCCTTATCACCACCGCCAACTTCTCTGGGCTTGCATTTTACCTTCTATTCGACAAACCCATCTCTTCCAATCCAACCATTAACATGTGAAGAAAGCAGAAGTACTGAGAAGAGGAAGAGAAGGAAGATGTGAAGAAGGAGAAGAGTCTTAATGTTCCGAGCTTTTTGACCAACGACTGCAGTAGCATTTGCCATGCATCGTTGATTCAATCAGTGCAAGAAAGTGAAGTGGGCATTTGAGGTTCCTCTCCCCTCAAATGAAATATGTGGTAGCTGCATTCCAACGTTCTTTCACTAGAAGTTAGGGTTTCAGAATCCTGCAAGGCCACGCCTGAATTCGTAGGTTTCCAAGGCAACTCGTCCTTACATGCAAGGGTGATGATCACATGGTGCAGGACCACCTGTAATGTTTATGTGGAATCCAAACCGTGCATCCGGTGAATCTGCTAATGGGAACAGTAAATTCCAAAAATCATCCTTTTGAAAAGCTAAGGGGAGCACAACACAGGGAGAAGTGTAAAATCACAACTACAAACAAAAAAAAAAAAAAAAAAAAAAGAAAGATTAATATTTGTGGCCCACATCGATTTTGGACTGGATTTAGTTTCAATGTGTTCCATCATCCTGATAGGTCACGTGATGAATGGATTGGATGTATGACATATACACAACACGGTGGGCTCCACATTGCACCTGGAAGTTTCTATGGTGGGTATTCCACCACATTGTCCCTCATGGTTTCCTTTAGAGTGACTACTTGAGCTCTGATCAACTGGATTTTGATATTCAGGAGTAAAACTGGAGGCACCCATGGATGAATGGACGGAACTCACACATGGCTTTGTGTAACGACCCTAAATAAATAAAATTAATTATTTTGAAATTCGAATTTGAAATTTGATTTTTCAAAGAAGAGAGATATGAGGACCACAATCACAACCTCTCCCTCATCTCAATCGAAACTCTCCTAAAGGGAGAAACTTTTCGGGAGACTCAAATATAAGTTGGTATTCGCATTGATTTTTTTTATATTTTTTTATAATATGATTAATTTCATTTTAATTTATGTGATGAACAGTTTGGATTAATCATATATCCATCACATGCATACATGTAGCATAGTGGAAGGCCCAAATTGTTGGGCGATTATGTTTGGCTTTTGTGCAGCGAATTGAGTTTGGCCTACAAAGACCTATGAAATCAGATCCACATGATCCATATATTTTCCAAGGTCGAAATATGCAAGAACCTTAAGAATCGGGCTAATGTGATTATTAGGTGGACCATTCAGATCAACATTGATGGATAACAAATCATATATTATATACCATATCAGGTCACTGGATGTGTGAGATCTGATCTATATGGTCTATCCAATTTTTTAGATCAAAATACACTGGGATCCTGAATATCAAATCAATCAATCTTGTTGTCTCATGGACTGCGATGATTGAATGACAATTATTATTGTTATGGGTAAAACGACTGGAATGAGATAGAAACAACAAGGCAGACAGCTCGGATGAGGAGGTTGGGTGAGAGCTCAGCCTCAAATGTTGAGCGCGACCTCCGCAACCAACCCGAGCACCTACCATAAGCGTTGGCCCCAATCACTTAGTTGACATGCCAGTATCCCGACTCTTCTCCCCCTAAAAATATCTATGTTTATATGGCGATTGGCACAACATGCGGTTCCAACAGATGACAGAATTCAGCGGAAGGGAGTAAGCCTTGCGTCGAAATGTTGCTGCTATGGGCACGATCACTCTTCGTCTTTTCCTCATCCGGAAACCATCAACCACCTCTTTATCAGAGGACGCCTGGTCGGTGGTGTGTAGGCGTATTTCAATGACATTTTTTCCTTCCACCTTCCCCAACACCAATCTGTTTTGGAGCGGCTGTCCTCTTGGTGGACCATCCAGCCCTTTAGTCGTAGCCCTTCTAAAATTCAGTGTGTCATTCCCTGCCTTATTCTATGGGAGTTATGGAAGGCTCGAAATGCGGCCCGTTTTGAAAATGTTAGCCCCTCAGTTCCAACGATTGTCAACCGCATAAATTGGTGGCTCGCTCGCCTCAACCGCGTCATCCCTGGTGCCAGATCCCTCAGCCGGTCTGGCCTTTCTCTCCTCCAACGTCTTCACATTCGGCAGATTCCCCCTACGACTAAATCGCTTCAGGTGGTCAAGTGGTCTAGACCAATAGAAGGTTGGATCAAGGTGAACGTGGATGGCGCAGCTTTGGGAAATCCTGGTCCAGCTGGGGGAGGCGGGATTGGTAGGGACGCTTCCGGTTCCTTTCTTTTTGCTTTCTCCCATGATTACGGTATGGGCACCAATAATAGAGCGGAACTCCAGGCCCTTTATGATGCTATGTCTATTTCTATTAGCCGGGGCTATAATCGGATTTTTTTAGAATCTGATTCTAAATGTGTGGTCGACGCATTCATTGGCAAATCTTTCCCAGCCTGGAAATGGAGATATTGGTGGAAGCGGATCAGCGATCTTCGTACCAGAGGTACTTTTCTGATTTTCCTTATCCCGAGAGAAGCAAATGGGTCGGCTGATGAGCTGGCTAAGGCAGCTGCTTCGTCCCAACAACACTTCACGTACCTTTCCTACTCAGACCTCCCGATTACAGTCAAGGGTCTTTATAGACTAGATAAGTTGGGATTTGGCGCTTTAAGAGAGACATAAGGGATGTGCTCTCGCTTACTGTATTTCTGTACATGGTTGTCTGGGCCCTCCTAGCTCCTTTTTGTCCCCAGGAGGCCCTCAAAGCTTTCTGTACATCTTTTCTGGTTTTAATGTACAACCACCCTTTCCTTTTTTGTTCTTCTTTTTTTTTTTTTTTTTTTTTTTTTTTTTTTAATGCTACTATCCCGACCAATGAACAATTATAAATGCCAACCTGGCCTTGACGAAAGTCCCTAACCTCGAAACCCGATCATGACTATGTAATCCACTTGAGACTTAGATCTTCATTAATTTTTTAACTCATACCATAAAATTACCTTAAAAAATGAATGGACGGCATAAAACATATATCATGGTGCATGGATCTTAGAGCCCACAGCATGACCGAGTCATTTTTTAAAACCCATACACTCACACCCCACACACCCACGCATTCATACGACAGTAGATTTTCACTGCAATGGGTATTTGAGCCCATGACCGGACCTCCTCGCTAGGGAATGATGGCCCCCAGTTGAGATGGACTGCTGTCACAAGCTAGATGGGCCCATGATAATGTTGGTAAGAAATCCACTCCATCCATCCATCCGTTTTTCAAGCTCATGTCAAAATATGAGTAAGGCAGATCCAAAAACACTGAGGATTGAAGGGGTGAATTTTTACAAATATCACTGTGGCAGCCCCACCTAAGTTTTGATAGTAGGAATCCCGAGACATGGTGCTGAGGGCAATCCGCGTCGGTTCCTGTAGCCTTGACAGTCGAGCAGCACTCAAGAAATAACTTCTATGGAAATTTCCTGTCACGACGTATTAATACCTCAATAAAATCCATGGTAAAATAAGCTGAAGGGGGTATGTTAGTAGTACCTGATCGAGAAATACTAAACAGCGCTGGTGTACTTCTGCACCTGACTTGAGGTAGTTGTCCAAGCCATGGTTGGAGCTCGGTGTATTTTGCTGGGACGCGGCCTTCCGCATGAAGTTACTGCACTGGGTGAGGTCCACTCTGATGTTTGTAAAAAAAATTCACGCCGTTCATCCGTTTTGTGAGTTCATTTTAGGACATGAGGCCAAAAAGGAGCGGGATCCAATACTCAAGTGAGCAGTAGTAAAGGAAATGGTTAGGGAAATTCCTACAGTTGAAACTTTCCTATGGTTGACATTGATGTTTACATGTCATCCATACCGGTCATAACGTCATTCCTACTGAGATGAACTGAAAGCACAGATATTAGCATGATTCAAAACTTATGTGGCCTCAGGAATATTTCAACTGTGGATGTTCAATTCTCACGTTTGCAGACACTTGAGTATTGTATCCTAAAATGTTGCAACTTACCGCTTATTTTTTGGCTCATGTCCTAAAATGATGCAACATACAGTGATATTTATATGTTCTCCCCTATCTTTCAGTGCCCATCTGATGTACAGTCTAGATCATCTATCATGCACTTACTTGGGCAAATCAATATGGATTGGCTCAGCAACAATGCTCAAGCAGACACGGGAGAGGATGAGGTGTTACTTGGGTAACACTCTGGAGGGTGTTTCCCTGATGGCTGGGCCCACCTTGATTTATGTGTTGTATATCCGTGACTTCTATCAGTTTCTCTAGCTCATTTTAGGGCATGGTCCCAAAAATGAAGCATAATCAAATCTCAGGTGGAGCAGACCATGGTAAATGATTTTTAAAAACTTCTTATGGGCCACGAAAG
Organism: Magnolia officinalis; assembly: GCA_021015155.1. Classification (NCBI taxonomy): domain Eukaryota; kingdom Viridiplantae; phylum Streptophyta; class Magnoliopsida; order Magnoliales; family Magnoliaceae; genus Magnolia; species Magnolia officinalis. The sequence goes on along the minus strand of JAJHSJ010000003.1, from coordinate 81,906,142 downwards.
TTTAGATCAAGCTAAAATCTGTGATTTCCCCTTTGTGAGCTTATCAACTGGTTGAATGACAAATAAACACGATCCAATAATGTTGTTTCATATGCTATGGTCCACTATGAAATTTGGATCTGCTTCATTTTCGAGAACATGCACTAAAATGAGATGGAAAAACTGGACAGCGTGGATATACAACACATACATCAAGGTAGGCCACATGGTCAGGGAAACACCCATCACAGTCCACTCCCCAAGCGGAAAAGCACAACATCAGTGGTAGTCGACTGCATTCTGGCCCCAAAGATAAACAGATATTAAAAGATACAGTGACACAAGATAGTACAATGGTTTTATTGCGTTTATTCTCTCTCACCATTAAGAATAGTTATTTGCTACTCAAGGTTGGCATGAGGCTTGCCCAGGGCATTAGATGGGATTAGGTGGGATAGAATTGCATTTGGTTGTGTAAATTCCATCCACCATTTGGGGAGGATGAAAAGGTTAAGATTTGGTGGGATAGAATTGCATTTGCTCTCATAGGATTGCATTTGGTCCCATGCGAGGGTTTTCATGGATTTTGAAATCCAATACACATGTGAGAACCACATTGATGCAGACGTTCATTTATCCATGCCATCCATCCATATACACTGTTTACCAGTGACATTCTGGTTATATATGTGCACAAGTGAACCGACATCCATTGTGAATATGGTCCTATGATTAGGATTCCATGGTCCACCAAACAGGATTTTGCCTAATACAATGTTTCCTATAACAAACATTTTATCCCAAACATGAGATTAGATGGCTAAAATATCAAGTAATGATGTTAATCCCATCTAATATCATTCAATACCATTTTATTCCATGAACTAAACACGCGGTGCATGTGGCATAAACTAACAACCCTAACTTCTGATTCACGGACACTTGTTTCATAATACGGGACCATTGCATGTTTTTCACTTTTTGACGGTCCAATTTGTCCAAAAATCCAATAGTCAAATAATCAAATGAAAATAATTTTTAATTCATGATACATCTAAACTGAACCATTGTTTTGACCGTTTAATTGGAGTTACTCCTATACCAAGGATGCAAATTCTACCCAATCCCCACGTGCCAGCGTATCATCCATCACACTCTGCCAGAGTATCAAAGTATTTCTTTTACTTTTCTTTTCTTCCGCGCAAAGTAATTTTTCACTGTGACATTAATGGAGGGGGATTGCGTACTGACACTTTCAGCAGCGAGATCCTAGCTACCGGATGGGTCTATGTAGGCCATACAATGATGTATGTGTTTTATCCCTCCATCCATTTTCGATTATTATATTAGGGCATGAGCTCAAAACTATTGATCTCAGGTGGACCATGAATGGTGCTAATTAAACGCTCACCATTGAAAACTTCATACGGCCCACTGTTATGTTTATTTGCTATCCAACCTATTTATTAGGTCACAAAGACCTGCGTGAAGGGAGAACACAGATAGCAGCTTGATCCAAAACTTTTGTGCTCCCGAGAAGTTTTTAATGGTGGGTATTCAAGCGCCACTGTTTCTTGTGGTGTGATCCACCTCTGATTTTGATCAACCTCAATTTTGGTCTCATCCTATTAAAAAAATCTGTAAAAATGTATGGACGGTGTGGATAAAACATATAAATCATGGTGGGGCCACAAAGCACAGTATCTAGACGTACGCTGTTGGCAGTGTCAGTAGGCAAACCGCGTCCCACATTAACCCCTGCGTTTAATGTCCTCACCATCTCACCACAATGCTCTTGTATAAAACCATGCAACAAGCACCTATCCATCTATATCCCCACGAGAGAGAGAGAGAGAGAGAGATGGCAAGGTGGTATGTCATGTTAGTTCTTGCACTGACTGTGATGAACACTAGTGCTAGGAATGTACCCAGTGACGCTGGTTTAGACGACCAAAAGAACTTCATTACATATGGTGGGGTTGGCGGTTTCGCTGGTGGCATTGGTGGACTACCGGTACTTGGTGGTGTTGGCGGAGTCGGTGGTGGGGTTGGTGGCATTGGTGGAATCGGTGGTGGAGTGGGTGGACTCGGTGGTGTTGGTGGTGCAACTGGGGTCGGTGGGGTTGGTGGGTTGGGTGGTGTTGGTGGTGGCGTTGGTGGTGCTGGTGGAATTGGCGGAGCCGGTGGCATTCTTCCTTGATTTGGTTGGATCATGGGCTAAATGCATGTGCGCGCGTTCTCAAGCTAATAACGTTTTATTTTGGTAGTTATGTGATAGAATATGTATAAGTTTATGTTTTTTTGAGTTTTGTTTTTAGTTTTGTGTTTGTGTTATGTTTCAAGTTTATGTTTTATTAAGCTTAATTAGTTAAGAGAAGTAGCTATTATATATGTTTTATTTCTGGTACAACATTTTCCATACATCCATGTCATTCTCAATACATGGCACTTAAGGATCATATCAAAATCTTATATTTTTATGATTCCCATATTAAATGTGCCATGTTCCAAAAATCAGTATTTGGACAGTTTTAGAGCCTTCTAGTTGGTGGCATACAAATGAACACTGAGCCAAAAAACAGCAAGGCTCCTGTTAATTAAGTGAGAAAAGGCCCATTGATTGGATGGTTAGGAAGGTTCTTGTTCTTGTTCTTTAATATAAGTATGAAGTTTGGCTCTCTCTCTCCTCATTTGTGTTCCTCAAATGGATGGTGAAATGACAGTGTCAAGGGTCTAGATTCAAAGGGAGAAGTCTAATAATCAGATCCTCGTATGATTCAATGGAAATGGATTTTGTCCATTACGAAACTATTCAGGTTCTGATGCATCAGCACCCTCTAATTCCACTTACACTGAACTCATTTTCTAACTAGCCAAACAGCAAACATGTAACTGAGCAGATGAGTCCTTACTCTTACTCAGGTGGAAGACTCTCATGAGTTTCAACACCGGGTAAAGGGTTCGAGTACCCATAGGTGGTGAAATTCCACTACGGCGTGCGTGTGTGGGGCGTGTGTGCGTGTGTAAAAAAATTAAAAAATTAAAAAATAATAATAATAATAAAATATGTAACTGAGCAGATTAAATACCCAACAATTAGTTAGGATATCGTTCAACCAATATAATTTCAGGTTTATAATCTATCTAAAGTGGGTCCCACTATTTAGGTGTCCCACTATTTGGGCAGCTTATGGACGCTGATTTGCTGCAGAAGTCTTTAGCAAGAAGTTCCTGCGATGGAAACCCAGGTGGGGCCCATCGTGATATTTGTAAGAAATCTACCCCGTCCATCCGTTTTGTGAGCAGGACTAAGACATAAAAATGAGCTGTATCCATAGTCAAGAGGGATGAAAATGTGAGGATTGAACGTCCACGTACAGTTAAAATATTCGTGGCGTAACTGAAGTTTTGAATCATTATGATATTTGTGTTTTCGGTTCATAACAGTAGGAATGACGTTATGAACGGTATGGATGACATGTAAACATCACTTTCGACCGGAGAGATTTCAACGGTAGGAATTACCCCACGGAACGGATGGACGGAGTGGATCACGGTGGTCCCACCTAGGTTTACAGCGAACTTCGTGCCAAAGATTTTGGCAGGAAAACCGCGTCCGTATCTGTGACTCCTTTAAGGAGACACATTTATTATTAGGATGACAGCTTATTAAATGACATGCAGTAACTTGCCTCCAGCTCATGGTCCATGATATTCTAAACACGTGGCACACGTGGATCAAACCAAAACCGTCCATTTCATGCAGTGACTGCGCCATAGTCGAATAGAGTTTAGTAAGTTCTAACCTTTTAGTTGGAGGCATGCAAATTATCAGGAAAAGACAAAAACCAGTACGGGTTCCTCTATCAATGTGTCGTTTATTTCTCTAAGCGAACGTTCATCTAAGGATGCAGCGCGTATGCAATGTTTTTTCAAAATAAGAAAAAAGAAATTTTAGTTTGTAAAAGAGTTTTAGAAAAATAATCATGTCTTAAGTAATTGTTGGTGACAATTCATTTGTGAAAGGTTGTGTCTCTTGGTAAAGAGAGTACTATATTTGAATTTGAAATGAAAGAAGGCCATGGTTGAAAAGATACCAATATTATTGAAAATATACCATGGAAAAAGATGTCTTTTCATAAAAAGGGTCTTAAGCATCTATTGTGATTCTATATAAACTCATCTTTGGGTCAATCCAAAATCACAATTTCAACAATTTCTTTTCCATCTTCTTCTTCTTCACCATTTTCTTTTTTGGAAGGTTTTTGAAAAGATACAGTTTTCAGGCGCTAAACTGTAAATAGTTTTTCAGGCAATAAATTGTAAACAGTTTTCAGGAGGTAAATTGTAACAGCACAAAAGTTAGAGGTGTACACTGCAAAAGTGTGTTCAGGGTGCGGTTTTCGATTTTGCGGGCCGAAACCCACATTTCTCCGATCTTAGAGAAGAAGCTTATTGTATCCTAAAAGTAGATTTACTGTAACCCTCTTGCAAATTGGTTTAATCACTAGTAGGGCGAGAATATCACCTTAAAGATAGCAACATCGTAACGCGTCTTAAGCATATCTTTAAATGATTCATTTTCTATTTTCTACCTCAACCATAACAATTTTAAGGCAATATTATGGCCTCTTCTATGGAGCATCCTAACTTTGTTCGAATTACACCGTTCGATGGCTCAAATTTTCTTCGATGGCAATCAATGGTATATCTCTTCATCACGTTACTCAAGTTGGATCACGTGCTCACTCAAGATCCTCCTTCATCACCATCTAATAATGATACGTTAAAATAAATTCAAAAGAGACAAAATTGAGAGCGTAACGACTACCTTTATAAAGGTCATATCTTCAACACTCTTTCTGACTCGTTATACGTTGTTTACCGTCAAAAGAAAACTACTAAGGATTTGTGGCAGACGGTGCTCACCAAATACACATCAGAGGACGAAGGCAACAAAAGATTTCTTATAAGTCAGTTTTTAGAATTCAAAATGTTGGATAAAAAACCTATCATTGATCAAGTACATAAGTTATACTGGTCATCATCCAATCGATTATTGCCGATGGCACTAATATCGACCAATCCTTCCAAGTATCCACCATTATTGCTAAACTTCCACCTAAATGGAAGGATACTAGAAAATCATTGAAACAAAAAAAAAAAAAAAAAAAATGTCCTTAAAGGACCTCCTAATGTTTCTTCGAATAGAAGAAGAATATAGGCTCCGTGACAAAAAGAAAGAACAACAGGAGGCCCTAAGTAACACCAATATAGTTGAGAATAGTGTAAATCGGAAATTAGAGAAGCCACTTTTGAAGAAAGATGATAGGCTCAAACCTAATAACCGAGGGTTCAAAAAGAATACATCCAAGAAGGGTCCATACTTCTTTTGCAAAATCCCTGGTCACTTTAAGAAAGACTGCCGAAAAAATAAAAAAGAAAATGCAAGAAAAAAAAAGGGCAAGTCAATATAATGGAAAACATGAATCTGGCAACTGTCGTCTCTGAAGTTAATATGGTGAATGAGGATATAGAATGGTGGGTAGATTCGAGCGCTACCAGACATGTTTGTAGAAATTACAACATATTCAATTCCTACGAAATAGTGGGGGATAATCGAGAACTATATATGGGGAATGCTCTACATTTAAGGTTGTAAGAAAGGGGAAGGTATGTCTTAATCTAACTTCCGGAAAAGTCCTTACTCTGAACGATGTGCTACATGTACCGGATATTAAGAGGAATCTTATATCAACTAGTCTACTGAATAAGTTTGGATTCAGACTCTTATTTGAATCCGATAAATTGATTATGTCTAAAAATGGGGTATATGTAGGGAATGGCTATGTATCCAATGGAATATTCAAATTGAACCTTATAAATGAAAATTCTTCTTCTGTTTATATGCTTGATTCACATGATGTTTGACATACTAGATTAAGACATATTAGTTATCGTAGTATGGATAATATATCTAATATAAATCTAATTCCTAAGTTTACAAAACCTAATGGCAAATGTAGTATTTGTGTACAATCCAAAATAACTAAAAAACTGTTTCCAATAGTGGAAAAAGAATCACAACTCCTATACTTAGTTCATAGTGACATGTGAAATGAGCGGTTTAATAACAAGAGTGGGGAAAGAGGTACTTCATAACCTTTATAGATGGTTTTTTCCGTTATACCCTATTATACCTATTGAAGAATAAAGATGAGACATTACAAAAATTTAAGATATATAAGGCACAAGTTGAGAATCAGTTAAACAGAAAGATTAAAATCCTAAAGTCGAACAGGGAAAGAAAATATCTATTTTTAGAATTCTCAGAGTTCTGCAAAACTCATGGTATAATTCACCAAATTACAGCTCCCTATTCAACCCAACAAAATAGGATAGCAGAACGGAAAAATAGGTCTCTCATAGACATGGTAAACTCTATGCTCAATAATGCAGGTTTAAGTTCAAGATTTTAGGGAGAAGCCCTATTGACTGTATGTCATATCTTTAATAGGATACCTCACTATAAGACTTGTAAGACTCCATATAAACTATGGAAGAATAAGATTCCTAACATCTCATACTTCAATATATGGGGTTGTATAGCATTAGTTAGGCTTACTAATCCTATAAGGCCCAAGATAGGGTTGAGATCTCTTGAGTGTATTTTTATAGGATATGCACAAAATAGTAAGGCTTATAGGTTTTTAGTCGTTGAATTTAATCATGTGATCCCGGTAAACACCATAATAGAATCTAGAGATACCGAGTTTTATGAAAACTCATTCTCTTCTATAACTAGAAAAGAGACAAGATCTCAAGATCCTAGTACAAGCAGTAGTTATCAAATACCTCAAGATATCAGCAATCTCAATAAAGTGAACATAGAACCTATAAGGACCAAAAGAATTAGAACAGGTAAATCTTTCAGACCCGATTTCTACCTTCTGCTAATAGAAGGAGATAAAGATAACATAACAGAAGAAACCATGTTGATATATAACATAGAAAATGATCTGGTAACAATAAATGATGCCCTTAGATCTTAAGATGCTTCTTTTTGGAAGGAAGTTATAAACGATGAGATGGATTCTATATTATGAAATGGAACATAAAAACTTATGGATCTGCCCCCACGATCAAAATCAATAAGATGTAAATGGATTTTCAAAAGAAAACTAAGACCAGATAGAACTACAGAAAAGTTTATGGCCAGATTAGTGGCTAAAGGATTTACACAAAAAGAAGGTATTGATGTTTTCGATACCTATGCTCCAGTAGCAAGGATATCAACTATCCGAGTTTTAGTTGCTCTAGCATCCATTCATAAATTAGAAATTCATCAGATGGATGTAAAAACAGCTTTTCTAAATAGTGACCTCAATGAAGAGGTTTATATGGAGCGACCATAAGGTTTTCTAGTTTTAGGACAGGAAAATAAAGTGTGTAGATTGATCAAGTCGCTATATGGACTTAAACAAGCACTTAAGCAATGGCATGAAAAATTCGATAAAGTAGTCACCTTATATGGCTTTAATATTAATGAATCTGATAAATGTGTATATTCAAAATTCTCTAATAATAAAATAGTAATTATACCTCTCTACGTAGATGATATGCTAATCTTTGGTACATGTTTAGAAGTCATAAATAATACTAAAATATTTTTATCATCTAGTTTTGACATGAAGAATATGGGTGAAGATAATGTAATTTTAGGTATCAAGCTATTAAGAAACAATGATGGTATAACTCTGTACGACCCGTATCATAGTCCGTACCATTCTATAGATTCCCGCGATCCTCCCTGTCGAATTTCGATAACCCTCAACCTTTATCCGACGTTTACGCGTGATCCTAAGTCGAGCCCAGCAAACCAGAGTCGACTCGACTCGAGACTTGTACCCTAGCGACCGCGTCGTCGCCGCAGTTCCGATGCCGCGTCTCGCGCGCCAAGGTGATACCCAGGCCAGGAGATGTGGACCCGCGTTCAGTTCGAGGAAAACATCGCGCGTTACAAAACCTAAGAGAATCTCTACAACATGTTACCTCAATCGATCAATCAATCCCATCAATGGTCAAATACATGTCAAGTACACATCACCTCACACTCATCCCCAAGCAACCCCATAAGTCAAAAAGTTCTTACACACCCCATACCCTTCTTACACCATCTACCCCTAAAGTCAAAAAGTTCTTACACACCTATCACTCACCACATCCATCACTCCATCACCCACTCTCTCTCTCCTCTCTCTCTCTCTCTCTCTCTCTCTCTCTCTCTCTCTCTCTACAACCCTCTCTCTCCCATTTCTCAAACTCATTTCCAAGCAACCAAAGAGTCACACGTCCAAGCTCTCCCAAAGCTCTCATGGAGGAGTTTTAGTGTGGCCCACTTCCTACCCTCTCATCTCTCATCTCAACCCTCCATTTTTCATCACCTTCCATTAAAATCGAAGCCAAGGAGTTTGGCGTTCCATCGGACCGAGAAGAAGTGGATGGTGGGTGATCTTGGATCTTCATTTCTTTAATTTTTGTGATGTAAGGGCCCGCATATGTTGGGACCCACCTTGATGTATGCTTGTATCTAAGAGGGGCCCATAGTGGCGGGGGCCCTCCATCATCGCCGATCTCTTTTTTTCCTCTCCCTCTCTTTCTTTCTCTATGATTAGTGGCCCACCTATGATGTGTGTATTTTTATCCAGATGTCCAATGAATGGGCCACCTTGGTCTCGATTAGGGCCTACATGATCAGACGGTCACATAGGCTCGAATGAGAAGGAAAGACAAATGTCAGCTTGATCGAGATCCTGTGGCCCACTACGTGGGTCCACCATGAGGAATGTGCTTCATCCAGCACGACGGTGGTTGGACACTGGCTGAACGTTGGTCAGGCCTGGTATATAGTATATATACCTATATGCGTATAGGATTTAAACATATATATATAATATTATAATATGATATAATATTATATATATATATATATATATATATATATATATATATATATATATATATCTTATACTCACCGGGCATCCCTGTACGTGGGGACCCCCATGTGGGACCCATCCCTGCGGAAGCAAAATGAACTTCAGATATAGCTACAACACGAGTTCTTAGTTAACAGTAGTGATTAGTATCCTTTTCGGCAATTTCTCAGTTCTTGAAATTTTCAAGATATTTTTCTGATTTAGAGGTTTTCTTATAATATCATCAGGAAAATCTTGATGAAATAAAAACTTAAACAATATTCATTAGAAACTAATAAATGATTTTAATTACACACTGTATATGATGAAATAACAAAAATTTAACTACAAGTTGTGAAAATCCACCATAAAATTGGAAATAAAAAATAAAAAACTATGAGGTTTTGAAAATGTTATGATATTAACATGATCATGTAATTAAAAAATCTTACCGTTGTTCGTTGTTGTGCATGCTAGCACATGTGACTACCTATGATGCACATGTAGAGATGGTTGCATAATAAGAACCGTCCATCTTCTCATGAATAATAATTTGGATGGAACATGGCCCAATAATTTCATAAAAAGGATACTAGAGTACATCATTGATTTTCGAGTTGAATGTAAGCCATTGAACCTTTTTCCTGTTCAGCAGTCCTCAATCAGCGATACAATTCTTGTGGCCACAGTCGTTGCTACGGCTCTAGTCTTTTACTGCAGCCCATCTAACTCAGCTACTAAAATATGCATAGATCCTATCACTGGTTGATGCAGAGAGGGTCGCAGACACTTTCATGGCAAAGATGGACCAAAGAAGGCCAGATCAGAGGTGGAAATGATCCGGACCATCGGAACCTTAAAATAGTCATATTATGTTAATATGGAAGCTAACCCTATTTAGACCTTGCATCAGGTAAGGAACTCAATCTGGACCATATATGAATTTTATAGAATTTTAGCTCTCTACTTTTTGCTAGATAGCAATGGACAGCAAGAATTGACTGACTTCGAAAATTCATAACTAATTAAGTACAACTTGATCAAGTTGATTCAAAATCTAAATTGTATATTGATAAGTCTATTTTTATAGAAAAATCATTAGAAATTATAATTTTATACTTTTATTGGATCAATTTTGGGTTATAGTCAAACTGTTCATAAATCATTCAATTCTGGACAGCTTTCGCCATCTGAATTTTAGAATTTTTGTAAATCCTCAGCATATACGTCGAAATTTTATAACATGTTGCAGACTTATATATATCTATATATATATATATATATATATATATATATATATATATATAATATATATATATAAGATCAGTCCAATGTTGAAACTATCCAATGCATCAAATGAAACAGAATCTTCAACATCAGAAATTTCTCTGCACTTAACTTCAATATATATCTCAGCACCATCCCTGTTGAACCATCACGTATACCAATTCCAGCCACCAAATCATTCCTTGGAAATCGAATAAATCTTTTGTGAAACATATTTTCAACCAATCATAGATTGTACTTGTAAATGACTCGAGTCATGTCACTTGATCATGAATGCCTGACCCGATGCCTCTAGAGTGGATCACTTGCAAATAGAGTAGCTAGGACTAAAGTATTTTTAAGTTGCTTTGGTTATACCAACCATGATCACACTTTTACATCACTACTGTTAAAATCCTGTTACAACTGTGGATATGAAGACCATGTTGTATGTCTATGCATGACCCTTTCCTCTTCACCAACCGTAAAATCAGGGACCGTCATAGCAAGTCTATAGGCCACCTCCACAGAATGGGTTGTCATCCATGCAACAAAGTTCTACACTGCACTCTTCAGCGAAACCATCATCTCAAGATCACCTCCACCATATTTTAAAAAGTGCCATGGTCGTAACCGAGGTCATAACAGTAAGGACACCCACAAGACATCTTGAGATCACACCAACCATCCCACAACAGATCAAGTGAATAAGAAGTAGATATCACCGATCCTCGCACTGGTAGCAACAACATTCGAAGTTAGCCACAACATTCGTAATCGTAACTGCAACCCTTAAAGACTCAACTGTAGCACCATGTTTCTCCATGGCCATACCAAGTATCTTAGCAACAACATTTGTTGTACCCGTCACATTATAGCCACGTCAAGGACCACTTCGACCAACTCAGCAACTACCTCCACCACATCAATAGTGACAAAATCATAGACCTCCATGACACTGGCGTCAGCCCTTGGTTATGTCGCCGCACTATCAAAAAAGAGTAGGTTTCCACCAATAATTTCATAACACCATCATCTGATGAGACACCACAACTAACGTAAATGTCAACGTAAACTACGTCATTCGCAGACCCACCATGCGATTTTAGTTTAGGCATTAGTATAGTAAATTTCGGGGATAAAATTTTTGTTATGGAGGGTAGAATGTAACAACCCATTTCTTTTAATGGTGGTCATCTCACTCCCCACTGTTTCTTATGGTGTGGCCCACTGGAACTTCGGATCGACCTCATTTTTGGGCCCATGCCCTGGTATGATCGAGCAAAAATAATGGACAAAGTGGATTTATATTGTCATCTATGCAGGGCCCACCGTCGTTTTAAATAAATAAATAAAACAATGCAGTGACGTGCTAGTTTTTCATGCTCTTTCCATCGATTCAGTATGGGTCTCAATCTCCCAAGGATGTCCAAAATGCTTTCTTAATGGTTATTGTCTGATCCTGTCCATCGGGTTACTTACACACTGATCCAAGGGCTGAATTTTGACGTATACGGTTAATTTATGGTCCTCAGGCCATATATGAAGTTGCAAGCCGAACGGATGATTGGAACCCTATAATCTTGCATTTTAGACCAATTTCGAGCCACTTGAACTTCAATTTCTCGATTTTCCCAGATTTCTAGTATGTAAATCTGTCGATCTTGGTCCCCTGGGATCCATCTCATGCTTTGGTGAATTATGAGCATTAAATATCGGCTTTTAACTCCCTTTTTTAGTCCAAGCCTGTAAATTCACCTTACAGTACAAACACGATTAAAATAGGTCATTAAACAGTATTATGTTCGTAAACTCAGATAATAACTGGGGTCTAATATGAATATTTGACCCTCAACACTAGTGCACGTCACCGCACAACCTAACCTCTCTCCCCGACCTTCTCTCCCATTCTCCTCCTTCTTTGGTTGCATTTCACACCAGTAGCCGCACGCCTTGACCCATCAACCATGCCCCATCTATCAAGCTAGGACCCATCAACTCGATCCATACCACCCATCTGAACCGGACCATCATGAAACCTTATCCGTTGACGCATTTTGCTATGAAATTCCATGTGTGACCCACTTTGAATCTCCAATTAAGCCACAAATTGAGCTCTTAAACCATTTCGACCCTACAAAATTGATAGACGGATTTGATTCCTCTTGACTAGCTCGATGGACCTCACCTATCAATCGTATTTTCAACTACAATCCGCACGTTACAAGACTCCATCTGCACAACTCCGTCCTTCTCGCAGCGGTAAAGTCGCATATGACATCATATCTAGCAATTCGTGTGAAATCTTCTTAGGCAATCTCAGTCATCCAAAGCCTTTTATCCAACAACTCGTAAAACACCAACCTTACTCCATTGTCAACAACTAACCAATAAACTTACTTTACGTGCCTCTAGCAAGAACAACGTCGAAACTCTTCAATTCACCTAGATTGCTCATGAACTTCGATTTACATCATCCATAAGCTCCATCATGATGATCTGGACCATCCAGGAGAAGCAGTAGACCGAGATTTGTCAGCTACAGGAAAACGTCATTGCCATTTTCCTCATTCGCATCAAGAACCCGTCAATCATAGGTTGTCGTTCAACCCTTCTCTCCATTTCACCAGTCAATGGTCCTTAAATCCTCCAGCAAGTCACCTCACCACCAACCAATTAGAACATCTTTTACTCATCGTTTTCAACGTGCAGAAGCTAGAACACTTTCTTCTCATGACCAGCGAATGAAGAGTTATGAACTTTCTTTTCTTTTTTGTGCCTTATTTTACGCTTCTTAACATCAATCCTCACCATCCATCGAGAAATCAAAAGAATAGATAAAGAAGGAAGAAAGAGAAGCAGATAGTTTCATCGAGTTGACTCAACGAGTCAACCAGATGACCCACCGGCCCAATCATCCTAACCGATTCCAGATTCCGACTTCGAGCCATTTATCAGCTCAGTTTCTATCTTCATCCTTTGATTTTATACGTTAGAGTAGCCTTGATTGGAGTCGACTCACCGAGTCAACTCAGTGATTTAATGTGTTATATTTCTTATATTTTAAATATTAGATAATTAGAAACCTTAATGTATGTCTTAATAAATCAGCATGTATGATTTGTGTAGGGACGCAATCATTTTACGTTGAAAACATTTACCAAGTGATACTAGTTTAAATGTGTCAAATTGAGTTCATGAGATATCGACTCAGACCATCTAAATGTAGAATCCATCGTCACATCAAATCAATCACTCTAATAGCAGGTAGGTGATCTTCCCTGTTGGAAATTTTAGGTTAACATATAGATTGATTGATTATTTATTATGTATTTAATTTATTTGATTATTGTCATTAATTGCAGATTATTTTTATTTGATTCTTAATTGCATATATAGAGGTAATTTATTTGAGTTATTGACTGACTTCAATTAATTATTGTTATATACTTAAATTACAATTATTTCCTTATTATTAGATTACGTATAATGTATTTGAATTTATGGGTGCTCTACCCCAAAAGGATCCCCATGTTATTTTTATGGGGTGCTCTGTCCAAGGTCATTCCCGAAAGGATTGGCACGGTATGGGTGTTCTGCCCACGGTCATACCCGAAAGGATCGGCACGGGTGCTCTGCCCTGGGCGATTCCCTAAAACAATCAACACACACGGGTGCTCTGCCCTCGGTATTTACCCTAAAAGTTTATTCACCAGGTGCTCTGCCGATGGTCATTCCCTAAAAGGATCAACACAGGTGCTCTACCGAGCTAGAGTCATTCCCTAAGGGCCTGTTTGGTTTTCCAAATTACGTCGTATTTGGATGTAAAGAAATAATAATCACTTATTACATGTAATTATAATGATTGGTACAACTTCTATTGACTGTAGTCACATGTTTGTTTTATACCAAAAAAAGGGCGGAGCGGGGATAAAATCACCAGCCGTGTGTTTGGTTGAAGGGTGTATTAGAATGTCAAATCAAAAAAAAAAAAAAGAAGTTATGATGTCCACCACCTCACGTCTAATACAGCTGCAATTGCTGTTTGATTTTCCTTATAATCCGAAAGTAGTAAAAAGAATTGTTGACCAAGGATTGTTGACCATTGCAAACAATCGACCAAGATTGTTAACCTTCAATTTGTAGCTATGGCAGGAGGAGGTTTCATTACTTCGGTACGCTTGCGGAGCACGTTATGAAAGAGCTGTCTTTTCTATAGCAGTCTGAAGGCAGGTCGATTACATGCAGAGGCCGTTGGATTCGAGCGGCTGCTTTAAGTCGAACTACCACCTTCTGCTATCTTTCTTCATACTATTATTTATCATCCAAACCAAACATGTGTTGAAAGTAATAATTACTTTCTTATGTCCGATTCACTGTAATTAGGAAAAACCAAACAGGCCCTAAAAGGATCAACACACACGGGTGCTCTGCCCTGGATTAAACTAAAAAGGATTTTAGATGACTATATTATCTTATTTTATTATTATGAAAAACAAATTGTTATTGTTGTTATTGGGAAAAGTATGACAAGTCCGGAGACTCGGTTATGGAATGGACCAACTCTACTGACACTGCCCGAGAATCCGAGACAAACATTTCGGACCGAAGCAAGCCAAAGCCTAAAGGAGAGACTCAGCTCGAATTGTAGGAAATGAATCCCGACTGAGACTCAAAGAGTCAAAAGCCATAGGCAAAATATATTAGACGCATGAAGTTGACTCGGCTAACGAGGCAACAACGTCTGAAGGAGCCAACTAAGGCCCGAATGCTAGAAGTCACCAGACCGATCATAAAACCGACCCATATTAAGTCGGTTATAATGTCAGCTATCGGATTGAAGAAGGACATCGGCTCGAAATCGATTCTGTTTTATCCAACAGAAGGCGAATAGCTTTATCCTTAAAGTTGGCCGAGACTAACTCATCCACAGAGTCGGTTAAGACCGATCCAAGCAAGGAAGAGACGGTGTGAATAAAAACGTTGTCCCGAAAATCTCGTAAAAGGATCTCCTATCCCGAGAATCTCGGGATTGAATGGAAACAAAAAACGGATTGAAATCAAATCTCCTAGATGTCAGGAAGAGAATCCCTACACGACGGGACCCTTATATTTCTATGAATATAAGAAACCTCTACGGTAAAAGGTACGCAAAAAATACCTTAAAACCTCCTCCTTTCTGGCCCAATTACTGACTTAAGCATCGGAGGTTCCCCGGCTCTAGCCATGGTCCCCTTTTTCATCTTCCTTGTGCACGCGACGAATAGAGGAGGGACGTCAAGTTTTTTTGCATCAACAGCTGTCATGTAAAATGTCGATTCAATACTCGTAATTGATTCTATTTATTTTATTGAGTTGTATTGGTATTAACATAGAATTTTCAATTTTGGGAAGGATGTGACCCTACGAGCCGTCACGCTCACGCCCTTATAAATTGTTTTGAAGGGTCTATGTATGAAGAGCTAATTGGGCGAGATTGAAGACTTTTCCTTTTATTTATTAGAATATTAATTAAAATTTAATGCATTTTATTATTAATTATTTTTTGAATGTTAATGTGAGTAAAATTTCAAGGATTGATTAATGAATGTTATTTAATGATAATGATTATTATCCTTTTAGTTGTTCTGATTGTCTTGAAAATGCATGAAAATAATGTGGGTTGCGATGTATAATTTGTTTAAGTACAACTCACAGTCCTGAAATTCGGGTTCGGGCCTAGCTAACTCGGTACCGAATTTCCGAGCATGACACCCACTACGGCGTGAGTGTGTGGGGGTGTGTGGGTGTGTATAAATAATAATAATAATAATGGTGGGCTTTACACGAATTTTAGTGGGTTGGTTCTATCGTTTCTTCGTTTTAAGCATCAGGCTTTTACACAAAAGCCACTGTAATATGAAGTAAAAAGAGTTAAATGAATTAGTAAAATGATGTACCAAAAAAAAAAAAAAGATACCAGAAAGGTTTGTATTTAAAAAGAATGTTAGGAATTCGTAAACAGAAACACCAAAAATTTAGAGAATGAAAATTTTAAGTTTAATATAAGTAGACGTTAAAAAAGAAAAAACTAGTAATGCTAGTGCATTGTGTATTTATAATATATAAAACTGATTATTAAAATAAATAAATTTTATTAAAAAAAAAAAAAAAAAAAAAACTCTAATTAAAATAATGAAAATTTCTATATTTATAATGCATCATAGGTGATTAAATGCTTTTTGCCTCTCAAATCTTGTCTTTTTTAAGTAAATCTCATGTACATTAGTCCATTTTATAGTTAAAAAGAAAAATCACATTCTACTTAATTTTTTTGAATAAAACATATTAAAAAAAAAAAAAAAAAAAAAAACCGTAGCGTCTAATCAATTATAGTAGTGCTCCTTTAAAAAATACAGGGCTGAAAACGGAATTTTGCTCACTATATAGTCCACGTTACGCTTACCCAACACAAATTAGGTGGGGCCATGACCATGGAGCCCTTTTTAATAATATATATATATATATATATATATATATATATATATATATATAATATATATATTATATATATATATATATATATTATATCTGTGCTGCCCATCGGTTTTGCTAGAGGGTACGTATTAGCCCAAAACCAAAGCCTATCCAAATCTCAGGTGGGCCACACCACTGGAAACAGTGGTGATTGAATGCCTACTATTAAAAATTTCTTCTGGACCACCAAAACTTTGGATCAAGGTGATATTTGTGGTTTCCTTTCCTCTAAGTCTGTTTAATGTTATTAACGTATTGGATGGAAAAAAAAAAAAACATTACAGTGCACCCTAGGAAGTTTTTAATAGTGGTTGTTCAATCATCATTGTTTCCAATGTGATGGTCCACCTGATATTTAGATATGTTTCATTTCTTAGCTTGAAAAACATATGAACGGTACGGATATACAACACATACATGAAGGTGGCCCCACGGTCACAGCCTCACCAAAGTCAGTGTTTCCCGCCCATCCGCGTTCGGTGGAAGCAAGTTACGCGCTAGATGATCAGGTTCGCCACACACTCGCCAGCTTGCCACGTGTGCTCAAGTGTAAAAGGTGTACGCGTGTACAATATTTGTATCGAAGCTAACTAAAAGCTACAGATAGAGGAATCGGCTAAGTGCGAAACTGAGGCTACCTGAAATGGTAGCCCGTGGGCCCTCCTTCGTAGGTGTGTCCTCGAACCGTTCATCTGATAAGTCCCATCATCGATGGTCCAAGGTGCAAATAAGGTTATTAATTAGAGTAGTTTCACGAAAAGAAAAAAGGACTCTTGCATGCAGAATCTGAACCATTGCTTTTCAGGCGATGATGGGACCCATCAAATCAGGTAATTAATATGATTTTCGAACCACGGGAGTAGTGGGCACCATGATGTATTTGTTTCATCCATTTTTACAGATCATTTTATGGATTGATACAAAAAATGATAAGGATATAAATCTTAGGTGGACCACACCACATGAAAACAATAATGATTGGATATCCACCATTAAAACCCTCCTAAGGCCCACTGTTTGACATCCAATCTGTTGATTAAGTCATAAAGACTCAGATGAAGGGAAAAAATAAACATCAGCTTGATTCAAAACTTTTATGGCCCCAAAATGCTTTTAATGGTCAACGTTTATTCAACACTGTTTCCTGTAATGTGGTCCACTTGAGATTTCGATATACCTCAATTTTTCTATCATAACATAAAATGATCTATAAAAATAGATGGACAGCATGGATGAAACACATACATCATGGTGGGGTCCATAGAGCGCCGACCACCAGCCATTGGCTGGTGGCAGGGGGAGTAGCCAATCCGTTTCCGTGGGCACCATATGAACAGCTCTGATCGTGGAACGTACGCATCATGTATAGTGGAGAGCCCAATGATTGATGGTCCTGTGGACTACCAATCTTTTTTTTTTTTTCCTGTAAAAGATGTATTGAATTATATATTCTTGTAACGCTTGTGTTATATTCCTGTAACGCTTGTGTCCCCGATATTCGGGTAGCATACGTCCTAGTCGGCCATCGGTGTAACGGATGGTCAGTTTTGAAAAGGAAAAAAACAGAAGAAGTAATTCATGCAAAGGCAGAGTTATTTGATACTCTGGCAGAGCATGATGGCTCATAGGCAAGTATTTAAAAATTGTCAACTTTGCACACATGATATTTAGGATAAACTGTGCAAACAAGTACCAATCCAAATATTAGATTTGCTGGTTGGAACTGAATTGTTGACTATTTTTCATTTAAACGACCTGATCGATGCCCATCATTCAATCAGTTATAAGGGTATCATTTTGTGGTAACTTCTACTTTATTCTTTTCTTTTCTTTTTTTTTATTTTTATTTTTTACTAATACCAGGTGCACCTATGCTTTGAACTGCTTATAATGTTGCGGAAAAACACAGGTCCACCCTTGATTTTTCTAGGGCCCACTATGATGAGCGTGTGAAATCCACATAACTATTAAATACCACACCAAAATCTATATTATTCAAGTGGGCTAGATTAACAGAACTAGTTTGGAGGGTGAGCTTCTACCGTACACTAATTTCAATCGTGCGGCCTACCTAAACCAACGATGGGGCTGATTTTCAATCGCGTGGCCTACTTAAACCAACGATGGGGCTGATTTACGGTTCTTGGGTCTAATATGGGATGACGCACCTGACGGTCTTGTAGATTTTAGATTAATAACACGTTGAGGCCCACCCAAGCCGCCATCCCCTTCTTGAAAGTTACGATGAAATAGCTGCTCTCTTTCCGAACATTAATTAGCTATAACTCTTCTATTCTTGAGTATTAATGAGCATTAATTAACCCACGTTAGTTGGACGTATACAAGGGAACGGATTAGGTAAAACCCGAGATCCACCAAGGTGGGTGAGAGCCCTGACTGTGGGTCTCACAGTAATACATGTGCCTTAAATCCACACCTACAACCATTTTGAAAGCTCATTTTAGGGCGTGATCCCAAAAATGAAGTTGAATAAAATCTTAGGTGGAACACACCAAAGGAAACAGTCTAGATTGAATCCCACTATTAAAAATTTTGTAGATTCCACCGGAATATTTATTTTCCATCCAACCTGTTGATAAGGTCACAAACACCTGGATGAAGAGACCACACGGATATCATCTTGATCCAAAGCTTTTGCGGCCCACAAGAAGGTTTTTAATAGTCAGTCACTGTTGTTTCATATACCATGGTCCATCTGGGATTTGGAACTACTTCATTATTTTGGATCATGCCTTAAAATGAACTCTCTATACGAATGGATGGCGTGGATGTAGTCACGTACATTACAGTAGACCCCACAGTCATTGATCCCACCCACCTCGTGAATCTAGGTCTTACCTAGTCCGCTCCAGACGTACAATTAGTTGTATGTGAGCATTACTCATATTACAGAGAGAAGGTGCAGTAAGGTTTATGGTCAAGTACTGTGAAACCATCATGATGCATGTGCATCCCGACATCCACCCCATGAATTAGATTCACCTACTAATGTGGACCACACCACATACAAACAACGGTTAAGATGGTTGCCGACCCATTGAAACCTTGCTGGTTGTGTATAAGGTCTACTGAGTGGTTCAAAAATCCAACCCATCTATTGTTTATGTTACACTTAGATAAAGGATCACACCAAATTTCAAGCAATTCCAAAACTTAAGTGGAAACGGCTAAGTTATTTTATTAGATGTTTTAAATATGATTTCACATTGTTTCAAATGGTGTGACTCATTTAATTAAATTTTGGACAGAGGTGATTTTTGGTACATCTTAATAAGTAGAGACTAAGATAAGCTACTCATGAAATAAGTAGCTTATCTTAAAGTTTCCTAATCACTTCAACTAATTAATAAGTAGAAACTAAGAAAAGTCTCTTGAGGCATAAGTAGCTGATCTTAAGTAACTTATTATCCAAACGCCCCCTTATAATTATTATAAGTCAATTTTCAGAGCTACTCTACGGCTGGTTTTGCAACTTTCTGGGATGAAATTATATTGACCGTCCAACTGATAGATAGATCATCCTAACTGGATGTTGGCCTATTCAAGGTGGAGGTTCAATGGATGGCCCAGATTAATGAGTTTGCATGGCCAAGCCATGGTAGTGATAAGCTCCTACCAAGTTCTCTGGGCCCAAGCCTAATAAACCTGATTAAAAGCTTGATGAGCCCACCGAATCCAGCCCGCTATGGAAATTATATATTTGTATGATATTGAGTATGAATCCATACGACGATATCCATTATTAATTATTATTACTACTGCAGCATGGACCCAATCGACCAACCCAATTGTTGATCGGGCCTGAACTTTATGTACCGAACCTGTACCCGATGGACGAAATGCCCATGCTCAAGGAAAAGGGGAATGGTCACATGCATTCGAAAACAGGATAATGAACAGACTTTGGATTCATGGGGCCCACGTAATGTCAGAATGACATTTAGTGTTGGATTTTAGAGTTTGGAAAATTATTTAGACAAAATAAATTTAAATGAGAAAAAGTGAGAAAAGTTATCAATTTGTAGAAGTCGAAGTGTGATCGTAAGTCACTCGGTTTAAAATCGAATTTGTCCTTTTGGACCACATCCTATGTGCAACAGGATTCAACGAGCAATCGACCTTCAAGATTTAATGACTATTACCCGGTCACAGCAGTGTCCTTACTGTACACGGGCTCGAACTACTTGCAGTCTTAACTCAAATTAGAAAATATTTAAACAATACTTTAAATGTAGAACTAAACTTTACTTTGAATGTAAAACTGAACTTTTCTTACTCATAAAAAATAAATAAAAGAATGTCTATTTATAGACTTTGTGAAGACACCTTTAAGGGGATAGAAATACCCTTTCAAAAAGGATCGTGACTACTAGGTTTAAACCAAATTAGTGAAATCATTAAACTTAAGAAGACGCAACTTTCAAAGCAAAATATGAAAAGATGCAACCCTTCGAGCTTGTGTGAAAAGACACATCCGCGAGGTACGCACATACCTATGGCCGGCCGCGACCTGTCTCCACGGAAATTTTGAAACATTAATTTATTTTAGAACAATTTAAAATACCACGCTCAACATTCAACCTGTCTACGAATGCAACCTCCAATGCAAGCATGGATCTCATGTTCCTTCCTGATCTATAACTCATGGGGCCACACCAAAGGAAACAAGGAGGGGCATTGGAGAAGGGGATGCCCTTTGTAAAAACTTCCAAATGAGATGTGGGGTCCACTGTGTTGTTTATAAGTCATGCAAACGCTCATGGCCAAGGTCAAAGGTACACATAAACCCAAGTCATTCTAAAATTTAAGTGGGCCACAACAAGTGAATATAAGATGTAAGCATGACTGTACATTTCATCCCACTTCATTTTTTTTTGTTAGAGATAACTCTAGGGATATACAGTGCCCATAAGGAATCTCACCAGATGAACGGTTTGGATTCTACATAAACATCAAGAGCGGGCCTAACTCAGCTCAAATGTATGGACGTGTACCTTTCAACAACATGTATAATAAAGCACGTAGAAAACCCTAAGCAGGACACACGTTTCCCGGCAACTTTTTCAAGTCCCAAACACAGAAGCTGCCAAGATCATGACCTATTCAAGGACTGTCCACAACGAGGATTGCATGTGCACCCTTCTCCCACGCCTATAAATACTACCTCTTCTCTCTTCCACTACACTTAGCTAAACATGGGGCATCTCTTTCTTGCATGTGCATCATTTCTCCTTCCTCATCATGGCTGTTCTCTCCGCCCGAACACCAACCGGCCAGCCTCCTCAGATACAGTCACCAGCTCCCACAGCTTCTCAGGGACCAACTCCACCGCCACCCTCTCCAATCGGTGGAGGTGGAGGTGGAGGTGGAGGTGGCGGTTCTGATGGTGGGAGTGGTTCTGGCTTTGGGTTTGGCAGCGGTAGTGGATCTGGTCCAGGAGGTCATAGTGGAGGTGGTGGTGGCGGCGGCGGTGGTGGAGGTGGAAAAGGGAGTGGAAGTAGCGGCTCTGGTTTTGGTTATGGAAGTGGCTCTGGGAATAGCGGTGGGGGTGATGGAGGTAGGGGTGGCATTGGCGGCGGAGGCATTCCTTAATAAGGAGAAGAAGAGTCTTTTAATGTGTCTGATTAGGAGGATATTAGAAGTTGGTTTAAGGAATTTTAGGCCACATTATCTACATGTTCCTTTTATGGTGCAAAATAAGCCAATGTGACCTTAGAATCTAGTCATAAATAAATTCAAATATATGTATGTGCTTGTATTGTATCATGTAGTTATGGTTTGCATGTTTTTTAATTAGTCTGTCTTGTGCAATATTCTTATTCACCATCTTCTTCTTCTTTTTCCTGCAACTATATAATAAGTGGGCTGTAAACATGGTCAAAAGCTTCCGTGGTTCCGGTCGACTTGTTCGGCTCGGTCGGGACTCGTCCAAGTCGAGGGTGACTCGGAGTGTGCCGTGTGGTATATGGAATCAGATCGGGCACTACCAAACCGACTCTACTCGGTCAAGTCCATGATGTAAATGGGCAGGACCAGCCCTGCTAGGGTTTTGGGCTTAGTCGAATAAAAGTCGGGTTCGGACTTTGATTATTGGGCTTGGGTAAATTGATGCTGAGCTTGATTATATGAGGCTAGCCTGAGTGTTAATTAGTGGAGTTCCTAATCAAGCTGGGTTTGGGTATCGTCAAGAGCTCTTGTTTGTTAAGGATTGATAATTAAGGTTGCATTCTGGCGTATGACGGACTTTCTTAGCTGTCCCATACTTAAGAATTTCTAAATCATCATTTTCTAGTGAAGTGAAATGGACTTGGGCCATTAGGTCTATGACGCTTGGGCTTGGGTTCAGACCTATATGTTTCCCATTCGGTTTAATTTAGCCTGAGTCTGAGCTTGACATGTAATGGACGGTTAAAACAAAAAAGTGGCATATGGTCCAATTTCAACATACTAATGTCCATGAATCAGAGGTCAGTCAGGTAGGGGTGGCAATGGGCTGGGCCATGGCCATGATAGGATTGTTCCAAGCCCGATTTAGTTTCCTAAGCCCTCTGGCCTAGGCTCTAAAGGGCTAAAAAGGTCTTCGCCTGCCCTTGCTGGCCAGTGAGAAAAAGATTGAATCGAAGGTTTGAGTGATCTGAATCTAAGAAAAAAATTGGATACCTTCCATCCATGGTGTGTCATGGCATGTAAATGGTTTTGAAAATAGAAACATGACTTGATCTTGATCCGTATATAGACATTAAGGGCCCATTTGGATACTGGAGCTTTTTTGTTTTTTTAAACTCACATAAGTAACTTATTTTTATAAGTTATTTATTATTATTATTTTTCAACTTTCAAAAGTAACTTATTGTCATCATTTTTATTAGTGACATAGCAACTTATGAAATTATTCAAGGGAATATGCTCTCTTGGCCATGAAACCCTCCTAAATTCATGAGATTGGAAAATTATCTAATGAATGGGTAGATGATCTAGTGGGCCCCACATGATGATGGCCCATATCGAGGTGGCCTCACATGATGGACAATCACATCAAAGGTCCACCCCTGATGATGAATGGCCCACATTCAAGACGAACCCCACATGATGGACAACTCACATCAAAGGTGGGCTCCACATGATGGATAATTAATATAGTGGGCCCCACATGACAAACAATTCACATCGAAGGTCGGTCTAATGAGTGGCCCATATCCATGGTGGGTCCTGCACGATGGACGGCCCACAATGGAGGTGGGTCCACATCAGTGGTGGGCTCCACATGATGGCAATGGATATTGATGATGGGCCCCACATGATGGCAAATAACATTGATGGTGGGCCCCACAAGATGGATGACTAACATCAAAGGTAGGCCCTACTTAATGAACTGTGCACATTAAAGGTTAACCCCTAATGATGAATGACCCACTAATAAGATGGCCCTGCATGATGGATGACCGGAACAAGTACTTATGATATTGGAAACCAAATATGTTTTTTTTTTTAACTTTTTGGATGATAAGTATCTTATTTACTAAACATACTTATCTACTGATTAAATAGAAACCAAGATAAACTACTTATGACATAAATAACTTATCAAAAGTAACTTACGATCCAAACACTCCCTAAGGACCCATTTCGATACTATGAAATAAGTAGCTTTTTTAACTTACATAAGTTAATAAGTTATTTTTCTTAAATAAGTTAGCTTGGTAATTAAACTTAAATAAGTAGCTTTTAAAATTATTATTTTTTTTTAAAGTAACTTATTTTTATCGGTTGTTTTTTATTGCTTTCAACTTCCAAAGTAACTTATTTCTTTTATTTTCATAGGTGACAACTAAATTAAGCCCTGCTTGGATTCATGGAAAGCAAGGAAAATGAAATAGTGTTTCCCATGAAACTCACTTTCCATTGTTTACGGAAAATTCTGGGAAATACTATTTCCCACTTTCTATTTTTGTTGGAATTCCCACCTCTACCTAAGAAATGCATTTTCCCATGGGAGAAGGAAAATGCATTTATCAATGGTTAAAGCCCAATTACACCACCATCCATGTTTAATCGTCTCACATGTGCCACATGGTGCCAAATGAGACATTGTCCATCTTTAGTCATGCCCCACACGTGTCATCATGCCACATGTGCCACCATCCATCTTATATTGTACCCCATTTATAAAGATCCTCCAATGTGCTAATCTGCCACATGTGTCACCATCTATCTTCTCTTATGCCTCACATGTGTTATTGTGCCACTTCTAACGTAATTTATCTTACTTATACCCCCACATGGACCAATGTGTCACATGTATCATTGTCCATCTTCTATCCTCCAAATATGCGACATGCCAATGGTGTCAATGTGCACAAGAGTTGTCATCTAACTTTATTGCCCACATGTCAAATGTGTCAGTGCATGTCTTATGCCACATGCTACTGTACAACTTCAAGTACATCACATGTACCATCTGTGCCACAATTTAGCTTTAAGTACCCACATATGCCACATGTGTCATAGATCATTTCTAAGCATCTCGTATGCACCACATGTGCTAATCTGACACATACTAGTGACTACCTTTTTTTAAAATGTTTTACCAAATAGAAATTTTGAAAAAAGATCCTAATTTTTTGCAAAAATCTTGTTGAAAAACAAGGAGGAAGGAGAACAATACTTTTCCTACAATTTCCAAGAAATACTATTTACTTTCTCATACTTTTCATGAATCTAAACAAGTCCTTAGGGGATTATGTAATGGAATGTGTTCTCTATGGCCATGAACCCCTTTTAAGTTCATGAGATTGGAAATCGTCTAATGAATGGGTAGATGATCTAGTGAGCCCAACATGATGATGGTCCATAACGAGGTGGCCCCACATGATGGGCAACCCATATTGAAAGTGGTGTCCACATGATGGGTAACCCATATCAAAGGTGGACTTCACATGATGGACAATTAATAATGGTGGGCCTCACATGATGGACAATAGCATTTGTAACGCCCGTGAAAAAAGAATTTGAATTTAGGAGAGAGATTTCGTATCTCATCTCTATCTCTTATTCAAACCTAATTATTATACCTATCTTATCTTCTATCTTATTTTTATTCCTAATCATTCTCCTTTTTATATATCTTTAACTCTCCTCATATATCTCAATCTCTTAACTGAGCCTTTCTTTTTAAGGAGGGTATCGTAAGAGGAATTCTACTCCAACTCAAATATTAACCAAAAGGCACCCTGCGGCAACTGAGAAAGGGAGAGAGAGAGGAATGAGATTTTGGAGAATTTAGATCCGGTAAGTTTATTATCATTTTTTCATTATTTTGTATGTTTAATATAATTTAACTCGATCTATGCAATGAACTGTGTGGATCAGCCACACATTCATTGTATTGATATGTGGGTAGATACGATGTAAAGATGATGGAAGTCTAAAAAATACAAAGTCAAGCTAACATGCGAAATGCATGGGCGACGCGCTGAGCGATGCGTAGGATCCTGGGTGACACGTCAAGTACGGACGATACCTTTGAAGAAGCATGACAATAGATGAGAATGGAAGTTGATGTGTAGGGCGACACGCTAGTCCCCTAGGCGACATGTGAGTGAGAAATAACAACAGACCGAGCTATGTGCGAAGGTAATAACAAAGTGGCATGGGCGATGCGGTAGGCAGGCGGAGGATTCACGCTGTCACGCCCCAAAATTCGGTACCCGAGTTGGCTAAGCCCGAACCCGAATTCTGGAACTATGAGTTGTACTTAAACAAAATATACGACACAACCCACAATTTCCATGCATTTTCAAGGTAACCAGAGTCAAACTAGAAGAGAATAAATAATAAACCATTTTCATTAATTGGAAGCTTACTAAACCATAATCAAATCTTTATTACATTGGAATAAAAATAAACTGAATAATAAATCATCATTCAAAATGCAAACTAATCCTAAAATAAAAATAAAACTACTTTCTTGTCTAGCTTGCTCGCATTATTTCATCTTTATACCTGCAAAACAATCTACAGAGGTGTGAGACGATGGCCCGTAGGGTCAAATCATCTCAAAGTTGGAAATAATACATTAGCATCAAGAATTGCTTGATAAAATAAATAAAGTAAACACGACTTATTATAAGTAGGCATGTTATAAAAGAGAATATACCAAAAGGTCAAGTCATAGTGCGTGGTATCACGGGCCAGTAGGGGCCTCACACCAAGGAACACAACTGACGTTAGTCTCATACCTCACGTGCGAAGTGATTCCAAGATGATAGACTCCCGATTCCGAATAGTCTCATACCTATTGGGAATCATGGCCCACGAATGTGTAGATCATAACTGTATTTATGCATCCACAACCCAAATATAAGAGGACATTAACATTCCAATATATAATAACCACTAAAATTCTGCTAACGAAGTCAAATAAAATAAAATAACTTCTGATTCATTTTTGGACTTTGCCAGGGCAGAGCACCCGTGCATCCATTTTAGGGATTAACCTAAGGCAGAGCACCGTGACCATTTTGGACCTCCCAGGGAAGGGCACCGTGCATCCAGCACTTTAGGGAGTCCGGGCAGAGCACCCATGTGTACATTTACTTAATCTTAAATAATGAAAAATATGACTTTCATCCTGGAACACAGACTAAGGATTGAATATTTAAATACACATATCCTGAAACACGAGGTAAGGATCGAATGTTTACAATTGCTAAAATTTAAAATTCGGTACAAAATTAACATCTTTTTCGGGAATAACCCCGGGCAGAGCACCCATAACAAACTAACATGATAGTCCTTTCATGGCAGAGCACCCATCATTTAAATACATTTAAAAGAAGTTAACAATAATCAAATAAATGCATTCTACATCACGTAAAACTAAAATCAAATAACTCAAATCATCAATACGAAATAAATAATCAATGAAACAAAATATATACCAATGTAGTCTTTTCAATCGAGAAGATCACCTACTTGTTGTGAATAAAAATGTAATAGGAGGATGATAATTCTGATGTAGATCCGACTCAACAACTATGCTTGGAGTAGTCAACACCTAATCGCAATACAACTAGATATGACTCTACGATGGTTTTGACACGATTGATGAAGTTTCTGATGGACAGAAAATGCGGCCCAAATCAATCTTAAAAATCGGCTCAAATGGTGGAATTAGCAGGTCGTCGGGTAGACTCACTGAGTCAACTCAGTACTCAACTTCTTCCTTCTTCTTTTCTGTTTTCCTCTCTTTTTCAAACCTTTTTCTCCTCTAATTCTTCCTTCTAGCGGTAAATCAGTAAGGGGCGTGGACATGCAACTCGAAGCAATGAGTCACTAACTCGCTAATGATTCTCTCTCCCTTTCTCGAATCAATTTCTTCTCTCACTTTCCTTCTTTCTTTGTTTCTTTTTAGATCTCTCGCACTGGCGTCAAAGAGATTTTTCAAAGTTTATATTCTGGAATCCAGCTTGTAAAAGGAGTTTGCGGTTGGCATCTTGATGGAAGAAGATGGAGAGCTCCAATGGTAGCTTGTTGTTTTGGATGGATCCCACTGAATAGGTTTTGATGGATAGTTTGGATAATTAAAATGATGCTCGGGAATCTAAATTTTTGAAGGTTTAAATCAAATTTCTTGGTGGGTTCTTGATCGGAAAGTGTTGTGGCAATTGATAGTGAAACACATAAAAATGATGTGTTGGGCTTCAATCTGATTGGTTGTTTGATGCAAGATTGCTTGAGGATCACGAACCATTGGATGTAGATTAAAGTCGAGGTTGTGAACGATGGATACTAAAAGCCATTGTAGAGAAGGAAGGTCGTGCCTGCGAAAATGGAAGGAGTTTCCGCTTCGAACGGAACTGACACTGGATGCTTGGGTTTTCATTTTAATGGCTAAGTTAGGTGGGATCCACTAGTGATGGTGAGAAAGATCTAAGTTGTTCATCAGTTTTGCAAGATAAGGATAGATCGGGAGCTTAAGAAAGAAAGAAGATTAGAATCTCTAGTGGGCAGCATAAGGATGAATACAGATAACAGGCGATTGAACTTGGAGATTTCTAGGTGGTTTTGATTAGACGAACGGTTTAGATTAGACTGAGAGATCCACCATGATGGACGGTGTACGACTCAAATGGGTGCGGCAACGGCTCTTGCTGCGAATGGAGGAGAAAAAGGAGGAGAGAGAGATTAGTGGAAAGGTGGGTTGGATTTCTCAGTTGACGTGCACTAACACGTCTCTTTTTTTTAATGAGGGTGGTCCATAGGAATGGCATGACAAATCCACACCGTCCATCGCTTTGGTCCACCCATGTTAGGACATGGGTAAAGAAATGAGGCCGATCCAAAGTTCAAATGGGCCACACCGAAGAAAACAATAGAATACCCACCTTCTAAAAAATTGGGTCGTTACACACACAATGCCTCATCAGAACACCACAACACATGATGCACGACTGTAACGACCCAAGATTTTGGTACTTATGCATGCACATGCATTCATCTAAGCATACATTTATCCACCCATCTAAGCATACATTTATCCACCCACCCACACATTCATGCATACATGCATCCTTCAATTTATACAATATGAGACCATTGATATTGTCACACCCCGAAATTCAGTACCTGAGTTGGCCAGACCCGACTCCAAATCCCAGGTTGCGATTATTTTTTTAAAACATTATTAACCACAAATTTAATAAAAACTACATTACAATAAATCAAATATTCATTCAATACAATGTTTAGACTCACTTTTGATTTTTTTTCACTATACATTTTTTTCCAACACAAATAAAAAAGATCACTATGACCATACGGACGGTTAGATCGTCACTTTGCTTCGCCCTTGACTAATTTCTGAACCTGAAACACTGTTAATGTGGGGGTAAGCATAACAGCTCATGGGATCGTATCCAACTCAAATATAAAATTTGTATAATTATATAAAATGTACAAATAATGAAAATACTTTGTTTAAATTTTAAAATATGAATTAAAGTATTGAATCTTAAAAGATGATGTGAATACCAAACTTTCCATAAGTTATATAAATAACAAAATTAAATAACTATTATCTTTTATAACACCGTACCCAAGTGAATGACCACATTGCATTAACGCACACGCACTAGTACCTCGAGGTGAGAGACCCATTTATACGTTAGTTGGTCAAACTACTGCTCCAGTTGTACCTTTACGTATGTTCGTGCACACAATTGTACTCATACGTCATACATAAAGAACACTCAAAGGATCCAGTGGGTTCTAGGGTCTTTCACCCAATAGACACGATCACCCTACTTGCTGGTTTTACGGTCTTCCACCCAAGGGACACAATCGCCCTACTTGCTAGCTTTAGGGACTTTCATCCAAGGGACACAATCGTCAAACATGCTTATGTCTTTTAGTGACATCACCAGAGCAACATACCCATATTCCAACCTCCATTTTTAATTAAAAATAAATATATATGTTCATGACATAAGTGATCATCATCCATTCACATCGAAATTATTAAATATGCAACTTATTACGGGTTATTTACAAAATACATAGTTACATCAAATATTATTTGTTATTATCAAATTATACATATAAGTCATTGTAAGGTTCGATGGCTATTAACTCAGTAATTATTTTAATTAGATAATTAAAATCCTCGATTATAAATTAAGAATTAATTTTTTTAATATAAGTTAATAATTAATTTATCAAAATTAAAATTCCATTTAAATTCGAATTAAAATTTTCTTATGAAATTGTAAATCAGTAAAGCGTAGAAACTCCTAAAAGTACTCTATGTTAAATCCCAAATTCAAATAAATTAATGTATTATGTAGATTTAACCATTCTAATTTAATTAATTTAGTAATATATTAATAAAACTTGACTATTTTATAATAATTCTTTACTTCCTTCTAATAAATTAAGAAAAAATATATATTAAAAATATTAATCAAATTATCTCTCTACTTATTCCAAACCCTAATAGTTGAATTAAGAGAGATATTAATAAATCTTAATTCAATTTTCACTATTAGTACATTTCCATCTATTAGGATTAGGTAAGTACAAAAATTGAAAATGTATACTGATCACTAATTTTTAAGATTTAAAATTTGATTAATTAATCTCAATTTATTAAAATTAGAATAAGTAATTATATATTTTGTTTATTTAGAATTAATTTCGATTGAAAATTAAATTATGAAATTAATTCTATTGTCCCTAAAATTCATAATCAAACCCTAAAGTCCATAATCTAATTATATTACTATTAATCAAACTAAGTTAAACAATGTTAAATTAAGTCTAAATTTATATTAGTTAATTATACATCAGTATTTTCAAAATAAAATTTTACCCAATTTATATTTGGTTATAATAAGTTATATTAAATTATTAAATTTGGACTTTAGTTATTATTAAAATTTATCTTATATCATACATATCCTTATCTTAATTAGTATGAATTATTTTGACATATTATTTCTAATTAGTCATGAATAAAAAAATTATGAAATCAATAACTTAAGTCAACCTATAGATTTATGTTAAAAGAATTAGTTTACAATATAATTTGAATTCAAAATAATTTTGATTTTAATTCTTACATAAGTCAAATACTTTAAAATTATTTTGTATTAAATTCAGTAATTTAGAAATCTAATTAAAAAAAATTTTAATCTTATTGAACGTTTTTTTTTCTCTAAATATTCAAGCAATAAAAATATCAACAATAAACAATAATTTCCTACAAAATTCAATTTAAAATCAATTAACTATATTGGTAAAAAAAATTAAATAGAAATAACTATAAAAATTTCATATTAAAGATGGATCACCCACTTTGACAGAATCTTTACAAAGCTTTTTTCTTTCTCTCCTTTTCATTTTTTTTCTTTATTTTCTTTTTCTCACACTTTCTCTTCTTGTGCCTAACCCATGACCCTATTTATAATACAGGAGTCCCACCATACATAATGTACACATGTGAAATAAAATAAAATAAAATAAAATGTTACCTTTAAATGATATCTCATGGAAGTGAAACACCCATCATTTAGATTCATTTATAATTATTATTTAAAAAAAAAAACATCACGTGTGTATAGGAAGTTATACATGTGTTGCGTGGTTGTGCATGTGTAGTAGTGTACACATGGGCATACATGTAAAATGATTAATGTACAATGGATGGTTGATCAGGTGGGTGGGTTAATGGATCAAATTGATGGATGAATTTGGGTGGTGGATGACGAATTGAGAAGTTCTTTGGACGATGTTAATTTGTGTATGAATTTAATAGTTTCATTTTGTTGGTTTAAGTTAACAAACGAGTGGTCGACTGATCTTGTAATAAAACTTAGACGATTTGAAATAGTTGAGTTGGTCATTTTAATGGGTGGTCAAGATTAGTGACCCCTGATGATAGTCACATGCTTTTTCATTTTTAAATCAAATACTTACGTAATAATAACTTTAATAGTAATTAATATATATTTATATTTTATAAAAAATTAATAATATTTAATACATGTTATTAACTTTTTTAAATGTTAAAACTTAAATGGTCTTGTATGTATAGATACATGGATGGTTTTCTCCTTTTTTAAAAAATTACAAGTTTACCATTAAAATACATATATGGCTTGTGACCTCAAAAACTTGTCAAATCATATTCCAATGTAAGAAGTACTCCAATAAATTTATCCAAAGAAATGTGAGAATCATCAAAGTAATTTTTGTTTAATTTTTTGGTGGCCCAATTGACAAATCTAGGTATGATGTATGGTTAGATGATAAGATATATGTGAAATAATCAAAATTATTAAGAGTCTAATTCTTTATACAAATTAACGTATGGTTACTTTCATGGTCAGATTGGTGCAAGATGCGTTTTTAGTTGATCATATCGGTAGATCATTGGATAAATGACCTAAATAATAAAACTACAATCCTGAAAATGGATGAATGAGTGGGTGACCACATACCCTACATGGTTGGGTTTAGTATATGTTCCAGTGTTAGATTTGAGCTGGTTAATGAATGAACGGTTAATTTTAGGTGTATAAATAAAGAAAGTGCTCGTATATATATACATATATATACACCGAAACCATACAATTATCAATCAATAATACACACTAAATAAATTGATCATGCATATCAATGGTCACAACTTACACACTTTATGCATGCGTGTATGCATGAATGTGTGAATAAATGGAAGGATTATGCATGAATGGTTAGATGGATGCAAGTGTGCACGTATACAGATGCAGGCATGTGCACCAAAATCTCAGGTCATTACGGATACGATCAATTTATTAGTGTGAACCATTAAATTATAATTATATTATTTTGGTGTGTGTGTGTGTGTGTGTTCACTCCCTTCACTTATACACTTAAAACTACTCGTTCATACATTTACTATCTTAAATCTAGCTGTGAAGCACACACTAAACTCACCCGTTCATTCATCATACAAGGTATGTGATCACCTATTCATCTATCCATTTTTAAGATTTTAGTTCAATTTATTAAATGATTAATCTAGGACATTAATCCGATGATCTGTCTATCTAATTCAACTAAAAACACATATCAGACCTACCTAGACACGAAAGTACCCATACATTAACCTATACATATATATCATACTAGACTAGTACCCGTCTGATTATTTACTTGAATCTCAACCATCCAATCATACATCACACTCATATTCATCAATTGGGCCACCCGGATACAAAAGTAAACCGTCCACATCATAGCCCATGAGATACACTTAAGATTTATTAGTTAGTTTTCATAGAAAAAACTATACATATTATTTTAACCCTTGGATCGATGTAAGCCCATTAAATGCACCTTGATCACCATTGAGAGATCAATGTCCATATTAAACTCAATGGAAGAATACATCAAATAGTGCACCATAGTTAAATTTCGCTTTATGGAACGGTACAATTTGAGTCTATACTCAGCAGAAATTTCAAATATATATATATATATATATATATATATATATATATATAAAAAACGAGGGTTGTGATGTCCTTAGCGTAAAAATTTTTCTTTTATTTGAATTAATCATTGTGAGACTGATTAGGCCAGTCTCATAAGCAATTTGAACCATCCGTTCATCAACAGCTTCATAAACAACCATCCAATCCTTTTTCAATTACACATCCATCCTTATTAGAGATTTGACCCATCTAGCAATCGTGACCATTCATTCAATATATTAACTTAAGAGTGTTCTCTAACGATTTGAATCATCTATCATCGAAACCGTAAAGTTAACATTTTAATGGACGGTATGTTTTATCTGATCCATATACACATGTTTACACATCTTTAAATTTTTAATAATAATAGATACCAGCGTATTCACGTTTCTTTAGGAGGAAAATAAGATGTGTTGGAGTGATTTTTCATCCACCAAACTTATTCCATCGTTAATTCATATAACCATTACATCTCAATCATCCATCGCATTCAATGTCTAAATCTAATCCATCCAAATTACCCAAGTGGTCATCCATGTATCCAATCCTCAAGGTAGCCATTCATCAATCCATCAATCACCCACCACCATCTCAACTTTCCATCTACCATAACTTCACAATGTAAGAGATCTCCACAACGTAAGAGAGCTAACTTCCGCCACTTTTCCATCCCCACGACCCACGCCACATCTCCATCTTCCTCTCCTACATTATCTCCTCGGAAACCATCTCTCATCTAAACTGTTCAAACTATAATTTCTGATCAAGATCTACTATCCAGACATCCTCACAAATCAATCAACACCAAGAATCGATCATCCCAACACCAACTTCGCCGGCTTTCTCGAAATTGTGTGACATAAACTCGAAACCTCCTCATACATGACCCACAAACCCAAGACATTAGAACTTAGGATTTTGTTCCCTCAAGGTCTTATGCATCAATCTAGTCTATCCAAAAGGATCAGAGCAAAGAACGATGCAACTAATGGGATTTCTCCATGATCATCCTCTTCATTCTCACTAGGAACCACCACCAATTATCGCAAGTTTTCTTTCACAAACAGGATTCCAAAAGCATGGAGATGAGTCTTATAAATTTTGAAGATTTAGATATTCGGGTTAGAATGAAAGAAGAGAGTCAGAATCGAAAGATAGAGATAGATAGATAGAGAGAGAGAGAGAGAGAGAGAGAGAGAGAGAGAGAATGGTTCAGATAATGATCAAGCTTGTATAGATCACGATAAGATCCGGTTTAAATTTGAGTCGAGTTGCATTCGGGTTAGTTTAGCAAATCAGGTAGGTAATCCTACTCACTTTTGAACTTTCTAATTTTATTTATTTTCTTACAATTACTTTTGAAATAATTTTATTAGATTAATATTGTCAAAATTCATTTATACCCTGATGTTTATTTTTGAATTTTTAACATTAATTGAATCTGATTGATTTGTAGCGTTCAATTATATTTTGACTTTATTTTTAAATTTTGATTTTATGTGTATTAAATTAATTTCACTAAATTTAGACCTTAAATCTGCGTTAGACTGATTATTTTAAAATTAGTTTGATTTAGAATTAATATTAACTGATTTTATTTTTGTATTTTGAAAAAAATAATAATTTTGCTAAGTATATATTTTAATTTAGAAATTCTAGAATTTCTTTTATTAAGATTAAATTTAAATATGAGTTTATTTTAAAATTTTAAAATTATTTAATATAAAAGTAAATTATTAAAATTAGATTAACTTCGAATTAATTTTTGAACTATTTAAGTCGGTGTAATATAATATCTAAAGATAAATTTTATTGGTTTAGATCAGAATTATTAAATTTAACTTGAAATTAAATTAATTTTGAAATTAAAATTAATAACTTAAATTAACTTACAAATTTTAAGTTTTAAATTAATATATATTTAATTTCATACACAATAGTTAATTTAATTTATTAATTTAATCTAGATTATGTGTGATTACGAATGTTAGAATGATTGATTAATGTAAATTTAATGTATGGTGGTTATAATTAAAATATTAACTAGTGGTTAAATTTAAATTATAATTTATTTTTTTTAATTTGGAAATTAATATCAATTATATTAAGTATGAATCTAAAATTATTTTTAAAGTTTTTTGAAGTAAATTAATTTAAATTTAAACCTAAGATGATCTTTGAAAGTTTTAAAAAATAAATAATTATAATTCAAAATTTGGTAATTTTGTGACTAATATGAATTCTAATTTATATTATTATATAAATTATTTAAGTCGAAATTAATATAATATAAAATTAAAATTTTAATTTTTATATTAATTTAAACTATAGTTTAAGTTAAAATAAAATAATAATAATCTAACTATAAGGTTCAGAGAAATTTTCTATAAATTATTAAATAAGAATTTAAATTTTGAATAAAATAATCAATTCATAGTCGCAAATCAGTAAATAAATTCAAAAATCATATTTTGGGATAAAATCGGTATTTCAGCATTTTCAAGAGTTTCTTTGTAAAATTCCAGCATTATTATAGAAAACAGCGATATTTCAGCAATTTCATGGACTAAATTTTAACGACAACAAATTTATACACTTTGTATAGAACTTGCATTATAGTGTAGAAATTTGATTTATTAAATTGTTTTATTATTGATTTTAGAATTATTCATGTCATTCATGCATCTTTATTGATTATAAAATTGCGAACAAAAAAGAAAAGAAAAAGAATGAAAGGAAAGAGAATGGTATCAGCAAGTAGGGCAATCGTGTTCCTTTGATGAAAGAACCTAAAGCTAGTAAGTAGGACAATCGTGTTCCTTGGGTGAAAGACCTATAACTCGTTGGATTTTTCAAAGTCTCCTTTGTATATGGCATATGAGTACAATTGTGTGAGTGTACATATATCGGAGGTACAACTAGAGCAGTAGTCTGACCAGCTAATATATAAATGGGTCCCTCACTACGAGATACCGATGCATGGGCATTAATACAAATGTGGTCATCCACTTGGGTATGGTGTTGTAAGAGATGATGATTATTTAATTTTGTTATTTATGAATTTCATGAAAGTATGGCATTCATGACATCTTTTTGGTTCCATCATTTAATTTACATTCATGTCATCTTTAAGATTTAATATCTTGATTTATGTATTGAATTAAATATATATATAATTTCATTATTTATTCATTTGATATAAATCTAAAAATTCCATATTTGAGTTATATACGATCCTACGAGCTATTAGGCTCATACCCAAAATAGCAGTGTTTTAGGGCATTAGAGTTTAGTTAAGGGTAAAGTGGAGTGAAGATCCAATCATCAATTTACTTGTCTTTTATTTGTATCGATGAAAAAAAAAATGTATAGCAGGAATTTAGAAGTGAGTTTAGATTATAATAGTTAAACATCGTATTGGATGGATGTTGTTTATTATAATGATTTTTTAAAATTAAGTGTGGTTGTGAATTTTTAAAATTAAATCATTATTTAAAATTTGGAGTCGAGTCTGGCAACTCGAGTATCGAATTTTTGGGCGTGACAATGACGAATGAGGCAAACATGCGTATTGATGTGAAGGGGACATGGCTGACGCGTTGGTTGATGCGCTGCTCCCTGAAATCCTGCACATGTCCCACCACATGGTGGACTTCCATTCGCTTCGATCACCGCCCCTTGCCTATAAATGGCTCATTTTGCTCCACGGAGGAAAGAGAGAGAGAGAGAGAGAGAGAGAGAGAGAGAGAGAGAGAGCATTCTTCGAACTATTGGGTAAGAGAGGAAATCGAAAGGTATTGAATAATTCTGAATTTTCCAAACTACTTGTCGGACTCTTTTTTCTATCCCACTGAGAAAATATGAGAATTTAAAAGTTAGTTGCTAGACAGTTAGGATGCATTTTTCAATGCAATCAAGTGCTCCTTCAATCCCATTGACAGACTTCGATAGGTATCGATCATATCGAAAACCCCTAATGAAAATGTGGGAAAGTGTGTAAGTTTTTGTGAATTTTCAAGGTCGATGCGAAAGTACAAGCCTTATGTCTATATAAGGAGTTGTTTTGGACGCTCCTAAGCATCTTCTAGGGTTTTGAGAGAGAA
The DNA here is from genome assembly GCA_021015155.1 of Magnolia officinalis. Classification (NCBI taxonomy): domain Eukaryota; kingdom Viridiplantae; phylum Streptophyta; class Magnoliopsida; order Magnoliales; family Magnoliaceae; genus Magnolia; species Magnolia officinalis. Next base: position 81,868,264 of record JAJHSJ010000003.1, on the reverse strand, counting down.
GGATCTGGTGGAGCGCCGACAATGTCATTCGGCCTTAATTTCCTTTCGAGTTCTAGTAGTTTATGTTTTTCTTTTGTTTTAGATTTAGCTATGTTTAGTTAATCTCTTAGTTAACGCTAGGGGGTGAAGCTTGTAGTTAATTACAATGTTTTAGTTAGTTTTTATTCATACATTGGATTTGAATGATGATTATTTAATTGAATTTAGTTTGGATTTTACTTTAAAGCCTTGAGTTGTTTATTCCTAGATCTATTATGAACTCTGATTACATTGAATACTTTGATTTAACAATTATTTTGCTTGATTAAAGAAAGAATCAATCTGTAAAATTCATTAATCTATTGTAGACTTTGGGTATAATAGATGATTGAATTCCTCACGATTGATGTCTGAGTGCTTCATGAGAAAATTGTTCAATTAAAATCATACATTGTTGGATGTTTCTAATTGGTTTAACTGTTTGATCTTCCAATTAAAATAGATTGGAATCCAATTTTAGTTGAGTTGTAGAAGATGAATTAATGAACTATACATTGTCATTGTTAGAAGTGGATCCCTAAATCCTTAATGTCATTTATTATTATTTTTGTCCTTAATTACCTGCTAGATTTCTTAAATCTTAAACCTTAATCCTAGACTAGTTTTAGTTGTGTTCTGACATTCCCTATTGATTGACCTTGGTCTTATCGAGAATATATTACTTCGTGGTCCTACACTTGGGATTATCGATCAACGGCTGTGGGAAAGCATTGTCGAATCTATGCATTTCCTAATTATGTTGATAGTAATCAGGTAACCTATCATTAAGGAAAGTTACGGGCTTGTTTATAGCATCGGTTTGAACCTGATAGTGTTTAACTTATACTCTGTCTTACTCAGTCAGTTCTTGTAAACTAACATTAACACTCCCAAGACTTTGTTAGCATCAACAAATTTTTTTTGGGATGATAATTTTACTTTTAAAATGGCTGGAAGTAGGGGATTATGGACCTCTAGTTTGGCTAGCATTGAAAATGCCTCAAAGATCTAATTAAGATCATGTTTTTCAATATTTCCACTAGTTTGAGTATATCATCTACTTATGTTGTTATAAACTTTAATTAACAACTGCACACATGTCATATCGGGTGTGCCTATTGATGTTGGTCTCGAATTTGGCTACGTGGAACATGTGTGTCGTGGATGGTCAGATGGGACACTGAAAATCTGTTCTATATGAGGTGATATAGATATCCTTGAGTGAAAGTTCTAGAACTCTCGTCTATACCGAGTGGATGCATGAGCACATGAGAGCCGTATACCATTAGGTCGCGTCTCCCACTATGTCGTGGTCGGTTGAAAGGGGCCGCGGTCTTACCTACCCGAGAGGAGGGGGCAAAGCTAGGCTGATTTTATCCAACTCGAGGAATGGGTCCGCTATCGATAAGCCGGACCTGATATTGGCAGGCGGATAGTGATGTCTCTTTCCTCACCTTGTTGCGCGCGATGTGGCGGCAATCTAGTTTGAAGTGTACTAGACCCCGGTGATTTTTCAGAGAGGAACCATACTGATATGTGAACTTATTGAGTATGAGTTGCATACTCATTCATTCATTCATTCATTATCCACTCGGGCTAGTGGTGCGCAACTAATTATTGTGTACCTTCGCATGGCCAGGATTTCGGTTAGGCTCGCGACTAACCAGAGATTAGAAGTCTACCACATTGAGTCTAACTATCCAAATTTAGGTATGGGACTAGTTTGGATAGAAGTCTTTTGTGATAGACCCCGTAGCTTGCGATACTATGTACTATCATCCCGACTTCACACTCCAGCCTGGTCATTCCATTCGCACTGCATATTGCATTGCATCATTGGCATCTGATATCGGTTTATTATGTTTTTACATCGCATAGCCTTGGCATAGCTGATGGCACTCATGGACTTACCAGTATTACTCTGATATCGTATGATTCACGATCTTGTCAGCATTTCCACTTATTCTGATATTATATGATTTATAGCATTGTATTGCATACTTGGCACTTACCTTGTGCACACACTTTCACTACCCTTAAGCTTTTTATAAGCTTATACACAATAGATGCGTGCAGGTGGCGTTAGGTTGCAGTAACGTTAAGCTTGGAGCGTGCAACGGACTTCTGGAGCTTTGGTTTTGACATATATATTTCTCTTTCGGCATTGTATTCAAATGTTTATATTAATGGATATGTGATGATGATGTTGCCTTTATGATTTGGGTATACTTGTGGTTATGCTTCTTACGAGATAAATGTACGTTGGAAAATCCTCCTTTTAGGATCACAGGATCGGAACCTGATGTATGGACGCTGGAAGCCAAGAATGGGGTATTACGGAGGCTGTCGACACCAAATTCGGTAATCAGGAATTTTGTGAGTCCGGTCTCCGAGGTTGGGGCGTGACATGTGTGGATTACGGGCGTACCAGAACTAATTGTGTCCAATTTAAACCGTGACCACTGGCCCTGGCATCGAGATACAACAAGATTTGGTCGTGGGCTCAATCGTTCGTCTATTAAGCTAACTATCATGCACTTATTACTAAGGCGATTGGTGGAGGTTGGGGCTTTTCCTCCAAATGAGTTCTTTTTTACCTTGAAAATTCAAGGACTTTCGAAGGTGCAACAGTTGTATGATCAAAACGAAAAAGATTGGAGAGAGATGGATGCGGGAAAAGGCGTATGACTTACCACTATAGCGGGATCACTGACCTAGGCTGAGAGCAGTAAGATGCTTCCAAGAGCATCATACTTATGAATGAGGCAAAGGCAATGTCGAAGATTACAACTAAGTTCGGCCTAGCATATGAGCATGGGCAGACGGATTCCTAAACTAAGGTTTTCCTTTAGATCCGGCATACAGGTGTAGATGAAAGGGAATTACAACTAATGGACTATAGCTAAGAGTCGGTCCAGCGTATGTGCATGGACAAACTGAGACTAAATCTACGATAAGGGTTCGCGGCCATTGAGCAGGGGGGAACTAAACATAGATAGACAGCATTGTGCTAGATTTATAATTGGATTTTTGGATTCAGAAATAGGTCATTTATTTTGGATCTGCTTATGCTATTTATAGTTTTTTGAGGAAGATTAAAGAACAACTGCCACTTCACGTGGCGCCTTCGTGTGTAACCACCTAAGAGAAGAGTGATTACATTTCATCAATAATGATTTTATCTTTATTGTATGCTTATAACATGCTTTAGAGCTGACGTGGCTAGAACAACTGCTGACTTTTATCCAGAGAAAACTAAAATACCGATGCACCATCGAAAATATTAGCCAATCCCAAATCTTTGATGCATGTTTCTCAAACATTTTCAATGCCACATGGCTAAATCTGCACCATTTATTTGGTACGGATTTTGGTACAAACACATTCCTTCTTCATTGTTTCCCGATGGTGTGGTCCACTTGAGCTTTGAATCCGCCATGAGCTTAAAAAAATGATGAACATGGTGGATTTTTCACAAACATCTGGGTGGGTCCTCCCACGGCAACATCCCGTACTAAAGCAATTCACGTCCGTGATAGCTGACAATCGATCTACCAACAGCAATGGACCATTGGTTCAACCTCTTTTTTCCAATTGTTCCAATGCAATCCCCAAAAGGTCCAACAATGAGTAGCGAGCATCATCCACGACATTTGCGTTAGAAAACATAGAGCATGTTAAGTACATGCAAACCTTTCCATGCACTTAATTGCATCTGGACTCATTGACATTCACATCACCAATCCAGACCATCCATTAGGTCCAGCCTACTTTCTACAAGCCATCCTAGAAAAACAAAAAACTAATGGAGAAGATCACTCGCGGAAGATAGTTCCAAATCTTTTCTTTTTTAACAATAGTGAAAAACAGTGGATTGAACCCATAATCAACGGTCTGGATAGATGATTTGGACGCCAACTAGCCACTTGATCATTTCTCACTTTGGACAAGCACATCAATGGTAGGCCCATCAAATACCCAATCAAGAACTCATACAAATGCGACACTTGGATGGACATAGTGCTCGATGACTAACTTATATATTAGATGGAAGTAAGCTTACTCTCCTTGCAATTAAGCTACCCAGCTTAAATATTGTTGGAGGTTTATGCCGTGGTTGGGACACAAGGGGAGCCATTTCACGTGTCTATATATACTTACCTATATAATTCCTGCAGCAACACCAAGATGGATGTTGAGAGGTAGGTTGTTTGGGCAGAAACTAACTTTAAAATCGATATGGGAAATGGATTGTGAACAAAAATTGTGGGGCCCACTATTATTTATGTGTATCATCCATGTCGTCCATCCATTTTACTTGCTTATATTAGGGCATGAGCCCAAAAATAAGGCTGAACTAGAGCCCAAGTGGACCACATTATAGGAAAAAAGGAGATTTTGAACACCTACCATTGAAAACCAAGGTGATATTTGTGTATAAATTTCATCTATGTCTATGTGACCTTATAAAAGGTTGGATAGCAGATATATATCTTTACGGGCCTTAATAAGATTTTAGCTTTTAACAGTGGATGGCATCTCCCCATTATTTCTTATTTTGTGGTCCAATTGAGCTTAGAATCTGCCTCATTTTCAGGCTTACGTCTTAAAATGAGTTGGTAATGAGTTGGTAATATTGATAGACGGCATGAATTAGACACATACATTATGGTGGGTCTCACAAAGATGACAGTAACATGCAATTACCATTTTACAAGCACAATTATAGGATTACTTCACTCTCTACCAAACATTGAAAAAATGCAAGTATTTATTTCTCACCATTTGTGGTTGGAAATAAAAAATCAAACATCCCTAAAAGAATGTAATTTACAAAAGGAGAATTCTTCCCCTGTAGCTCTACCACAATATGTTCATAATATCCATCCTAACCATCCCCTCATGTTAAGCCCTGAGCCCAAAATTCTAGCTAATCCATTGACTGAGGTGTGCCACACCATTGAAAACTATCGGGAGAGAAAGCTGTCATTAGTTGTGTATGGACCCACTTTGCTGTGTATATGCAATTCAATCCATTCACTTGATCCATCCCACCAAGACAAGGGAACACGGCGTGAATTGGGCCATTCTAATAATAAGGTGAGCACAGGTGTAATTGCCCTTCCAACTGTTTTTTTATAGTATAGTTTAACTAAGTTATGATTGATCTATATTTCAGACTCTTATCAGGAAGGATTTTAAATTAATTTTATGGTGGATTATACATAATCTTACATAGTGTTAAATTATTCTCTGCTTGATATAATATCAAATAATCACTTAATCTAAAAACTTAATTCGTGTTAAAAAATGATATACAGTAGATGTACGTTAAAACTAATAATAATGATAAAAAAAAAAACCTTTAACATGCATCACATGTGTCATTTTCAAAAGGTACTCATGTCATTTTTAATGGGCCTCCTCTCACATGCATCACACGTGTGAGATATCTCCGCCATATATCTGATGGGACTGCCTTGAACATCCTCTGGCCTGTAAATCAGGCTGGTCCACTTCTAAAGTGAGCCCCACTTCCATCAGAAACATGTACCGCTAGGAAAAAAGAAAATGGCCAACGGCCCATATTCAGTGCGCGCACGCTGGAGGCCCACCTAATAAATTGGCCGCATGATCCCACACAAGTGTAACACGTTTGGCACGTGTATATCTATGGCCCTCTCCAGCTCTCCCACAGAGTCGTAGGCTCGCAGCTCAGCTTACCTAACCAAAGGGGTCCAGCTGGCCGCTGCACCTAGTCCACACACGTGTGAAAGCATTACATAACGTCATTCCCACGTGATGATGACAATAGGCGTAAATTAGGTGGGACCACTTGTTAGGTGGGCCATCCATATACGAAAAGAGGGGAATCATGTGATCCTCCAGAGGACATGGACAGTATTCTCGATCCCTATCTGTGGACAAATGGGTCACATGGCTTGGTGATCCAGACCGTTGATCTGACGGGGTACGCCATGTATAGTCAATTCCCCGAAACTGCCTGACCGAATAGCCCATTCCTTCCTACGCTGGTCTGCACATAATGGACGGTTGAAAAGAGGCAGAAACTTTTGAAGGATATGAATTCCCAGTTTGGAGATTTTTGGGCAAGGTGTATCACGTTGGAGCTTTACCAACCTGAGATGTGGGACCCATTTGTCCAAATTCATCACTATTGGATAATATATTTGCTTGTCAAAAGAATAGACGGTTAAGATTAAAGGGAGAAAAAAATTAAAGAAAGAAAGAAAAACATGCCAATATTCCCTTACAACATACACGTGCGGCCCGCCTGATGAGCGGGCCGGCCCTGTTCAAAATCTTATTTTTGCTTGCCTGAGCCTGGCCCATTGACAGCCCTAGGTGCAACTGTTACTTAAAAATTACTTAGATTTTTGCGTACGTTGATTAAAATTATTTCAATTTAAACCGTCCGATTTATGGGACCTGTTTCGATGTATGATAAGCCATAAATTACACTTATTTGATTATCCCACTACTAGATTAGGAGACATTCTTGTGCTATTAAAGATGAAAAATATTTAATGGTCTTATCTCGACAAAGAGGTGTCCACAAATCAGGTTTGGGTTATGAATTGTGATTCACATACGCTAGCTTTAAAATTTTAGTCAGTTTAATTTTAATGAATGCATGCTTTGTGTACATTTTTTAAGTAGCTGAATATGGAGTGTTAGGCAGAACCAGAGTACAAAAATAACTCCCTGCAGCCTTATGTACAGCTTGAGATGTGCAACATGCTTGCAAGGTTCGGCGGTGTGCTTCGTGCGAAGGTGCATGTAGGGCTTTCCAAGCTGTTGTGGGGTCCTCCATCATTAGTGCAGAAATCCGTTCCATCCTAACTAGGGACGCGGAATGCCTGCGAAAGCCTTTCGCAGGAAGTTCTGCGCAAGGATGCTCGGTGGGGTCCACCACCATGTTTTTGGGAAATATAAGTTGTACATCTGGTTTGCAAACTAATTTTAAGACAAGCAACAAAAAATGAGGTGGATCCAAGACTCAAATGGGCCACACCAGAGGGAAAATTGGGGAAAGAAATACCTACCGTTGAAACCTTCCTGGGCTCCACCTTGATGTTTATATGCCATCCAAACCGTTTATAAGGTCATTAACACAGGGATGAAGTGAAAATACAAAAGATTTAGCCTGAGACAAAGCTTTTAGGATCGTAAGAATGTTTCAACGGTTCTCACTGAATTCCTACTGTTTCCTTTGGTGTGGGCCACTTGAGTCTTGGATCCACCTCATTTTTTGTTACTTATCCTAAAATTATCCTGCAAAACGGTTGAAAGGCTTATATTTCCCAAAAACATGATGGTGGGCCTCACTTGCATCCTTGCGGAGGACCTTCCTGCGAAAGGCTTCCGTGTCGACTAACTAGGGCTGTGAACAGGGGACGCGGATTTCCTGCGAAAGGCAGGAAGTTCCTGCGCTGGGAACCTAGGTGGGGTCCATTGTGATTTTTGTGAGAAATCCTCATCTTCCATCCGTTTTGTGAGTTAATTTCATGACATAATACAAAAACTGAACAGTATCCAAAGCTCAAGTGGGCCTTACTAAAGGAAAATGTGGTTAGGGAAATTCCTACCGTTGAAACCTACCTAGGTTCAACAGTGATGTTTACATGCCATCCATACCGTTAATAACTTTATTCCTACTGGCATGAACTGAAGTCACAAATATTAGCATGATTCAAAACACTTGTGGCCCACACATATTTCAACTGTAGACGTTTAATTATCACATTTTCGGCTCACTTGAGCTATGAAAATGGTTCATTTTTGGCATCATGTCCTAAAATGAACTTACAAAATGGATAGACGGGGAGGATTTCACACAAACATCATAGTGGGCCCCACCTGAGTTCCCTGCGAAAGTCTTTCGCAGGAAAACCGCGTTCGTCAACAGGGGACGCGGATTTTCCTACTAAAGCATTTGGCATAAAGTTCCTGCGATGGGATTGTAGGTGGGGCCTACCGCGATGTTTGTCAGGAATCCACTCCGTTCATCCGTTTTTGGATATCATTTTAGAACATTAGACCAAAAGTGAGCAAGATCCAAGAGTTAAATGAGCCGTATTAAAAGAAAAGGTGGTTAGGTAAATTCCTACCGTTGAAACCTCCCTGGGTTTGACAATGATGTTTACATGACATCCATACCGTTAATAACGTCATTCCTATTAGGATGAACTGAAAAAGAAATATTACCATGATTCAAAACTTCTGTGGCCCCACGAATATTTCGACTGTGTATGTTCAATTATCACTTTTTCGACCCACTTGAGCATTGGATACGGTTCATTTTTATCCTCATGTCCTAAAATGAACTCACAAAACGGATGGACGGGAAGGATTTCGCACAAACATCGCAGTGGATCCCACGCAGGAACTTCCTGCAAAAGGCTTTAGCAGGAAATCCGCGTCCGTCAACAGGCTAAGCTGGGGTTGGCTTGACCCAAAATTTAAATGGTTCGGGCTGAGCTTATTCAAAATTTTGATTTTGCCAGGGAAAACCATCCATAGTTTACATGCACCAAATTAAAAAGAGGAAAATGAGAGGGTTATGGTGGTTGACTAGTGCAATTCCCTTGGCCATGTTCTAATAAGAATCAGCCCAACGATATGACATTGGAGATGAGAACAAGTGTACAGTAGATGAATTGATTTCTTCATAAGCTAGGTTAAGAGACATTAAGTCTTGTCACTTGACAAGATGAGATTTGACTGGATCATGTGTTATGTGCTGCTTATTATAAATAGTTTGATTTATTTTTATGTGAAGGTTACGTTGGCTCAAGCTATGAGAAAATAAATCGCAAATTTTGAGATCTAAAAATAAATGCTCCTCAATATCATATTATGATTTTGAGAAAATCTACTAAATACAGGCTTTCTTATGAGTAAACAGGTAGGCATTATATATAGATTTCTTGAATTTTACATGTGTGTGATAGAATGACATGTCTTTGGGATATAAAAACCATATTTAGATTATAACTCTAGTACCCAAGATAGCCTTAGCCCGACCTATCTGACAACTTGAGGATCATACTTTGTGCTAACAAGGGTTACAACGAACTCAACCAATTGTTCAGGAATCCAAGCCTCTTATATGTTTGATCATAGTCTAATCATTCTCATTTATAGATATCAAGATCTAAAGTACTCTAACCATTCTTAGTCGGTGCATACGTTCACTTTGTACATGTGGTCCAAAGAACTTACATAACAAGTATCTATAAGATCTTGACCATTATGTGAGATATGACAACTCTAGATTATATGAGTCATGGCCCACAAATCGGGTTGGTGTGGTTTCATTTTAGACTATTCCAACTAAATAGATGCAACCGTAATTCTTAAATAGTTTTTCAAACACATTCGATTTCAAGATTGTTGGAATATTGAGTTTGAAAAACTATTTAAATAAAATAAATTTAAATTGAAAAAAAAAAAAAAAAAAACTTATTGGTTTTTAGAAGTCGAGGCGTGACATAGTCACTTGACTTGAAATCGATTTTGCTCTCCTTGGACAGCGTCCCAAGTGTAATAGGTTTCCAGAGCAATCGACTTCCAGGATACAACGACTATAACCCGGTCCCAGCAGTGCACTCACTGTACACGGCCTCGAACCACTTCGTAGTCTTAACCCGAACTAAAATACTTAAATCATACTTTTAATATAAAACATTTTTTTTAAAAAAAAAAACTTTTTTAAAACAGATGAGAGAAAGTCTATTTATAGACTTTGTGAAGACAACCTTTCACAAAGGGTTGTGACTATTAGGTTTAAACCCAAGTGGTGCGACCCTTAGGCTTCAAAAGACATAACTTTTCAAAACAAAATTGAAAGGATATAACCTTTTAGTGAAAAGACACATCTGTAGGGCACATGCACACCTATGGCCACAGCCATGGTCCATCCCAACAGATATTTTGAAACACTAAATTATTTTAAAATAATTTAAAATACAACAGTTTACATGCACTAAATTGAAAAGAGGAAAATGAGAGGGTTATGGTGGTTGACTGGTGCAATTCCCTTGGCCATGTTTTAACAACAATCAGCCCAACGATATGACATTGGAGATGGGAACAGGTGTAGAGTAGATGAATTGATTTCTTCATAGGCTAAGCTGAGAGACATTAAGTCTTGTCACTTGACAAGATGAGATTTGACTGGATCATGTGCTATGTGCTGCTTATTAAAGATAGTTATGTTTGGCCGAGCAGAGACATTAAGTCTTGTCACTTGACAAGATGCAAATTATGTTTGAAAATAATTCCATGGAATCTTAGGGCCTGTTTGGCCGGGCAGAGTGGATGGGATTGGATGGTATTAGAGTGGATTGCACAGATTTCAAGGTAATGATAGCTGTGCCAGTGGATTGGTGCAAGATCTATGGGATTGCTATATCCGGTCTGTTTGGCACGCCCGGCCAATCCCGAGATTAAACCTTCCAATCCCTTTCAATCCCTTGAACCAAACACGTCCTAAGCAATTTTGAAGGGATTAGGGTGGATTCGATGGGATTTAAAGATAATGATGGTGATGTCAGTGGATTGTCTTAAGATCTAGGGGATTGTTATATTCCGGGATCAAGATCCCGTACCTATTTTGCACGCCTGGCCAATCCTGGGATCTATCTTCCAATCCCTTCCAATCCCATCCAATCTGCCTGGCCAAACAGGCCCTATGGACCAATCAAATCTAGCTGCATCAAGCCTCATCTAATTTGGTATTTCTTGCCTCACCTAATCAGATTTAGTATCTTCCTAAATTGGTAAGCATTGCCTCTTATGACACAGGGATGAACGTGATGAGGATAAATACTCTGAATCCACGGAGCTTCTTTGGACTCCTCACAAAGACTTCTTGAATCCACGAGGAAAGAAAGCAGAAAATAGAAATAAATTCTAATAAATTCGAAACTGATTAATTCTTGATTAAAAACGAGTTCACAACCCTTTAAATAGGGATACCAAGCAATGAGAAAGAAATCAGAATCAAACTACAACTAAAACTCCTAGAATTCGCGACTTACTATAAATAGTAAACTTACTATTTATAGACAGTCGTGATGTGATGTCTACTAGTGCGCAAGGTTTTCAGCCAAAAATAGTAAGTGTCCTATTTGGCTTCACTAAATCGTTCTCCTAATTATTCTAAGCTCTTTTCACGTTGAGCGCAACTCCTAAAGCCCGACGGATGGAGAGTTATAATCAAACTAAAACTTACTATTTATAGTAAAAACGAAATTAAAGCAGGAAACGACCGTCGATCCAGGGGTTTTTCGCAATTCCGGGTGTCGCAACCCTACGTAGCTACGTTGGTTGACTAAAGTAGCTCGTTCTACCCCAAAATCATATATTTTACGTCGGATAATTCATTTCGGATTGTGAGATACGCCCAATCTAAGGTCTGACGGTCCGGATCACTTCTGTCGTCGACCGGGCCTTGTTTGATCCATCTTGGCCATGAAATTGTCCGCAACCCGTTCTACATCATCTTACTTGAGCACAGAGATACACATGTGCCTAGGCTATGAGGGGTCCACATAATGTACATGACTAGTTCACTCTGTCCATCTGTTTTGAAAGACCACAACAGGACAATCTAAAATTAAGGCAGATCCAAACTCAGGTGGGCCACACCAATAAAATAGTCATCCAGTACTAAAACGTCCACCATTGAAACCTTCCAAAGCTGACCATGATGCTTATATGCCATCCAAACCCTTTATAGGCTATTACTACTCAGATAAACTGTAAGCACAAAAATTATTCTAATACAATATCTTTGTCACCGGGGCTTTCAATCCCCACCATTTTGTGTGGTATGCCCCAAATGAGTTTTGTTTAGCCTTATTTTTAAAATCCTATCTTACATTGAATTTGCAAAACAGATTAACAGAGAGGATTTCTCACAGACGTCTCTATGGGTCTACAGCCCAAACACACGAATATATCTGTGCCGGAGTCGCAGGAAATCCACTTCCCCAGCTGTATCGGGCCCACTGTGTTGTGTGTACGAAATCAACTCCTTCCATCAGGTTATTCAGCTCATATTACTATGGGACCCAAAAACAACCAGATCGAATATTTAAGTGGGCCACGCCACAAGAAACGGCTGACCACTAAAACCTCATGGGGGCACAGTAGTTTGGGATTAACCTGATATTTATGTTGTCCCTTCATCCTTAGTGGGAATCATATGTCGAAGAAGCATCATGGTTAGCCCATGATGGTTTTATATCCACTACTTTCAGTGGTGTGGCCCACTTGGGTCTTGTATCTGCTTTATTTTTGGACTCTCATCCTAATATAAGCTGGAGTTACTGATGGACGGGTGAACTTCACACGTACACGTACTTTGTGCTGCAGGAACTCAGTTGAAGGAAACTGGCGTCCATCTCCATCTGTCCTGAATGAACGGATGCGGATTAGGCACTACCCATGCCCTCCAGTTCTACACAGGCTGGGGCAGTGAGGAGCCCACCTTACTGTATGGGTTTATCCACACCTTCCATTCTTTTTGCCATATCATTTTTAGGCAGATCCAATAATCAAGTGGACCACACAAACTGAGATTTAACACCCACCACTCAAAACTTATTGAGAGCCGCACAAGTTTTGAATCAAGCTGATATTTGTGTTTTCCTTTGGTCGTTAGATTTCAAATAAACGTCACGATCGGACATGGTAAGGTTTCAACGGCGGGTGTCATTATCACCACTGCTTTAAATGGTGTGGTTTATTTGAGCCTTGCATTTGCCTAATTTTTGGAATTGGCCCTTAAAATGATATGGAAAAATGGATGGACGGTGTAGATAAATCCATGCATCACGATGGACCCCTCAGAGCCACAGCTTGTGCGGAGCTAAGATGGGCCGTACCCAATCCAAGTCCTGAATGAACAAACGCAAAAATGATCCATTAAAGCAGGTACACATCAGCGGGTACGTAGTCGACACCCCACACCACAGCACTTTAACCCCTATGCCATCGACGACTTTACATTCTATGCATCGCTACGTGTGGCCCACTTGTAGAGATGGTCCAATGATCAAAACTATCTAAGTTTATGGTACTAATCTAGAAGGTCGACACTAAGAAAATTACAGATGAACCAGTGACACCTCTAGAAGACTTCATCTCAACCTATTGAAATTCATCCTCAAAATCAATCGGTGAAAGATCTATTTCAGATTAAGATCTGAACTATATGTATTAATTAAACACTGATCGAAATATAGTCGGTTCTGATCATCAATTTCATTGTTACATATGGGCCCACGTAGGCGACGAATGCTGGTTTGGTAAGTCGCGACACAGACAAGCGAACTCCTGATACACATCCCTTCCTTTTTTTAGTTGTGGGTTTTGCTGCCTTCTCTATAATTTTTTATTTTTTTTGTGTGTGTGCAGAAATGTGCCCTAATCCACAAACCCTCTTTATCTGTTTTCCCCTCTCTTAAAAAAAAAAAAAGGAAAGAAAAATAAATAAAAAATAAAAAGAATAAAAGGAGGAGGAGAGGTTTTAGCTGGCTAGGGTTTTAGAGATCTCTGTAATTTCTATTTCTTTCATCTTCTCTCGCCTCCCTTTCCAATCCGACTGCAAATACAAGAAGAAGAAGCAGCAGCAGCAGCAGCAGCAGCAGCGCTGAAAGAAGAAATAGAAATCCAGTTATCAGAAATCGAAGAGGAGAGAGAAAGGAATGGACAGATATCAGAGAGTGGAGAAGCCGAGGCCGGAAACTGCGATTAATGAGAACGAGATCCGAATCACCACACAAGGCCTCATTAGGAATTACATCAGCTATGCTACCTCCCTCCTTCAGGCATCTCTCTCTCTCTCTCTCTCTCTCTCTCTCTCTCTTGTAGTGTAGAGATCTGGTTTTCTTCGATTGTCCTCTCTCTCTCGCTCTCTGTCTGTCTCTCTCTCTCTCTCTCTCCCCCAATCTCTCTTGTAGAGCAGATGTCTGGTTTTCTTTGATTGTCCTCTCTCTCTCTCTCTATATCTATTTGTTAAAATTTTCTTCCCATGTTTGGGTATAGATAGGTTAATCGAATATCTATGTATATATATGTTACTGGATTCATACTTGCAAGAATTCAATCTTTCTCGCTCTTTTTTTTTTTGTGTGTGTGTGTGTTTGTGTGTGTGTGTACGTTCATAGACATGGTGTGATCAGTGCTTTACCGCCATTAAAATGTTAGGCATAAGTTTATAATCATAATTTCTCAAACATGCACTGCTCTTGGAGAAGCATGAGTTATTGTGCTCCTAGTTGCAGCAGGGCATTTGGACAGTCAATCAACCAACCCGGTCTGTCAATTAGGTCTAGCATGCTTTTCTCTTTTGAATACGGAAAAGAAAAAAGTCGGAGTCAGGTGTCACACCCAGCCCACTACATTGAAGTTTTGCAATCTAGCACACGTTTTATAGGTTTCCATGCAGAAATCACACCGATTGGGAGATTATAAAAATTCAATCAATGGCCTGTAAATTGGGTGGTCAAGATTGTTTATAGAAAGTGCATCAAACGGATAATTTGAGTAATCTATCTGTTGGGCCTCATCATGGATCTCTTTTCGTTCTAAAGAGTAACTTTTATCAGATGAACCTAACTAGCCTGCCCATGGCTTTCAAATTGGTGGCTATAAAAAGAAGGCCAACCTACAGATGGATCAAATTATCTAATTGGTGTGATTTTTGCATGGTGGCCAATGAAAACGTGCTGGATCAATTGGGCAGAAAAGATCAATTGATTGGACTGTCCAGGTGTCTATGTGCAACTAGAAACCCTATAAACAATGCAAGGGTAGCATTGGATTAGTCCATTTTAATATGGGTAGTTCTCTTCCATCCGTTGAATATGCTATTTCATTAAGAAAATATAAGTATTTAGTGCTATGCAGCATTGGATCAATCCTCTTCTTTAACGTCGGCAGTTATCTTCCATCTGATAAATATATGCTATTTCGTTCCAAAAATATATGTTGCGTCTATGAGTCATCTTAGATAGCCTTAGCTATCTGATTTGTGTTAGTATATGGAAAATGCCTGTCTCTGTTTCTGTTTGTATTCTCCCATCGTAACAAGGGCCATCTTGCTTCCTTTATTATTGTGTCGTCTATGGTCTTCTAATATCTGCCTTGAGAGGATTTATGCATTGCTGTCAGGACATGGGATATTTTGTAATTCTATGTACAGAACAAGACATGGTCCAATGAGTAGTGTCTTTCCCTGTTCTTTGTATGTATGTGTGTGTATCCAGAATAATATTTACAAGGTGCAGTTCATTGGGATATTGTATATGGACCCCATAAAAAAGCATCATTGGCATATTGAGTTAGGTAGGCAATGGGCATATACATGGTTTGCCAATGGTATTCAAATCATGGTGTGTTGCAATGACCGTTTCGTAAAGATAATGGTGGCAACCGTTACATGTTACAGGGTCGTAATAGCTGTTATGGAAAAAAATGACCCTTAATTGCCGTTACTGCCCCCCATAAAGGCTGTTAAGGGGTAGATACAGGTTTTTCGTTTTTACTTTTTCAATAAAAAAGAGACCGTTATGACCCGTATGGTGGTGGTCGTTACGGCCACCATTACCATTACGGAATACCTTGATTCAAATGCTTGCTTTTGGACTTTCAACTAGGTACTTTTGTTTTTCTGGGGTCCCACCCTTTTTTCTCTCCTTTTTTTTATTTTTTGGAATGGTTATCTAGGGTCCAATCATGTAGCTCTTTAGAATGAGATCTCATGAAGAACTATAACAATTCTCACTAGACACAAATTTGCAATGGCTCTGACAACTTGCAAGATAAGGTAGAACAAAGTTGATGAATGAATCCAATTTTGCAGTAGAAGATGAGAACAATTGGAAATAACAATGAGCTTCTAAGTCCAATTTTGGTTGTAAATGCCAGCACATCATAAACCTTGTAAACAAGGGCATAATCTGGTGAAATATGGAGAACAGTAATGAATCGCAACCAATCCCTAGAAGCAGGCCACCAAGGAGGCTTGAGATCTTGAAATATCAAGGTTACTGTTGATGCAGGACCTTAAGGTTGGAGTGATAGAGAATATTCAAGAGGAAAAAAAAAAGGTTAGAAACCACCCTTAGCCTTAGGATTAGGGAATTGTGAAGTGGACATGAGTTAATGTTAGATCAAATGCATAAAACAAGTTAAAGATGTTAAGATGGAATATGAACCAAATAGTAGAGGAGGCCTTTCGATCTCAAAAAGAGCTGCGAGCCAACGACTGACTCAATGTTGTAACGTGAAACGTGGGATTTAGGCTTTGTATTTAAGCTCGAGTAAGTCGATCCTGCTTTGGGTCATAGGAATGGTGGAGTATTGAGTCTAAATAAAATGCTGGTATTATGTTTTGTTGTCACCTTGTTTCGTGTTGTGGTTAAGGAATTGTTTGTGGGAGCTGCAAGTGCTCGATTGGATTGATTCAGGGGCGCCTTTCGTCTATTTCCCTTATCTTGCACTTGGTGAATTATTTTCTTCAATTGCCTAAACAAACTTCTTTATCTGAGGGTAACTATTTGCTCTAATTGAACAATTCATGGATGAAAACAAAATTTTCAGCATCTTTCAAGGACTTGGTGGAACCTACTGAGCATAAGGGTCTGCTGACACTGTTCATGTCTATTAGTTTCTTCTTTGTGGTGCTCCTCAAGGACTCAGTTACTACTGTGAGATTTTCATTTTAGTCCAGTAACTTCAATAATGATCGATACTGTTGTGGGAAGTTCCTTGAGGCTAGGTTGTGGACATTGTGTTATGTTTCTCTTCCTAAGAGGATCATTTTCTGCAAGACTCCAGTCATAAATCCTTTGATTTAGATCTTTACTCTTGGTCTTGAAAGAAAGTACAAAATGGCCAAAAGGCTGGGTGTTGGGTTTTCCTTTTTGAGTGACAATAATGGAATTTTATAATATGACCTTTATTGAATGATTTTCTTGTGTGTTTAGAGAACACTAAGCCCATGGAGAAAGGACTTTGCAAGAGTTCCCATAACTTAAATCTTCAGTCTGCGTACCCTATTTGGCATTTGGATGCCGCACCCTCCTCGTTCAACTTGTTCCTTTTCTAGCAATTTTTATTGGCATGGATGTCTTCTCCGATTGGCACTACTAAAAGTCAGGTACCTACACAATCCACACCCTAACAGGTTCTGCTCCTTAAAGTTTGTGCTGAGTTCAAGGTGTTCCGTAACGGTAACGGTGGTCGTAACGGCCACCACCGTTACCTTTACGATACGGGGCATAACGGCTGTTACGGCCTAATAACGGCCATTACGGTGTCTTTTATTTATTTATTGAAAAAACCTCGAAAAACCTGTATCTGCCTCGTAATATTGATTAAAAAGTATGAAAAACCTGTATCTGTCCCGTAATGGACCATTACGGGGCTATTATAGCCTTTATAGGGAACGTAACGTGCCATTAACTGCAATTACAGATTATTTTTTGCCATAGACAACATACTTACCATAAATAAATTGTACAGTTATTTAAGAAATAGATGCTGTAATTAGGGTATATAGATGTTAATTAGGTAATATTATGCTGTAATTAAGGAATATAGATGCTGCTGTAATTAGGGGATATAGATGTTGCTGTAATTAGGGGATATAGATGCTGTAATTAGGAGATATTATGCTGTAATTAGGAGATATTATGCTGTAATTAAGGGATATAGATGTTGCTGTAATTAGGAGATATTATGCTGTAATTAGGGAGTACTGTAATTAAGGGATATATTGTAGTTAGGGAAAATGATTTCTATATAAGAAAAGGACCACTCGATTGAGGGTCATTGAGTAAATCTGACATGGTATCAGAGCCACTCTTTGCAACCTTGTCTTTGGTCCAATTTTCGTGGTTTTAGGCTCTGGTTTTCTGGTTTCTTGGGTGCGGGTTCTGGTTTG
The DNA here is from genome assembly GCA_021015155.1 of Magnolia officinalis. Classification (NCBI taxonomy): domain Eukaryota; kingdom Viridiplantae; phylum Streptophyta; class Magnoliopsida; order Magnoliales; family Magnoliaceae; genus Magnolia; species Magnolia officinalis. The sequence goes on along the minus strand of JAJHSJ010000003.1, from coordinate 81,850,263 downwards.
TAGTTTTTTTGGTGCATTTCGAGAGATTCTAGTTATGGCTAACAACTCCAACTCAGAAGTCTTTCAAACTCGGTTTACAGGGAAGAATTATGCTGCCTAGGAGTTTCAGTTTCAACTTTTTGTTATGGGAAAGGAGTTGTGGGGTCATGTTGATGGGAGTGATCCAGCACCTACCGATCCTACGACGTTGGTTCAATGGAAGGTGAAAGATGCTCGCGTGATGACTTGGATTCTTGGGTCTATTGATCCACTGCTTATACTCAATTTAAGGCTGCACAAGACGGCTAAATCAATGTGGGAGTACTTGAAAAAGGTTTATCATCACGATCATTCCGCCCGGCGATTTCAGTTGGAAACTGATCTTGCTGCCTATTCCCAAGGTACACTCTCTGTTTAGGAATATTTCTGTGGTTTTCAGAATCTTTGGGCTGAGTTTTCCGACATTGTGTGTGCTGATGTGTCGGCCGAGTCCCTCTCTGCTGTTCAAGCAGTCCATGAAGTTAGCAAAAGAGACCAGTTTTTAATGAAGCTAAGGCCAGAATTCGAGTCTATTAGCTCCAACCTGATGCACAAGGATCCTTCACCATCTCTTGACGTGTGTTTTGGAGCACTTCTTCGAGAGGAACGTCTTCTTACTCAATCTTCGCTTCCGCAAGAGAATGTTGTCGCATACGCTGCTCAAGGCAAAGGGAGGGTTTAAGACATGCGTATAGTTCAGTACTACAGTTGAAAAGATTATGGTCATATTGCTGCCCATTGTGTTAAAAAGTTCTGCAGCTACTGTAAACAGAAGGGGCACATCATCAAAGAATGCCCAACATGTCCTCAAAACCGACCCGTGAATGTTTATCATACTACTGCTACTGGCCACACTTCGGATGGGGTAACCAGCACTCAAAATCTTGCTCCAGTGTCATCTTCCATTGCTGCTACACCTGCCCTTACACCAAAAATGGTGCAACAAATGATTGTATTAGCATTTTCCGCTTTAGCGCTGCAAGGTAAGGGTACTATACGTACTATACCCTCTCAATCTTGGCTTGTTGACTCTGCTGCATCCAATTACATGACCAGTTCTCCTGATATGCTTAGCAATGTTCGTAAGTACACTGGTTCTTCTAATATTCAAGTTGTTAATGGCCATCGTTTACCGATTACTGGGGTTGGTGATATCGCACCATCACTTACTAATATTTTTGTATCACCTGGGCTTTCTACGAGTCTTATCTCGGTTGGACAATTAGTGGATGATAATTACAATGTTCAGTTTTCTCGTGATGGTTATCATGTGGAGGATCCGGTGTCGAGGAGGACAATAGCGAAGGGGCCTAAAGTTGAGAGACTGTTTCCATTATACTTTTCCATTCCTAGTATCATTTCTTTGGCTTGTACTACTGTCCCCAATAATTGTGAAGTATGGCACAAACGTTTAGGCCATCCAAACAACGTTGTTTTATCTCATTTGCTGAATTCTGGTTCGTTGGAAAAAAAAAAGATTCTTCTTTGCCTCATGCTTTGTCTTTTGATTGTTTTACGTGTAAAATCGGACAGAGTAAGATTCTTCCCTTCCCTTCTTCCGGGAGTAGGGCAAAGAATTGCTTTGACCTTTTTTATAGTGATGTATGGGGCATTACTCCTGTCATTTCTCATGCTCATTATAAATATTTTGTGACATTCATAGATGACCATAGTCGGCATACTTGGGTATATTTTCTGCGCTATAAGTCTGAAGTCTTTGCTGTTTTCAAATCGTTTCTAGCATATGTTGAGAATCAATTTACCACTAGCATTAAGACTTTACGATCTGATTCTGGTGGAGAATATGTCTCATGAATTTCTTGAGTTTCTTCGTCACAAAGGAATTGTTTCTCACCGCTCATGTCCTTATACGCCTCAACAGAATGGCGTGACTAAGCGCAAAAATTGACATTTGTTAGATGTTGCTAGGACTTTGTTACTTGCATCTTCTGTTCCTTCTAAATTTTGGGTTGAAGCTTTAGCTACAACAGTATATTTGATTAATAGGTTGCCTTCTAAAGTGCTAAATTTCGACTCTCCATACTATCATTTGCATAAACAGCACCCTAGCTTTCTTGACTTACACGCTTTTGGTTGTGTCTGTTTTGTGCATCTACCTCCGCATCAACGTCACAAACTCTTTGCACAATCTGTGAAATGTGTCTTTATGGGATATAACTTATCTCAAAAAGGATTTGTGTGCTATGATGCTTTTTCCAATAAATTTCATATATCTCGTAATGTCGTTTTCTTTGAGCATCAATATTTCTTTCCTAGTTCTATTACATCATCTCCTGCAGTTTCTGTTCTTCCTCACTTTGATGATTTGATGTGCCCTCCTAAACGCTTCAAGCCTAGTTTTGTGTATGAACGCCGTCGACCAACTCTACCCTTTCCTGAGTCTGATCTATCACCTGATCTCGTTTTGCACCCTCCTCGACGATCTGGCCGTACTTCTCATCAACCGGATAGGTATGGTTTCCCTCATACCTCATTCACGGCTACCTTATCAACTGTGTCGATTCCTAATTCCTACTCACAAGTTGATAAACATGAGTGTTGGATAAAGGCTATGCAGGAAGAACTTTAAGCTCTTCAAGAAAATCAGACTTGGGACATGGTCCCTTGTCCTTCTCATGTCAAGCTAATTGGGTGTAAGTGGGGTTTTTTTGTAAAACTTCGGCTTGATGGGTCTGTGGACCGTTATAAGGCTCGTTTGGTTGCCCTTGGTAACCGCCAGGAGTATGGGGTTGACTATGAGGAGATCTTTGCTCCTGTCGGTAAAATGACAACTGTGCGTACTATTATTGTCATTGCAGCCTCTCAAGGATTGTCCCTTTGCCAGATGAATGTGAAGAATGCATTTCTTCACGGTGATTTATAGGAAAATGTTTACATGACACCTCCTCCTGGCCTCTGCTCGTCGTCGACGTCGAATGTGTGTAAGCTGAAGCGCTCTTTTTATGGTTTAAAACAGGCTCCCCGGGCCTTGTTTGATAAGTTCCTGATGCAGGACAATTAGCCACTTGCTCTAAAAGCTCGAACAGTTAGAGTATGGCGAATTAATCCCTTTATCTTATAGCCCAGGCCCCATATCTCATGGGTTAGGACCTCGGCCGAACCCCCTTCGTGGGCCCCAAATCACATGGGTTGCCCACCCCGAGTGTGTCCCTGCATCCCACGGGCTACCCCACTCGAGCCCAGTGTGAAATGCGCATTAATCACCCTTGGTGAGGAGTCTCGAACACGAGACCCCCCCCGTGGGCCCCAAATCTCATGGGTCACCCACCCAAGTGTGCCCCTGCATCCAACAGGCGGCCCCACTCGAGCCCAGTGTGAAAATGCCCCTGCATTAATCACCCCCGGTGAGGAGTCTCGAACGCGAGACCTCCCGCTCTGATACCAATTTGATGCAGGACAATTAACCACTTGCTCTAAAAGCTTGAACTGTTAGAGTATGGCGAATTAATCTCTTTATCTCATAGCCTAGGCCCCATATCTCATGGGTTAGGACCTCGGCCGAACCCCTTTCGTGGGCCCCAAATCACATGGGCCGCCCACCCCGAGTGTGTCCCTGCATCCCACAGGCTACCCCACTCGAGCCCAGTGTGAAATGTGTATTAATCACCCCTGGTAAGGAGTCTCGAACACGAGACCTCTCCCGTGGGCCCCAAATCTCATGGGTCACCCACCCCAAGTGTGCCCCTGCATCCAACAGGCGGCCCCACTAGAGCCCAGTGTGAAAATGCCCCTACATTAGTTCCGGGCTACCTTACTTCGATTTTCTTTCATCCAAAGCCAGTATGATTCTTCGTTGTTTCTTCGTACGACTTTTGTTAGTATCGTTCTTCTTTCGGTTTATATCGACGACATTGTCATCACTGAGACTGATTCTGCCCTCATTGGTCAACTCAAGCAGCATCTTCATGATTCATTCCATATGAATGATCTTGGTCCTCTCCAGTATTTCCTCGGTTTGGAAGTTCAGTCTGATTCCTCTGGGGTTTTCCTACATCAACATAAATACACGGAGGACTTGATTTCCTTGTCTGGTTTGCAGGACTCCTCTTCCGTGGATACCCCTTTGGAAGTGAATGTCAAGTATTGACATGAGGAGGGGGATCTCCTTCCTGATTCATGGTGTTTCGACAGTTAGTTGGTAGTCTCAATTATCTCACTATTACACGGCCTGACATCTCCTTGGTTGTCCAACAAGTCAGTCAATTTATGCAGTCTCCTCACCACCTTCATCTTGTCGCGGTCCGCCGAATTATTCGATATCTCCGGGGTTCCTCTCACCGTGGCTTATTCTTCTCTACTGGTACTCCTCTTCGCCTTGTGGCTTTAAGTGATGCTGACTGGGCAGGATGTCCTGATACTCGCCCGTCTGTCACCGGGTGGTGCATGTTTCTTGGTGATTTACTTATCTCCTGAAAGAGTAAGACATAGGATCGTGTTTCCAAATCTTCGACCGAGTCCGAGTACTGTGCCATATTGGCAACCTGCTCGGAGATTATGTGGCTCCGTGGCTTGCTGAAATAGGTTTTCCTCAGTCTACTCCCACTCCTTTTCATGCTGATAATACGAGTGCTATTCACATCGCTACCAATCATGTCTATCACGAGCGTACCAAACATATCAAGGTGGACTGCCATTTTATTCGAGAAGCCAACATACTAGGGTTATCTCTCTTCCACATGTCTCAAGTGACCTTCAGATAGCGGACGTCTTCACCAAAACTATGACACGACTACGTCATCAGTTTCTTGTTGGCAAATTGATGTTTCTTGATCGACCAACATCAATTTGAGGGGGATGTTAATAGGATAGACAACATACTTACCATAAATAAATTGTACAGTTATTTAGGAAATAGATGCTGTAATTAGGGGATATAGATGTTGTAATTAGGTGATATTATGATGTAATTAGGGGATATAAATGCTGCTGTAATTAGGGGATATAGATGTTACTATAATTAGGGGATATAGATGCTACTGTAATTAAGAGATATTATGCTGTAATTAGGGGATACTGTAATTAAGGGATATATTGTAATTAGGGAAAATGATTTCTATATAAGAAAAGGACCACTTGATTGAGGGTCATTGAGCAAATCTGACAGTTACGACCCCGTAACGTGTAACGGTTGCCACCGTTACCTTTACATAACGCGGCACACCATGGCTGAGTTGGAGTTTTTCTTCTTTGTGATCAGTTACATAAATCTTATTAATGAGAAAGAAGAGATTGCATGCATTCTACAACAAAGGGAGGCTATCTCCAAACTTCAATGATAAATGCTATCCCCAAGACGCAAGGATAACCTAAGGACCCTTCCCTAGCAAGGGACCCACCTTGGATTATGAGTAAGATGGCTTTATTTTGGGAATGGAGATGATTTATGGACACATCTCAGTGGATTGTATTGAGCCCACATTTGCCGGTGGCAGTACGGGTAATCCTAGCCTGTGTGTGATATGAGAAGGTTCGTGATTCACTCTGCCCCTTGGCAGATGCTATGAGAAGTTAGACTCTGAATGAAAAAAGAAGAGGTAGAAAAGGTGTCTATGAATCAATGCTTTTCAAAGTGGCAATTTAGAAGATTCCTGCAACTATACTCTAGCCAGCATTACTTAAGCTGCCATGGGAGCCTGTTGCTTGTATTTAAGATGGTAAACCCAATGACAAAGATTTGGATAATTGTTGTTGGATTGCATTTGTAAAATACATATATGCTATTTTTCTATAAGCCTACAACATTCTAAAGTTGGCAAACTTGTGTTGATTTCTGATACCAGATGATAATGACCGCTCATACCTTTTTAATTTGTGCTTCCTCTCATGCAATATGAGTTTCTCCTTTCATGTTTGTTTGGTTCTTGTGATGCTGTATCAATTCGATGATTGGATTTTATGGCTTCTTGCAAATAAGACTACACATTTTTGCCATTCTATCTATTAATCTGGTGGCACTCTATGCAGGAGAAACGGGTAAGAGAGATTGTTCTCAAGGCAATGGGCCAGGCAATCAGCAAGACAGTGGCCATTGCTGAAATTATAAAGGTCTGTTTTCTACTTTCATTATTTTTTCCTTTTTGGGAACCTGATCAGACATCATGACCTATTTAACATTAAAAAAATGCAGAAGAGGATTCCTGGTTTGCATCAAGATACTACCATCAGTTCAACGAGCATAACTGATGTATGGGAACCCATAGAAGAGGGCCTAGTACCGTAAGTCTCCGACTTGATCTTCTTTCTTTCTTTTCTTAATAGTTCAAAGCATAAACACTGTTTCTCATTTTTATTTCTACCAAACCATACGTTTCATGCAGTTTGGAGATGACTCGCCATGTTTCAATGATTTCAATCTCCTTGTCAACCAGAGAGCAAAACAAGAATTCTCCTGGGTAAATTCACACTCTTTGAAGCATGTCCATGGACTTGGATGGGCACAACTCACAAGGTTTACTTGAAAGTGTTGTGGCAATATTTTAAAGAATTATAAGCTGATGGGAAATTTGTTTGTGTTATTAGGTACCAAGCTCCATCATATACAGAGCAGCCAAAGCAACAATATCAATATCAGCAGCAGCAGCAGCAGCAACCGCAACAACAGCATCAACCCAAGCAAGCACCTGCTCCAGCCGCAGGTGGTAATGAAGGTAATATATTTGTAATGCAAAAGATAAATCTGCTTTTTGTAACTTGAAACTAAAATAGATTTTCTCTGTTGTGTTATATAGATTCATATGGCCGAGGGCGGGGCCGAGGTAGAGGAAGAGGAAGGGGTTGGGGCAGAGGAGGATACGGCTACAATCAAGGATATGGTAACAATCAAGGATATGGCTATAATCAGGGATACAACAAAAATCAGGGATATGGCAACAACCAGGGATATGGAAGCAACCAGGGATACGGCAGCAACCAGGGTTATGGCAATAATCAGGGATATGGCAACTATCAAGGTATGCATTGATAATGGACCACAATAGTTCTTTGGTTGGTAGAATACGTTGTCTGTTTCACAACATGGGCACAGTATCAAAATGCATCATTTGTACTGTTTTTTATGATCAATACATCCTGATACAAGCACCATAGTGTCAGAATGTTTTGTTGATTCATTCAGAATTTAATGTATTCTTATTTTAATATTTCGAGGCCTTTTTATATTTATTTTACAGTTGTCCTTTTATTTGTTTAAGAAACATTTGTTATACAAATAAGTTATGTTTAATCATCTCATTAGTTAGGATTTTTAAAACCTTTTTTTACATTGTTTTTTGACGGATAATAAAACTTCAATTCAAACTGGAAAAAGAGCTGCAATGGAAGGAAAGAATTCCCAGTACAAATGAAAAAAAAAAAAAAACCCATTTTTGCATACTTCTGGGGTTCATATTTAGAAAGATAAATAGAAATTGAAAACACAAATATGAATAAATCAAGTCCTTCATTGATAGCATGAATCTTATATTTATCCAGATGATATATCCAACTGGTGTGTTGAATGCTGATATGAAATGTTTACATTGCCTCCTCTTTCTTTTTCGGTGACAGAGAATGGTGGGTGGAATTGGAATCGAGGTGGAGGCGGACGAGGTAGAGGCTGGGGTCCTCGTGGTAAGCACTTAGCAATCAATTATCCCACCCATACATCTCCTTAGAAGTTTTTATTGTGCAGACATGATGAGAATCATTGATCTGCAATAAAGAATTCAGCACCTAAAACCGGTTGTAGGTTAACATAACCTACTACCTATTTTTACAAGCATTTTGCCTTGAAAACAAGGTAAAACTGGAAATCCATAAAGAAAAATGGTAACATGGAAACCAAAAGACGGAGGCATAAAAATTGGTTTTTACTTGTAGTTTACAACCTGTTATAGGTGGTCAGTCGTATATACATATACACATTCGCATAACATGTCTACATGCATGAAATACTGGTAGACATGTCTACTGTATGTTAACTATACATATACTTGCATGATTGTATCCTTGTACATCCACATATAGAGCGAGGCATTCTATGTCCTTTGTGCATACCATCCAGAGATGTCATATTCATATATGCATGTGCCATGCATCCTCATTATAAACCCACATATTTAGAAGGGAAAATGATCAAAATACACTCACTTTGATTTCTTTGACAGTTCATTATTAACGACTCCAGAATCTATTGCCTTTTCAAAATTGCTTACTAAAATACACTCCCCCAAAACCCATTAAGCTTTGGCACATAATACCTAGAAAAGTTCGAGCAACCCCATTAAGCTTTTGCGCGTAATACCTACAAAAGTTTGGGCGAATACACTTTTCCTACATGTGCTTCCTATACATGGCAACATATGATAAACATGCACATGATCCTAGCTACTCATCATTTAGGTGTCACTGTATAAATTGCTTAGCCCAAAAGTCTTGCGGGTCCATCCAGCTGATAGCCTGCTCATGTGTACATTGCATGTGGACCTTCGGTCTATATGTATATATCGTATGTTGACCATTGTTTAACTTCTGAAACCATCCATTTTCAATTATACATATGTCGGCCACCTGGTTGGCTACCTGATGGGTGAACTTTAAACAAGCTGTTGGCTACCTGATGGATTATCCTTAAACAAGCTGTCGGCTACCTGATGGGTGAACCTTAAACAAGCTGAACTGTGGGAGACGCCTGATGAGCATCTTGGATCTAGTCCACAGGTGTCAAATTGGTACATGTGAGGGATGAGTATGAAAAAACACTCTCTCAAGTTCAAGCAGCAATGTTTACTCGGCTTTAGATTTCGTGTGAGTTTTGCCACACTAAGTGCCAACACATTTTTATAGGATATGTAAAGACCATAGCTATTGTCTCTGGGTCATGTTTCAGTGACAGACCATTTATATGATGGGCCTCACTGTAGATGGGGGATACCCCCTCTAAAAATAAAACCAAAAAAAAAAAAAAAAAACGAAGAGAAAAAAAAAAAGAAAAAGAAGAAGAAACTTAGATTGGAATATGCCCCCTTTGACCTCTTTATCTTTCTTTATATATATATGGACCGTTTCTTTAATTGTTGTTTTGCGGGCCATTGATTGAAATTTAGGTTCTTCCATTCTTGAAGGGTTTTTAGAGGCAATCACAATCGGCTATGCATCTTGATAGATCAACAGTTTAGATCACTGAATATGACCCCAAATCCAGTTTAGATCACTGAATATGGCCCCAGATCCAATGGCATTGCGTAGTAATCCTAGGGTGGAACCTCCATGAGGTAGACATCATGCAGGTCAGCGGGCCCACACTGTATCAAAATCCTGCTATAATTTAGGAGAGAGAAGTGGAATGAATTCCAAGGGCTAGACTCTTATGATAGTCAACCATCATTTTGGAAATGATGGTGACTTCCACCACACACATCACAAGGTTGTAAGGCAATCCTGACAGTCCAAAATCACTGACCCAATTATGGATGGGCATTACCCAAAAAGTACACTGCTCATATGATACTAACCATCTGATTTTACCCTTAGAACTTGGACCAGTCACTGTTTAATTATAACCATCCATTTGATAACCATTGTTTTAGATGGTTAGATTGGTTTATCAGTATGATTTTGAGGTATGTTCCATCTAGAATGTGGCCCACAATTTGGATGATCCTGATACCAGCACATGACTTTTATGGTGGATGAATTACCACCAAATGGTGAACAATCGTCAGATCAGAATCTAAACCCTATTCTGAATACCAGTGATTCCCTCCTATCATTTCTAACTCCAAATGCATGTGAGACCTACTCATGCTCCTGCAGCGACACCTCATAATATGCAACATGTGTGCATGACTTGCACTTTCCATTTGTTTGGAACAGCTTGGGTTTTATGCATCAATAATCACGCCATTTACTCTTTGTGCCCAGCATACAAAGTAAACTCGGTTAAAAACAATTTTTCTGGTTGTCCATTTGTTTTGTATGTTGTACCTGCGTGCAAAGTGGCCCAATTTTTTGACCCGAAGATCTAATCAGTGTACTCCACCTCATATAAAGCTCATAATCTGGGCTCATTTTTAAATTGGTACATGCGCCTGTGGATGGATGGGTATGGCCCCCACAAGCATGCACAATAGCACACCTCTAATCATCACAATGCCCTAGTGCTAAGAGTGTGCATAGTAGCCTGAGATTTTTAATGTGTACAAATGGTGTCTGGTGCAAGATTTGATCATTGTGTCATGGGATCCACTGTAGATGGCCTGTGAACAAAAAATCTCCCAAATTAGAAAACCCTAACCCTATAATTTTCATGGCAAAAAAAATAGACAGTTACGGAAAAAAAAAAAAAAAAAACTGTCTACCTTCAATAGTCCCACCTTCATTCACATGTAGGCATCTGCGCCAAGAAAAGTGTCCCATGGTTGAAGATTCCCTAGTGTGAGAATCATGTCAATATGAGCTTTTCCCCATGATCAAGATCTCCTATGTGGAAATCAGGCATCATGTGGGCGAGACATGTATGTTAGGTCAGATCATTGTTTTACCTGATAAGTGGAATAGTCTGATTTTCACTCTGGGTGATATTGAGCCCGACCATTTTCATGGCTTGGATGTTCTGTGCATATGACATGTTGTCAAGAACAAAGGCCCAAGGCCCATGGCATTTGGGTAGCTTCTCTCCAGTAGGTATTATGCGCTAAAGCTTTATGGGGTCAAACTTGTCAGAGAAGGAAGGTTAACGAAGCAGAAGCTTTAGAAAAATGTATTTGGTAAAGAATGTTACAAAAGCCATTATGGCAAATCTTTAGCAGTGGAGAAGCTTTTGGAAAAGAAATTTAGAATGAGTGTACTTTGATTATCTTCCCATCTCTAAAAAAATAGTGTATCTGAACTATACCCATTTGCATAAATAATGTCTAGAAGCCCAACATTTTAGCATCTTATAGGGAACGTATGCAATGCATGCATATATACATAATCTAGAGATGCTGCTCCAGTGCTCTCAGAGCACTATGAGTTTTAGTGCTCCTAGTTGGGACACTTCAGCAGTCCATTCAATTGATCTGGAGTGACCATTTGGTCTAAAACACATTTCATAGGCTACCATGCAAATATCATGTTCTGATAACCATCCAATCAATGTCATCTTTTTTGTATGGTTAATATCATTTGTATAAAAATAGGTTTAACCAACAATTTGTTCCATCTATTTGATAGGTTCAAATCTGGGATTGATTGTGATTCTAAAGAATTAACTGTTACACAATCCTAACCATGTGACCTGTGGGTCAAAAAAAAGATGGCTACAAAAAATTAAGGCCTAATCTAAGATGTATTTGATTATCCAATCAGTCTTATTTTGCATGGTTGCCTTTGAAATGTGTTCTGAACTTCATGAACAGTTCGGATTCAATTTACCCTATTCTGTTGAGCACTGTAACTTACGGTGCTCTGATTGCATTGGAGCATTTCTATACAAAATCATCTGTTACTATATACAAATGCATGCATGCCAATTTCATTGTTGATGGTTTGGTGGCTGTTTGTTTGATCTTGAACCTGACAGGTGGTGGATATGAAAGAGGAAGAGGGGGAGGAGGTGGGAGAGGCTATGGTCGGGGCAGGGGAAGGATGGGCGGCGGACGTGGGAGGGGCATCCAGGCCTAAGAAGGAGAAGAAGAGGGGGTGTTTGCTAATACTTGCTTGGTTTGTAATAGGGGAAATAGAGAGAGATATTCAGAAGACTGTTTTTTGAGCATCAGCTATGCTTTATTTTCAAGTGAGTTGAAGAAGTTCTTTCTCTATTATACATGGGATGTGAGCAGGCTTTGTTTTGTTTTTCACTGTCCTTGCCTGAAAGGGTGGTAAGCTAGGGCTTTTCTGTAATTCATTCCATATGTTCTTTCTTTCTTACTTACAGAGTCAGTCCTACTCCCTGCCCCCTCTTTGTATCTATATCCATTTTTCATAGTGTGTATACCTTTGGAACTTTTTTGTCTCGTCTTCTATTATCCGTCTGTTGATTTTGTGACCAGGTATCTTTGGCGTCAATGCTAATCCTTTAGAAGCCGACCTGATTTCACGGAAGGTCCTATCTCCTGAATAGCATGGACTGTCATGGCCAAATTTATGGGGTGGCTCGGTCTGGTTGCTGCAGGTGCTCAAATGGGCTTACATTCCTACTGTTGTATTGTGGATCACCCATGTCTTCAATTTCGACAAGTGGGATCCAAGATTCAGTATTACAGACCGTCGATTGGTTGCATCTGCTTGATATTCCATGCCCTAGGCAAGTATTAACCATTTTGATTTGTGGCCTTTGTATAGCCAATTAAGAAGAGAAGTCTGGCGTTGATCTGCATTCGACTGAAAAATAAAATCCCAACATTGGATTTTTTTTTGGCCATGGTCCAGCTATTGCGGATGCAGACGGTGCATGGTCCATCCCCGGGATTGATTTATACACCATCACACAATTGTGCAACAGATGGGTGTAGAGGTGAACATGTTATCATCTGGAGACTGCATGTTAGACGATGGGGTGTGCAGAGTTGCATTCAAACTCACAACATCAACTGCTGGTGTTTAGGCCTCAAAATCACATTTGTAGGGTGTGTCCAAGGCTAGAAAATTGACGCTTGCAAAGTATAGTAAGTGTAGATGGAGCGATGGAGCCCTGTCAAAAGCACCCAACTATATTTGGATCAGAAATCGGGTGGAGGTGTTGAAGCCGGTTGTCTTGGGGGCAGGATTTGGGAGTGTTGATATGGTGGGTCACAAAATGGACAATATCTCAAAACTCATTATGATGAGAATGGGCGATGAGATCAGTGAAGCTGAGTCTTTGTAGTTTGTTCATTCAGCAAGCCCTGGTGAATGAGATTTTCGGGTTATTGCTCATCTATGGGTTGACCCTCTATATCTATGGTCCAAATCACTCTAGATGTGCGATTATGGTAGAGATGGAAGAGTATTGAGTCCTGAATGCTTGTTCGGTAACTACCCTTCTTAGGAGATCTAAAATGTAACGACCAATTTATTTATTTTTTAATTGAATTTAACATTTAATTTTAAAGAGGAGAGATGAGAGGGCCACTGTTGCAGCCTCTCCCTCATCTCAACCAAACTCCCTTCTTAAGGGAGGATAATGTGGAAGTTCCCTTTTTAAAGAGAAAACCCTAATAGGGATTAAGAGAGAGACCTTGAGAAAAGCTCGTTTAGTTTGGTGATTTGATTTTTATTTTTTATTTGGTAATTTAGTTCGGTTTTATGAGAGTTACGCAATGAACTGTTCGAATTAGTTGTACGTTCATTGCATTGATATATTTGGTATATATAGTGAAGAGATAATTCTTTGCCCAATTGCTTTTGCAAATTGACATAGAGAATCGTAAAGGGTCACCTTGATGTGCGGGATTACCTCTGCACGGATCATCTGGTTTTTTAGGTCCAAATATGTTGTGACCCCGAATATCAAATAGATCTGACCATCAGATGGGTCACACCAATTAGACAAAATCCTGGATAAATCATGTAATCCTAAATGATATGGACCATGCAGGTTTTAGATCGAGTTGATCAACGGACCTCTCTCTTAATCAATCATAAGAGGGTCAATGGTCGGTATGGATCTAATCAATATGCATAAAGGACTCTAAAACTAAGATCTAAAAAATTTACAAATTTTTGATTCAGTTCGTCAAAACCTAATACAGTCCGGAGGCTGTCGATTTGACATTTGATACTGTTGATTCGATTAATAGATCGTTGATTTGATCGATAGTGGGATCGATTCAATCTACAGATCCTCGATTCAATTGACAGTGCGGCCAATCCAATCGACAGATGACAAACACAACTCTGTTTGATTTTGATCTTTAAAAGTGGAATATTGATAAATCAATTATAATTATAAATTTGAATAAGTTATATAACTGAGACAATTTGAATGTCGTTGGATGACGGATGATCACTTTGTTTGATCAAGTGGGTCCCACTTGTGGTCTTAATGCCCGCATTAAGGGTTAGATCTTAAGCTTATTTAAGATCTCAATACCTTGTATTAAGGGTTAGACCTAATCAAACATAATTGGAAAAGGTTATGGACCCAATCTGAAAAACTGATAAATCATAAGTTAGCCCCACAATGTGAATTCATTTAAACCGAAAAATGATTACAAATGTATACTGTTTTAGAGAATACTTAGTTTCAATTGATTGGATTAATTGTTTGAACGGAATTAATCTTACTAGATTTTTTAGGTGAGTGATCCCAATGTGTTTCATCTCCATTAAAATTAATGTAGTTTTGGTATGTTGATTGTTTGATGATTGTGTTGGGTGATTTAGGATACTTGATGTTTATAATGGTGTTAATGTAAATATTCTTATTATATGTTGAATGATTTGTATTAATGTTAATTGAACTATATCATATTGAGTGCATAATCCATGCTAGTCGTTCTTGGGGACCATTCGAATTGCCATGCTTCCAGAAGTGGGTCACGCCCATGCCTACCAATAGGTAGATGATTTGTGCCAAATAACAAGTAAATGATTTGTGCATACCAATAGGTAGATGATCTGTGCCTACTAAATAAGCAGATGACTTTTGCCTACCAAAAGGTAAAAGTCTCCCTAATTGGAGAATGCGGGTTGACAAACTTATAACTCAAGCAAGTGGATATGAATCTCCAATGAAACCACTTCTATTTGAATTTAATCATTGTCTACTTTTATTCATGTGTTGTTCCATATTAATCTTAATAACTTACAATTTATTGATGAAAAAACTATACTGATGTAACTAATGTCAATTTCGAGGTGCAAGAATTGAAGAACATGGTTGAGCCTATGAATGACTCACGTGATACATAGCCATATTTAATAGAAGCAGAACTTGCCGCATTGCACTAATCTCCTTTAATTGTTCATTTGATTACTTAAAAATATATTACTTTTCTGTTTTAGTTTCAATTTGAGTTATTTGACTGGTGGAAATGAGAATTTTATTAAGAATTTGGATGTGTTAGACATGGATTTGCATTGTGGATTGAATGTTAACAATAATTTTGGATTAAGACCCCAAGTGGAGGGGTCATTAGATCTATTAATTAAAAATTTATGAATTTATTTGGCTTGATTTGATATATGTAAATAAAATTTAAAATGAGTAATAAGAACCCATGATTACATGCTCTGAATAAACTGCATTCCACCTCGGGTTAAAGATGCGCGCTTGGTAGTACCTGAATTCCAAGTCGTGACATAAATTATAGCTCGTGTGTCATTGCTCACAATTCGATAATCAGAACCGTTGATCTAGCAGGGGGCAATAGACCTAAAATTGTAATGCATGGATTGTTCATTCGGCCATTTTGCTTGTTGAAGGTGGACCATTGCTCATTTTGTGTTGAACATTTCTTTTCAGTCCATTGGAGTTGTTTTATTCGGCTCATGATTGAGAAGTCGTAAAAGTCGGCTTATAATAGACTTTTTGGGTTAACCTTGGAGCCATCTTTTACAATCAATTCAGGCCATTGGTTTTCCTTGCCATCCCTTTCATTTTTCAAGTTAAGAAGTCTTAGGTTAGATGGCTGGTTCCAATCAACCATTTGCTCTTTTTTGTTTAAATTGTAAACGATCTGGACCGTATATTTTACTTGTCATCAATCAGATGGCTAGAATTGCCCGATCAGAGCTATTCTAGAGAAAGCAATCCATGCTGGGGCTGGCCCAGATTGATTGTTGGTGTTGATTTATACTCTGGATTTTATTGTTGATAATGGAATGTTTAGGACCATCTCAGAAAAGCTCTTCGTGAGATATGACAACAATCCCAGCTGCAAGTGCCTGTTGTTAATGGCCAGGTCAATCACTGACCATTTATTACGATTGATTTGACCGTCCATATAATTGAGAACTTCCAAGTGAAATCCCGATCATTGGTTCAATTTGATCCGTCCAGATTGTTGCATAGATCGACCAAAAGTTACTTTGACTGAGACTGATTCTAACGATGGAATCTTGGCCTTTGGAATTTTGAAAAGTAGGATTTGTAAATGTGAGGTTTTGGCACCTTGAAAATCTTGGATTTCAATTTCAAGGTGATTCAAAAAATTTATTGTAGGGCCCAAAAATTAATTTGGTTTGTGATTAAGGTGGACCATACGATTGGAAACATTATATGGGGTATCCCTCACTCAACTGTTTCAGTTGGTATGACATACCTGAATCATGGACTGAGCTTATTTTTTGGCCCTACCACTAAAATGGGGTAACACACTTGATCATCAGGGTGGATTTCACTTAAACATTGTAGTGGGGCCACTAATTCTTAAAGTCAAATTCGGTCCATTTCATGCAAAAGTCACCTTAACCACTTGTACAACTAAAAATCTCTCACCTGTTCCACCATGATATTTATGTAAAATCCACCTCGATTACTAGGCGCATCCCTTTTTTAGCTGTAAGGCCCAAAAATTAGCTTGATCTGTGATTTATAGGTGGGTCAAACGAAAGGAAACACTAATGCTCATCCTCCAAACTGTTTCCCTTCATATGACCCACCTGAATTACACATGAGCCAGATTTTTGTCATGAGGGCTAAATTTTAGCTTGGCATCTAACATTTGTAGTGAATTTCATATAATCATCATAGTGGTCCCTTAAAAAATTAAGGGTGGGCGTCCCTCTTATAATTATTTTCCTTCATATGGCTCACTTAAATTATGGACTGGGTTAATTTTTTAGGCCCTATGGCTAAAGTGGTGTGAGTGATCAAGGTGGATTTCACTTAAATATCTTGGTGGGGTCCACTAATTCTTAAAGTCAAATTTAGTTAATTTTCATGCTGATGTCATCCATGGTGATCGGTATTAATCGGACTTGAAATCATGACTCAACCTAGGAATTTTAAAATGCATGAATTAGGTAGTAATTGTTACACTATCTCAAGTACCCATACTTTTTTCTATTACCACTGAATCCATGCAGCTTGTAAGACCTGTATCCTGGATCGTACCGTTCCGTAGACTTCCGCGATTCTTCCCGTCAAATTCCGACAACCCGTGACGCGTACATAGCATTTGCGCGCGACCCTGAGTCACACCTGTCAGCCTGAGTCCACTCAACCTGAGACTTGTACCCTAGCGACCGCGCTGTCGCCACGTCTTGCGTGCCAATGCGATACCCAGGACAGGAGACGTGGGCCCGCATTTATTTCAAGAAAAATGCCGCGCAAGAGAATCTCTACCAAATATCAAATCAATCAATCAATGTATAAGTCAAGTACATATCCCATCACACCCATCCCTCTCTCACCCAAAGTCAACACAACCATACCTCTCAAGTACACCCATCACACCCATCCCTCTCTCACCCAAAGTCAACACAACCATACCTCTCAAGTACACCCATCACACCCTTCCCTCTCTCCTTACACATCTTCTCTCTCTCTCTCTCTCTCTCTCTCTCTCTCTCTCTCTCTCCATTCTCCCAAGCAACTCAAGGAGATGAAACGTCCAAGGGAGAAGAGAAGCTAGGTGTGGTCCACCCCCTACCTTCTCATCATCCTCCATCAAAGAGGAAGCTTAGGAGCTCGAGAGATCAAGGAGCTTAGAAGATCCACACTGTTCAGACCCTGGACAGTGGGTCCCACGCAGCACAATTGCTGCTCGATTGGAGTCAGCAAGTTCTAGGGTCTGATGCGAGGTATGTGGTATATCCCATACCGTCCGTCCATTTTCCATGGACGTGGACCCACCCCACACGTGTGGGGGTGGGGTCCACCCATATATATGTATTTTGTATCTAGCCGTCCATCTGTTTCCCACGTGGGACAGGTGGGACCCCATTGATGTATGTATTCTATATCCTAGCCATCCGTCCGTTCTGGACAGGCGGGGCCCACATTGATGTACGTATTATATCCCTGTTGTCCATCCATTTTTTCCAGGACAGTGGGTCCCACTACTGACTGACGTTAGCAAGTTCTGTGGGGCCCACCATGATGTAATGTTGTATCCAGACCGTCCAAGGGACTGTGGGCCCCAGCAGCTTGAGCTGCTGATTGACGTCAGTAAGTTCTGTGGCCCCATCACGAGGCATGTATTATATCCTACCATATGTCCATTGGGTAGACCGTGGGGCCCACCCACATGTGTTGCATGTGTGGGGTGGGGCCCACCTTGATGTATATATTCTGCATCTGCATTGTCCATGGATTGGGACGGTGCTATGGGGCCAGCATGATGTATGTGTTTTATACACTCCGTCCATCTGTCCAGGGCAGGTGGGACCCACCATGATTTATGTATTTTATCAAGTATCGTCCATCTAGACAGGTGGTGTGGGGGCCACATGATGTTTGTGTTTCTCCCAGCCATCCATCTGGACGTGTGGACCTCACCCTTGTTGTATGTGGTTTACATCCACGCTGTCCATTTTGCTAGACAAGTGGGACCCCCACCTTGAATGTATGTGTTTCATCCCTGTGTGAGACACCGTGATGTATGTATTGTATATCTATGACCGTCCCCTTGTGCGGCCCACCGTGATGTATGATGTATACCCCCCCCCCCCCCCCCCCCCCCCCCCATGCTATATGCACTTTATATCCTAGCTGTCCATCTAGTGCGGCCCAATATGATGTTTATGTGGCCCACATGTGTAACCCATTTGATGAGGCCCGATGTGATGTAATTGGGGCCCAGGCATGAGGCCCATCGAGATGTATTTGAGGCCCAGGTGAGAGGCCCATTGTGATGTATTTGAGGCCCAGATATCAGGCCCGATGTGATGTATATTGGCCCATATGATGAGGCCCGATGTGATGTATGAGAGGCCCATTGTTGTGGCCCATTGCGATGTATATAAGGCTCATGAGTGTAGCCCAATATGATGTATATGAGGTCCTTGTATGAGGTCCATTGTAATATGCATTAGGCCCATGTGATATGGCTCAACGGGATGTGTATTGGGCCCTTATGTGAGGCCATGGGCCCAACGGGATGTGTATTGGGCCCTTATGTGAGGCCATGGGCCCACTATATGTTAGGCTCTACGTGGGTCACTCCTTGGGAGCAATGTTAGTTAAATGTCCACATTGATGGGCAATGATGGTTAAATGTCCACATTGTGACCTTCCTTTAGGCCTTGTTAGGCCCATTCTCACCATTCTTTAAGTGGGTTAACCCAAATCTTTGGACCCCATTAATGTTGCATGGTCCATCATCGCCGTAGACGAATGGCTCCATGCTACCGAATTTGGCATATCTATAGCCAAGGGCCAATCCTTATATTATGGTTTAGATTGACTATTCATCTACGGATCCCTCCTTGCATATAGGCCGATTATCGATACCGATTATTGAGGTCGATTATCGATAACAATTATCGGTGTTGGTTATCGATACCGATTATGAGTACGTGACAGTATAACATCATGATACATGCCCATACGCATCATCTGCATGTTTGTTATGAGATATGGTTGACCATTGCATATGTCATAGGGTGTATTATTACGAGACTCCCTGATAGGAGGAGTTGCCCACATGAGCGCACGGTCTACGCAGGATTGCTACATGACTGGATGGTATGACTCATGCATCTTGCATTTTGTATATGACCACCGTACGCCCCAGCGACATCAGGGCCATGGCCTCCACAGGCATGTCGTGGATAGCCAGATGGGACATAAAAAATGTTTAGTTATAGCATACGGTGCCATAGATGTCCCTAGGTGAAAATTCCTAAACTTTCGAGGCCAGTGGATGCTCCAATATCTAGACCAAGTGGATATATATGAGCGCATGAGGGTCGTATATCAGTAAGTTGCGTCTTCTACTGTGTCGTGGTCGGTTGAAAAGGGGCGTGACCTTACCCGCCTGAGTGAGGAGGGTAATATCTAGGTTGAGTTTGACCAGCTTGAGGAATGGGTCCGCTATCGACGAGTCGGGCCCGATATTGACAAGCGGATAGTGAGGTCTCTTCCACTTACCCAGTTATGCACTAGGATAGGGGCGGTAAGCTAGCGTAGAGTGCACTAGACCCCAGTGAAATTCCAGAGATGTACAGTACTGATATGTGGACTCATTGAGCAGGAGTTGCATACTTAGCATTTTACTCATTCATTCATTCATTCACTATCCACTTGGGCTGGTGGTGCGCAACTAATTGTTATATGTACCTTCACAATGGCCAGGATTTCGGTTGGGGCGCATGACTAACCTGAGATCAGGAGTTCACCACATTGAATCTGACTATCCAAATTTAGGTATGAGATTGGTTTGGATAGAAGTCCCTTATCATGGACCCCGTAGCTTGCGATACTACATACTATCATCCCGACTTCACGCTTCGGCTTGGTCATTTCATTCGCACCAGATATTGTATTGCATTCTCAGCATATAACATTTGGTTTACTATGCTTGTATATTGTATAGCCTGAATAAGGTTGATGGTATTATGGACTTGCCAGGATTTACATATTGTATTGTATCATCAATATATGAATTTGGTTTACTATGTTTCCGCATTGCTCTGATATTGCATACTTGGCACTTACCTTGCGCACACACTTACACAACCCTTTAAGCTTTCTATAAGCTTATGCACAATAGATGAGTGCAGGTGGTGTTAGGTCGCAGCAGTGTTGAGCTTGGAGCGTGCAACGATCTTCTGGAGCTTTGATTTTCGATATATGTATTTTCCTTTCAGCATTGTATTAAAATGTTTATATTAGTGGATATGTGATAATGATGCCTTTGTGATTTGGGTAAACTTGTGGTTATGCTCCTTTAAAAAAAAATTACACTAAAAATCTTCCTTATAGGATCCCAAGATCGAAATCTAGCGTATGGGCGCTGAGAGTTGAGAATGGGGTACTAGAGAGACTGTCAGCGCCGGATTTGGCGATCGAAAATTTTGTGAGCCCGGTTTCCAAGTTTGGGGCGTGACACAGCTAAACGACCTGTTAATTCTTTTCATTCATTCATACTATTGGATGTCTTCATGTGCATTTACATCATTATGATGAGATGCTATAACGGGTCATATCGTTGAAAAAAATTGACAACAACCTAAAAAGAAATATATGATTTTGTTTTAATCATAAAAGTAGCCGGCTTACTTTTATAGGCAGCTAAAATTTAAATTTGCTTTAATGTTTAGCCAAGACAATCTTACAATGGGCTCATCACAATGATCGTTTTATGTTCCATATGTACTAACCATAATTCCTGTAGTGATTTATACACTCTTACGCCCAATTAAACCCTATAACATATGAAACTTAGCAGAAACTTAAACACACCGTTTATCAGGAGGAGTATCCACACCCATCCACATGTTGGGTATGTTTGATTTTTTAGAACAAAATTCTTATAAAGGGGGTAGAATGTAATGACTTGAAATTTTAGTGCACATGTATGTATCTGCATACATGCACAGTTGCTTCCATCTAAATATTCATATTGCATAATCCTCTATTTATTCATGCATTCATGCATGCATGTGTACATAAAATATGCAAGTTGTGATATGTGTGACTGATTAATTTACTGTAATTGATAATTTGTATGGCTTTAATGTATATATATGTATGCGTAACATGCACTCTATTTACTCATACACATAAGATCAACTATGCATTCATTAAGTAGTTCAAATCTAACCATGAAACATACACTAAATCCAATCGTTTATACCCCGTATAGGGTATGCGGCTACCCACTCATCCATCCATTTTCAGAATTGTAGTTTAATCATCTAAGTTGTTTATCCGATGATCCACTTATCTGATCAACTAAAAACTCATCTTGCATCTATCTGACCATGAAAGTAACCATACATTAACTTGTATAAAGGATTAGACTCTTAATCATTTGATTATTTTACATATATATTATCATCCAACCATACACCATCCATGTATCCATACGTACAATCGTAAATCCGACGCCCCATATCTTGCAATCGGGTAACCCATTCATAAAATCAACCGTACATCTACCTATATGCTCATTGAGGTACATCATAGTCCATTTAAATATTATTTTCAATACATCCTAACCATCCATTCATGTATGGTATAATTCTTTGATGTAGTATATATTAAACATGTGTAGCATGCCTATTTAAGTTTTAACATTTTAAAGGGTTAATAGCATGTATTAAATATTATTAATTTTAATAAAATATAAATATATATTAATTAGTATTTTAAGTTATTATTATGTGAGTATTGGATTTAGGAATGAAAGTGCATGTGACTATCATCAGGGGTCGCTAATCCAGACCACTCATCACAATGACCAATCCAACGTTTTCAAATCATCCAAATTTTATTACAAAATCAGTTAACCATCCGTTTATTAACTAAAACCAACAGAATGGAATCGTTAAATTCATACACAAATCAACACCATCTAAAGAACTTCTCAATTGGTCATCCACCATACAAATTCATCCATCAATTTGACCCATCAACCCACCCACTTGATCAACCATCCAATGTACATTAATCATTTTACATGTATGTCATGTGTACACTGTTCACACATGCACAATCATGCACCACATGCACAACCATGCACCACATGCATCACTTCATATACACACGTAATTTATATTTTTGTAATAAATGAATTGAATGTGGTAGGTGTTTCACTTACATGAGGGGCCACTTAAAGAGAATGGTTTGTTCTTTTTACCACATGTGTACATTATGTATGGTGGGACCCTTGTATTATAAATAAGGTCATGGATTAGGCACGATAAGAAAAAGTGTGGGAAAAAAATAATAGAAAAAAAAAAAAGAAAAAAAAACTTTGTAAATATTTTATCAAGATGGGTGATCCATCTATAGTTTGAAATTTTTATAATTATTGTTATTAAATTATTTTTTTATCATCTATCTCTAATCTAAAATTTTTATAATCATTGTTATTAAATTATTTTGTATCATTATAGTTAATTTATTTTAAATTGAATTTTGCAGCATATTATTGTTTATTGTTGATATTTTTATTCATGGAATATTTATAGGAAAAAAAAATGTTCAATAAGATTAGAGTAATATATATATATATATATATATATATATATATATATATATATATATATATATATATTAGAATTCTAGATTACTGAATTTAATACATAATAAATTTTAAATTATTTGAATTATGTAAAACTTAAATTAAAAATTATTCTGAATCCTACTTAAGTTATATTTTAAATTAATTCTGCTGAAGTAAATCTATAAAGTGACTCAAGTTATTAATTTTAGATTTTTTTAAAGACTAATTAGAAATAATATACCGAAATAATTCATACTAATTAAAATCATGATATATATAATATAAGCTAAATTTTAATAATAAATAAAGTTCAATATAACATAAATTGGGTACAATTTTAGTTTGGGAATACTGATTTACAATTAACTAATCTGAATTTAAATTTAATTTAATATTGTTTAATTTAGTTGTTCATTAGTAATTTAATTAGGTTATAAATTTTAGAATTTATAGAATTAATTTTGATTAAGTAAATTTAATTCTAAATAAACAAAAATAATAATAATTAAAATAATTTTTGACATTTAATAAATTAAATTTTAGGTATTAGAAATAAATAAAAATTATAATAATAGAAATGTAAGTTTTATGATTATTTCTTTTAAAGAAAAAAATCCAATTAATATATATTTATAATAGATCTTTACTTTAATCAATTAGAAGGAAGCAAGAAATTATAATAAAAAAATAGTTAGATTTTATTCATATATTAGTAAATTAATTAAACTAAAATTGTTAAATCTAAATAATACATTAATTTATTTGAATTTGGAATTTAACATAGGTTTCATTTAGAAGTTCTTACGCTTGACTGATTTACAATTTCATAAAGAAATTTTAATTCGAATTTAAATAAAGTTTTAATTTTGATAAATTAATTATCAACTTATATTAAAAATTAATTCTAAAATTATAATCAAGAATTTTAATTACCTAATTAAAATAATTACTAAGTTAATAGCCATCGAACCTTGCAATGACTTATATGCATAAATTGAGAATAACGAAGTAGTTTGTAACTAACATGAAGTAACTAAGTAGTTTGTAATTAACATGAAGTAAGTTGCATATTTAATCATTTTGATTTGAATGGACGGTGATTACTTGTAACGCCTTGAAAATCGGGGGTCGTGCATACACTCGACTCCCGAGTTCCCGAGTGTCACTTATAACCGATTTTCATTAATGCGTTTAATCAGATTTAAATGCGCAGCCTGAAATTTCCTAGAACATAAAGCACAACCACACAAGCTACTAAAATGAAAGAAATCTATCATATAAACAGGTCCAAAAATATAAATGGGTCGCACAAGGCGTTGCCC
The DNA here is from genome assembly GCA_021015155.1 of Magnolia officinalis. Taxonomy (NCBI): domain Eukaryota; kingdom Viridiplantae; phylum Streptophyta; class Magnoliopsida; order Magnoliales; family Magnoliaceae; genus Magnolia; species Magnolia officinalis. The sequence continues at coordinate 81,825,842 of JAJHSJ010000003.1, read as the reverse complement.
AACAAAAACCACAAAAAGAATGATATGTCCAAGAGAATAGGACTGAGTTTGCTACTTAGCAATCCAACGTCCCGTCTACTGATCCGATGAGGTCCCGCTCATCAGCTGGAAGTAAGACAACTCGTCCTCCTCCTCGAGGCTCCCGCCGCCCTGCTCCTCATACTCAGCATCACCTGCATCTACGGGCGAGTCTGGTTGGTGTTTTAAAACACCATCCCAGAGTGGGAGTGAGTGATCAACTCAGTGGGTGCTATTAGTCTCAAATTATAACAGGCATCAATTATATTAAGAATTTAATAAAAAACAGTCAATCATAAACTCTTAACTAATCTTATTAATGCGCATGCATGCTGGGTGATATGATGCATGCCCTCACTACAACGCTCCCTCGAGCGACTCTATCTAACGATCGCATATAACCACACTCCCTCAGAGCGACCTCGACTACCGAGTCGCCATCCTAGCTAGTGCAATGCAATGTGATGGTATTAGCCAAGTTTTTAGTTAAGTCCGTTCATCCAGCAGGTTTAAAAATTTGGTACACCCCACGTATCAATGCCCTAATCTAGTTGGGAGGCCAAGGCCCCCTAACGTGTGAAGCCGAGACCCCGCGATCCTTGATCCCATCGGGTTTCCCATCCCCGACTCCAAGCACATGGGGAGTGCCGAGAGGAAGGGATCTCTCGCGGTCACTATGGGGAGGCGCGTCACCCCAGCGTAGGCCGACAGCTTGGACACAGTGTCCCATTCCACCATGCCCGGCTCATAAGGCAGTGGATCAACTTCAAGTGGTTATTGGTGGGCTGCAACGGTGGTAGGGTGTTCCATGTTCCATACATATGTGAGCAAACATGGTTAACAATCACGATTGGCCAGTGAGTAGGCTAGACCGCACGAGTCAGGTAAGTACACGATGGACGACATCGAGCATAAGAGGCTCATGTAGTCGAACTACTGCCGCCCATGTGCACCCGCCCAAATCCATGGGTTTAGCCTTAGGGTAGCCCTACCAATGGGGCTACCATCTCTCCTCATATTTCCTAACTAACCCAAGGGTTTGAGAACGGTTCATAACATGCCAACATCAAGGTTATCAATAAGTATAATAGTATCACGTTCACATATATCTCAACATATGATTCAAATACTCCTAACGAGCAAACTACAACATCATGATTAAGGTGCAAGTGGGTGGTGTGGATTAGGGAGGAAGTTAAGCACTTCCTACACCTCAAGGGATCAAATACACATGAGCAATGAATCCTACACACTAGGAAGCAAACACATATGAGAGAAATCCACCAAACATGAGCATGTAATCATCCATATACCGAATCATGTGAGAGGCAATATCAATCATCAAATGAGAACCAAACATGCAAATCCATACAATTCCGACAACATAACATTCCTAAGTTTCCTCTAGATTCTTCAATACAACATTTCAAAACAAACAAAATCATTAAACTCCTACTATAATTGGTGCTAGGCCACCTAAAGATAATAGTCCGCACCTATGGATCGTTGAGAGCTCGGGAAATGACCTAGAAGCGCCGAACTCGGCGTCGATCGGACGGAATCCTAAGACAATGAACTTGCATGTTAGAATCTCATGCAAACCCTCCTCAATCACATGGGTTTTAACGAAAATGGGTGATGGGTCTTACCTAGGTGATCAACGGAGAGAAAGGGTTGTCGTGGTTGAAGGATTCTTCTTGGAGAAGATGTAGGGAGTTGTGGGGTTTGATTTCCTTGGGCCCCACCTTGATTTAGGGTCCACCTTGCTCACCTTCACCCTCTCTTTCTTCTCTCCTTGGTGGTTGTGGTGAGTGAGAGAGTTATGAGAGAGGGTTTGTTGTTGGAGAATGGAGGAGGATATGAGGGGGATTTGTTGGAGAATAGAGGAGGATATGGGGGAGAGGGATTTGTTGTTGTTGGAGAATGGTGGGAGATATGAGGGAGAGAGCTAGGGTTTATTTCCTAGACTTGGGCCCTTTGGCCTTAAGTTTCTTCAAATTCTTAAAATAGCTCTTTAGGACTCACTATTGATGTTGAGGCGGCCCTAACACCCCTCCGGCCACCAAATTCGATGTGTAAGTGTCTCATGGCCCGATGAGGGGTCATGCAAAGTTTGAGAGCAAACGGATAAGCAAGTATGGGGTTTGAGCATACGGTTCCGATCTTTAAACGGCCCTGTGGGGCCCATTTCGGTGATTGAGGTGGCTCTGGTGGCCCTCTGGCCATAAAACTTATAGGATAGGTGCTTCATGGCTCGATAAAGGGCCATGTAAAAATTGAGGACGATCGGATATGGGGTTTGGTCGCACGGGTCCGATTCGCAATCAACGGTTACCGGGCCATGATCGGGTCCCAGATTTTGTGGACGGGTGTAGTAAAATACATTAGACCTTCATAAATTTGGAAGTACTAGATTCCAATTCTGGCATTGGTGGGGTGCATTCGGCTAGTGCCAGATCCCAATTTCGGGTGTCCACTAGGTCCGCAGTCCGCGATGGACCACAAGCCCAGTGAGATCTATGATTTCCTAAACTTTTAGATTTTTCTGACCCTCCTCGGTCGCTGGATGACCCACACGGGCTGTTGTTAAGTGTAAACAGGTCATCTGGCTTGGCGGCCCGCACTTAGTTCAATCATAACCAGATTGTTCTAGTCTAATGGGCTAATCTTAGATTTAATTTACTTGTGATACCTCATCCTGAGTAGTTTAAACGAACGATCCTACCGCAAATCTGAAGTGGACGCCCCAGGACACTGTGCTGATTGGACGGGACATTACAATTACCCATGTATAAGCTAGCATTGAGTGTCAATTGTTAGTAAGTAATAATATAAGTTAATTACATAAAAAAAATTAAGAATTTTTGGAAATCCAAAACAGTAAAAATCCGGGATGTTACATTACTTATATCATATGCATATTTATTTTTAGTTAAGAATGAATGTTGAAATGCAAGTGCACTGCCCTGGGAATGTCCTTATAAGGCATAAACAGGTAGGGCAATTGTTTCCCTTGGGTGAAAGTCCCTAAAATCAGCAAGTAGGGCGATTGTGTTCCTTGAGTGGAAGACTCTAAAGCCATCAAGTAGGGCGATCATGTCCCTTAAGTGGAAGACCCTAAAGCCAGCAAGTAGGGCGATCGTGTCCCTTAGGTGAAAGACCCTATAACCCACTAGATCCTTTAGAGTCTCCTTCATGTACAATGTATGATTACAATTGTGTGCGCGGACATACGCCAGAGGTACAATTGTAGCAGTAGTCTGACCAGTTAACGTATAAATGAGTCTTTTACCTCGAGGTATTAGTGCGTGGGCGTTAATGCATTGTAGCCATCCACTTGGTTACGGTGTTGTAAAAGATAATGATTATTTAATCTTGTTATTTATATAATTCATGGAACGTTTGACATTCGGAGCATCATTTCGATTCTAATATTGCATTCATTTTATCTTTTAAGATTCAGTACTTTAATTCGTGTTTTAAACTTTAAACAAATTGTTTTCATTATCTGTACATTTTATATAATTATACAAATTTCAGATTTGAGTTGGATACGATCCCACGAGCTGTTATGCTCACACGCATATTAACAATGTTTCAGGGCTCAAAGATTAGTCAAGGGTGAAATGAAGTGTAACGTCTCGAAAAAATCCGTACAAAGATCCGAGTTCCACCTCAGGCAGAAATCACTTAGGACTAAATCCTTTAGAAATTAGACGAGAATTAACTAAGTGTTAAACGAGATTATCTGTAAAATTAGCTTAGATCATTTTAAATACGATATGCAAGACCCAAAACTTGTAGAATCAATAACGCTATATTATCCTGAAATCTAGGATCAACTTCTAAACCCAGTTGCTCTCGGGAGTACATTGAAACTCCGTATCAGACCTGGACCGCACGTCAAAGGTCTGATTACCACGAAACTATACGGTTATGACTGATTTACTGGGCTTGACAACTATCTAGGGAATCAAATCCAGATAGTATCCAGAAACGCACAACTTGAGCCCAGAGTAAAGTGTGTGAGAAACGCGAATATCCTTTGAAAATAAACTCAGATTTAAGTGAATTGGGTCGTTCGCTTGCAAGCTAAATCTAAGGTTTCAGACCGTCAGAATCTGACTCAAGTACACCCTCGGATCAGGAAAAATTTCATACACATGTCAGTATACTTGTGGCCCTGATCGAGTGTCGGTGACCTTTGAACTGAAACTGGTCCTCTGCGGTCGATCCATAAATTCGATCAGATCGAAACCTTAACCTGACCTAGATCCAATATCAGGGAACCTTCCCCAGACCGTACGCAGAAAAGGGGCCTCCGAATGAGCTCCGTTGAGCCGAAACAGATGACTTTTGGCTATAACATAAGTATACCATGACCCCGGGGCCATTAAGGTCAGTTTTGAGCCTATATAAGGCCCTTAACCTACCCCTCTCTCATTCCATACGAATTTTAAACCCTAAGAAAGAAAAGAGAGAGAAAGAGAAGGAGAAAGTGGAGAAGTGAGAGCGAGAGTTATAGATCGTTCACGGGATTCAATCCCGCCACTCCACGTGCTTAACTACTGCTTCCGTGTCGCTATACCGAAGATATCGACTCTGTTATTGGGTAAGAAAATCTAACTCTAATCTGTTTTGGGGTTTCAAATAGAGTAAATGATGATGTGGCTAACCTATTTCATATTATAGGTTGTCGTTGTGCCGTAGACGAGGACTTAGTGTTCAAACTGAGTTCATTACGAGTTTACCGGCGAAAGGTGCAGACTATAAACGTTTAGGTTATGGTTTTCAGGGCTGTAAATGTCGGTTAATGATTTATAACTGACTTGGTTGCCATTTCTCATGCTAGATACGATGTTTCCCTCGCTTTACAAATATATATAAACTATGTTGAATATAGTGTAATTCATGTGTGTGTTGAAATGTTTAAATGGGTATGGAATTTGGATTCGTGCTTGCCATGATTATCCATCGTGGATATATGATTGTTGTATATGTGACAACTCCTTGGTGAAAGAATTTGATCTAATACATGTTATGACCAACATACGCCATGTATGTTGAAGTGTGTAGTCTAAGTGTTTGTAAAAATGTTTGAATGAGTATGGAATTTGGATTCGTGCTTGCCATGATTATCCGTCGTGGATATATGATTGTTGTTTATGTGACAACTTCTTAGTGAAAGGATTTGCTCTAATACATGTTATGACCAACATATGCCATGTATGTTGAAGGGTGTAGTCTAAGTGTTTGTAAAAATGTTTGAACGGGTATGGAATTTGGATTCGTGCTTTCCATGATTATCCGTCGTGGATATATGATTATTGTATATGTGACAACTCCTTAATGAAAGGATTTGCTCTAATACATGTTATGACCAACATACGCCATGTATGTTAAAGTGTGTAGTCTAAGTGTTTGTAAAAATGTTTGAATGAGTATGAAATTATAATTTATGCTTGCTATGATTATTAATCGCTAATACATGATCGTTGTATACGTGGCTACTCCTTGTGAAAGGACTAGCTATAGTATGTGTTTTTAACGAATTTATTACATGTATGTAATATGTGTGGTCTAAGTGTTTGATAAAATGCCTGAATGAGAAAATGTTTGATGTAATGTACTTACTGAGGGTGTTGAGATAGGATTCTCAGTTCCCTTATATATAGTTACAGTTTCCTTTATGCAACCTATCTTACTACTATGTGATTTACAAATGAATGCCCATGTATGATGACATGTGTGGTATGTGTTTGTTGAAATGCTTGAATGGAATTTATGTTTAAATTTGGTTGTCACATGCTGTCTTGAAATATCACATGTGGATACTATTGGTTGGAGTGTGATTGGGGCTACGATGTAGTCCAGGCAATCGGTAATGGTTTACGATCAGTGGTCGCACTGTTTAGCCACAACGGATACGTCTGATGAATCCGAGTCGTACGCTGTTTGTCAACAGTGGTTAGGCCACGCAGAATGCATACGCACTCCATGTCGATCAAGTCAACGTACGCTCTTATTAGTCGAGCTTGTCAAGTAACTCGATTGGCCCAATGTATGTTCACCATATATGGACGCTACTGCTTGAATCTACGGTACCAAACTTACTAGCGAAAGACCCGTTTAACCTTGGTACCTCGATCCGCTAAGACTCATGAGTCGGGCATAGTGGTATGGGACACCGTGGTCTAGCTGTCGGCCTACGCTGGGGCGACGAGCCTCCCCGTAGTGTCCAATGAGTAACCCAGACTCGTGAGCCGAATATGGTGGTATGAGACACTGTATTCGAGCTGTCGGCCTACGATCAGGTGACGAGCCCATAGTGACCTCGAGTATACTCTAAGACTACATTAAGGCGACGAGCTTTTTCATAGTGACCTCGAGTATAAACCAGGCTTGCGTTGAGGTGATGAGCCACTCCGTAGCTACCTGAAATTGTTCTTCGTATGTGATTAATTAGGATTGACGACCTTAGCTTTCCAATCCTGCGGCATGAATATGCCTAATTAAGAGCTTCACTAATCACGATCATGCACCGCATTGCATGTGCTTTGGCGAGGAAGCGCACGTTTCGGGAGGATGTTATGCGTGAACGTGAGATGAAGTCGCTGAGGGAGTGTAGGCGAGTGCATACATCATTATCGCATACCATTCTTGTATTAACAAGAGTAATCTAGGACATGATTGTTGTACTGCTTTATCATTACTGCTTGACTGAATTGATAACATGTTAACATTTGCCTTATAGTTCTACTGAGTTGATCACTCACTCCCACTCTGGGACGGTGTTTTAAAACATCAACCAGACTCTGTCTTAGTTGCAGTTGATGGCGCAGCTTATGAAGCGGAGCCTGATTTTTATGACGACGAGGAGTTCTCGTATATGCAGTACTCTGGCGAGTTCATGTAAGCCACATTCTGATCGTCGGGGCTATAGGGATTTCATGATGTAGACGGACCTACACATTTTGATATTTTGTATTTTGAAACGATACATGTAATTGTTTAACCTGGAACATGATTATACTCTGGAGACGCATCATCTCTTATATGTTTTATACATACTTATCATGGTCTTCCGCTTGTGTAATTTAACTGTATCTAGGGTATGATATGCTGATTTGGTATAATCTCACTCATGTTTAGTGCATTAACACGGACAACATTTAATCATCATTATCCATGTTGTATAGGTGATGCGTTGGAACTTGGGAGTTGAAGTTCTGCTCGACCCCCGATTTTCAAGGCGTTACATGAAGTGACGAGCCAACCATCTGTCTAGTCGTAGTGATTTTTTCTATTTGTGTTAGAAAAAAAAAGTATAGTGAAAAAAAAAAAAAAAACCCTCAAAAGTAAGTCTACACATTATATTAATGGATGAACGTTTGATTTATTGTGAAATAATTTTTATTAAATTTGTCGTTGAGAATGTTTTTTCAAAAAATAAATTAATCACATCCTGGAATATTTCGGAGTTGGGTTTGGCCAAGTCGGGCACTGAATTTCGGAGCGTTACAACACACGTATCTCATATATCTTGTGTTTAGAATATCTAAGAGTATTTAATTCATCACATTCATTATCTTGTAAATACACCTGCAGACATTTCATCCACAACGAGAATAAATTACTCTTAAAGCTTCAGCCGGACTTCAACAAAACTATCTCTAGTCGACTAAAAAATTATTAAAAATCCAAATAAGTCAAATGAGAAGTGTCTTTGGCATGTCCCAGGAATAAATAACGGTCTGGATTGGCATATTTGAAGCCCAACTAATCAGATATTGGAAGATCATCCAAACTCTTTAAGAAGTTTAATTACACATCACTTCGATAAGATTGTTTCTAGTCGACTTGAAAAACGTTAAAAAAAAAAAAAAAAAAAAATGAACTGAAAAGGGTCCCCAACACCTCTTGGAAATAATCATTCGACTTAATCGACGAATCCCAAATCTAATAGATTAGATCTCATCCAAACATTTGAGGATATCTAAAACTTCAAACATTCTCCATACATAACAACTGGTGTGCTGAAAAAGAAAAAATGGACCAATGACTATCGGAAGGACAGCAATCCAAAAAGCTCCTTTTGAGTTTTTGCTCTCGGTATGCTCTCATCTTTTGCCTGATAAGAGTAGGAAACACAAAAATAAATTTGACAACTTGATCGTCGCAATGTAAGGGCCAACCCTATAGTTTATATAAAAGGCTTAGCAAAGAGCCCTAGAGACAAAGTTTGGAGAGTCCATGAGCAAGAGCAGGGATCCATAGGCTAGCTCATTGTCTAGTCCAAGGTTCTAGAGTGTCCAATTTTTTTTTGACAATGTGGATACAATGCCCAACCCAAAAGATTAAATTGGGAGAAGATAGCTCACTAAAGAAGCCACAGAGGGGACCTCACCACAAAATACGGTAAAGATCTTGAAAGATAGGACATGAGCCAAAGAATGAGTAAGATCTAAAGCTTGAGTGGACCTCACCACAAAAAGCAGTAAAGATTGAACACATGCCGTTAAAAACTTCTAAGGGGCATAGAAGTTTTCGATCAAGCTGATATTTATGATTTCCTTTGGTTCATGTCTTGTTAACTTATGAATAAATTGGATCTAAAATAAACATAATAGGGAGAAGGTTAATTTCGAATATGGCAGTCATTTTAGTCACTGTTTTATGCGGTGGGTTGACTCGAGAGCTTTGGATCCGTCTAAATTGGCTCGGCAGACCAAACAGATACCGGATCTTGATCCCAGGATATAGCAATCCCATGGATCTTAAGACAATCCACTGACATCACCATCATTACCTTTAAATCCCATCCAATCCGCCTTAATATCTTCAAAATTGCCAAGGACTTGTTTAGCTCACCGGATTAAAAGGGATTGTAAGGTTTAATCCCGGAATTGGCGGACATGCCAGACAGACCGGACAGACCGGATATAGCAATCTCATATATCTTGCACCAATTCATAACACATGCATGACGTCACTTCTCACTTATGTAAAGACGTGAATGGCCCTACCCGTCCCGGCAGGGCTTTGTGGGGCCCACCGTGATGTAAGTGTTTTACTCACACTTTTCATCGTTTTTCTCAAATCATTTTAACTTATGAACCAAAAAATAAGACAAGTCGAGGGTCTTAAGTGAACTACAAAGGGGGATTGAACATCCACCATTAAAAACTTCTTCAGATCTGGAGAAGTTTCGGATCAAGCTGATATTTGTGTTTTCATTTCATCAACGTCTGCATGACCTTATTAATAAGTTAGATGGCAAAAAAACATCACGGTGGCCCTTAGAAAGGTTTCAACGGTGGGTGTCATTATCACCGCAGCTTCCTTTAATGTGATCCACTAGAGCTGTGGATCTGCTTCATTTATCATGTCATACCTTAAAATGGTCTTAGAAAAGCGATGAACGGCGTGGATTTAAAAAGATTGCATCACGGTGGGCCGTACAGACCCTTACCCGGACGGATTACCGTCCGGGCGGGGGTAGGAAGCAATCCGCGTGAGAGTCCTGTCAGCGTCACCCTGACTCAGCAGTACGTGGATAAGGTACTGACAGGTTGAGTTAGGAGACTCCTGAGTCCTATGGGCCCATCGTGATTGATGTTTTGCATCCAGTCTATGGAGAGATCATTCAACAGATAATATTTGAGATTCAAAGCTGAAGAGAACCCACCACGAAAAAAGATTTGGCGAGAGTGACGCGGGCCGTTGAAACCTTCCTAACATATACCAAGATGTTTATTTGAGATCCAACTTGAACATAAGTTAACATACACCTTAAAAAAAATATATCAGCTTATTGAAAACTTTTGTGACCGTTAAAAGTTTTTAATGATGTGCGTCAGTCTATCTAACTATGGATCTGACTCATTCATTGTCTTAGGCAATAAAATGATATCTCCGAATGGATGGACGGTGTGGATACAAAACATAATTGTAGACCCACATAACTTGATGACGTCACTTCACCCAAGACTGTTGCCGCTCAACGTGTCAGTAGCAGCTGTGTCGGGATGCGGATTTCCTGCCTGCGCCCACCGCGATGTTGGTGACAAATTCACCCGGTCCATCCGTTTTTCGAGATTTATGGCCATATAAATGTTTAAACCGCGCTCACCGAATCCCTATTGTTTCTTCTCATGTGGCTAGCTTGAGTTTTGGATACACCTCATGTTTTGTCACATGGCCTAAAATGATCTTTAAAATCGGATGGACGGTGTGGATTTGTCACAAACATCACAATGGCCCTGTTGGAGGCCTTGCACAAAACCTTAGGATCTAACCTTCCAAAACAAATCAGAATTATGGATAATAAAGTAATGAAAATAATCGATGCATCAATCATACACCACATAAGAGAATTTTTACGTGGAAAACCCTCAAAGAAGTAAAAACCACGACCTCGTTCAGATCAATAATCCACTATTAAGTAGAACGTTACAATCTTTTTCACTCACGCAGGAATAGATAAACAATAAAAAAAAATAGAGAAAACTAGAAAGATTTCACCGATTATGAAGATATAGAAACGCTGAGATATAGATTGCACAGTAGAGAACCTCCACGGCAGAACCTCCATTCTATAAGCTTCCTCTCTCTCTTTCTCCCTCTTTCTTACCTTTGATAGTCCTAAACCCTTGAGCAAATCCCTTGTAAAGTTTTAGGAAACCCTCTTGTTATTTTTCTCATCAACACAACATTTGTTAGAAAATCCATAGGGTCGCATCCAATTGCAAAAGGACTTTGCGCATCCCAGTTACGAAAGGACGATAGGTCAAAAAAAACCAATCAGGCCCCACCCAGCATCTTTGCCTAGTAACTTCCTACCAAAAGGCTTTAGCAGTAAATCCACGACCCTGTGCTCGAGCGCATCCATTATCTGAAAACGCCACCAATGAATCCGGACGGAATCGCGTCCAGGTACAATCCTCCGACACGCTACGTATTTCTCTGCTGAAATCGATAAATGCCAAACATACCAAAAACCAGGACGATTTCCAGTCCAGGTTCATCTTTCTCGATTCCTATATATTCGCATTTCTCCTCCCAAAACGAAAAAGAAAGCATCTCTGAAATCCCTAAAAAGAAAGAGAGAGAATGCAAATCCAAGCGAATTCGAAGATTTCTCCTCGAAAAGGAGAAAAGGGAGAGCTTTTTCACGTTATTCACAAGGTTCCCTACGGAGACAGCCCCTATGTTCGAGCCAAACACGTTCAGGTATTTTTCCTTAAAATACGAAAATTGAAATTTTCATTTCTTTTTCTTTTTCGATTTTATTTTATTTTATTTCATTTTCTCTCGTTTTGTGTCTGTGATTTAAAGAGATTTCGCTTCCTTTTCGCGCTGCGATAAATTGGTCGGATTCGTCGGGACGGTTTATTTTCCCGATCCGACATTTTGTTTCGGTTTTTTACATGTTCGTCGGAATCGTAGGTACGTAACGGTGTAACTTTCTCTCACGTGGGAGAAAATACTTATCTTGCGTGAAATCCACACCGTTCATCAGTTAGATCACTTCTTACTTATTCTTGATCCTCAAAATCAGGATGATTTAATACTTATTTAAGCCACTCCATAAAATTATACTCTAAAAACCTCTAAATTTACTTAGTATGGTCCAACTGAGCTTTTGAATATTATGATTTTGGGTAATTATTTCATACTTATGAGATGCATCGGTTGAATGGATTGGATTGGATTGTATATAAACACCACGGTGGACCCATCACAAAACTAATGGGTGGGCGTCTCATGCCAACGTTTTCATACGGTGTGGCCCAGCTGAGTCATCGATGGTCATGAATTTAGGATGTTAAGTTTAGAATAATTCAGAGTAGCTGATGGTGGGGTTGGATCTTATGAAAGTTACACCCACGTGGCTCTCGGTGTGCGAATTACACTAGCAGGGTTCGTCTCGCATGCTTAATCGACTGACATACTCTGATAATACTGGCGTCCTCGTGTGTTGTGCCATCCGACTGCGTGGATGACGAAATTTCTTTGTGGATAGACATTATTGGGTACACATGATTTTTTTTGGTTATTTAAAGTGGATTCATTCGACCCACTTGTTGTAATATCACAATTTTAAATATATACATACTAATGGGATGTCTTAGATTTTACTTGAGGGTTTTCAAGCAATAAGAGTGTTTATGTTAATCATATAATTTAAGAGGTCTCTCCCTGATTCATCACAAATGAAAATGATCCTGTGAGAGAACATTTAGCCTTTGGTAAGATCTAAGGATGACAAAATATACCCACTGAAGTGGACCACAAAAAAGAAATGGAGTAGGTGCTACTGATGATGATGATGATGATGATGATGATGATGATGGAGAGAAGGGAGAAGAATCTCTCATCGCGGCTATCTTCTTACTTCTCTCTCTCAATCACTTCAAGAGAGACGTCCACAGGGAAGTTTATTGATCTACCTCATACATACACATACTTATTATGAAAGAAGTTAGTTAATCTACCTCATACATACACATACTTGTTATAAAAGAAGTTTATTGATCTAATAAGTATTGATCTACCTCATACATATACATACTTATTGATCTACCTCATACATACACATACTTATTATATAATATTTCAACTATCTAGAATATTCATTTAATATCTAGATCATATACCAATCATAAAAGTGGACTATAATATCATCATCAAGTGTGGTAAAAAAAAGTTTTAACGATTAAAATATACCTTTAACGGTTGATATCATTTAGAAAGCCATTTTTAAACTATTTGATCACTAGGCTTAATGGAAAAATCACTTAATCATCTCTGATTTGATTCGATCTAAAACATAATTAAAGAAGTTCCGTAGTAAACCTAGTGGATCCATGTTGGCCCATACATAAATTAATGATTTCTAATGCACGTGCCTAGTTTCACCCACTTTTAATGGCCTCTAAAAAGCCTAATAAAGTGTATTAAAGATGCCTAGTCAATATCCAAGATCCTTATATGCCCATGTCTAAAAATTGATCAACTTTTGTACGCTATCAAGTCACAATCAAGTGATCACAACCCAGGCTAATGGGCTCTCAGACTATTGACTTGAACTTCGATCCACTAGTATAAGTATTTAAAGGTCTAAATCAGGATCTTATGTCCATAGCACATTCACACTCCTGTGTAAGATAAGGGTTAAAGGCATGACTGACACTCAGTCAGTTCCCAATGGTAGAGACCTTCCATCTTCGCCCAAGTCAGTCCCCTCACATAAGATGATTGTCCTATAAATCTTAAAGAATGATGCCCATATATGTATCTTAAGTATCTGTGTTGATCATGACTCATCAAGATACCGAGATCATGGAACTCAACTCTCCCCAATCAGTTACCACTGTGTCTAATCTCAAGTTCTCAAGGATCAAATGATGTATTTCTTACACAATCAATATCATGTGAGTTTAAGTCATATTGATTTAATCAAAAGCATATCACATATGTCTAGAAGGACCTATGATCATCAAAATCGACGGCAAAGATCAAACCTATCACATTTACATGGCTAGTGGATTAGGGCTCATATTTATTTTTTAGTGCACAACTTCAACATTGTATGCATTCATCATATGTGCCAAATGTTTGACATGTGTGACCATTTATCTTTGAGCATCTTATTTATGACACATGTGCCACCATCAATCTTTAATGCCCTACACGCACCATATGTGTCATTGTGCATATTCATACTACATGTGCCACTATCCATCTTACTCTTTCCATATGTTCCTAGTCCAATTTTACTCCCTATTCCAATGTATTTGGTGAATGGTGAACCTAATAGCTAGTCCAAGAAAACATAACCTGAATAGCCCATCGAAGACAGCCGACCTAGGTAGTCTTTGTAGAATAGACTTTTGTTTACATCCAAATGGACCCTAGGTCTTATGCATTGGAACTCACAAATAATGTCCTGATGCATTAGTTAGCATATATGGAGCTTGGTTGGGTCTGAGGCTTCACCCCCTATGTGGAGATAGGGTACTTTCTTGGATGTCCGCACCAAGATGCCCCCACATCATCCACCTATATCGATAAGGAGACTCGAATACTGGGCTCCCTCTCTAATACCACTTTGATAGCGAACAACCGACCAATGCATCAAAAACTCCAGAGCTATTGGGAGAGCATCAATTTATTTCTATATTATTGGCTCTCTCAGGTAAACCCAGGCAAGTCCTCTCCATGGGCAACTCCTACGTCACACGGGTCTCCGAATCTCATGGTCTCACCATGAGTCCCACCTCGTTGGCCACCCCACCCACAGTGTGGAGATACGGTGCTTCCTTGGATGTCCGCACCAAGATGTCCACGTATCATCGACGATGCAGGAGCATCTTGGTGTGATTACAATGATGCATTGTATCTCCACGCTGGGGTGAGGTTTGTGAGATGTGGAATAGCCACGAGGTGCGGCTCACCTTGGGATGCTAGAATTATGTTGCTTCCATGGTGGGATACAACCTTGCTAGACGGGTGAGATGTAAACACCATGGTGGACCCCCACACATCAACTAGTTGGACCTACAACCAGTTGGGTGTGATCATCTCTCTTTAGAAAATATGAGTATGTGACTTTTTATAATTGATTCCACTGTCTATCATCTCAGTAGAGAATTCTATACAGTCATGTTCAAGTTTACACTCTTAAATGGGGTTTTGGTACATGGCAATTTTCCTCAGTTGGTGGAGAAGGATCCAGAAGCTGCGATTGTTTGGTTTTGGAAGGCGATTAATGCTGGTGATAGAGTCGACAGCGCACTTAAAGACATGGCGGTGGTGATGAAGCAACTAGATCGGACCGAAGAAGCTATCGAAGCCATCAAGTCATTTAGGGATCGTTGCTCCAAACAAGCCCAAGAATCCCTAGACAATGTCCTCATTGACCTCTACAAGGTATGTTACATTGGACCGTTACATGGAAAGCTGAATTAGTCTTTTTTTCCTAGATTTGTGCTAGAGCTAAAAATGATCATGGTGGTGGTGATAAATGATTGTGTTAGAAATGCGGGCGAGTTGAGGAGCAGATTGAGTTGTTAAAGCGGAAGCTTTGGATGATACATCAAGGTGATGCCTTCAACGGCAAGGCCACCAAGACGGCCCGGTCTCATGGCAAGAAGTTCCAGGTCTCAATCAAGCAAGAGACTTCTAGAGTCTTGGTAATTACTACACATTAATCACTTAATTAGCTGCTTTAATTTATTTTATATACTTAATAAATCTAGCACATGGAATGAACATGGAGAGGCAATGATTTGTAAATCGAAGTTACTTTTGCCTAGGTTGCGACTTAGGATGGCCGTCCTGTTTCGCTCCATTTTCATTCTACGACCATAAATAAGATACTTTCTTATAATCACACTTAAAAAAAAAAATAAATAATGCATTCATACATACATATATACATGTGTGTCTTTTGATTTTTGGAGTTGAATGCGAGTCATTGAATATTTTCTTTTCAATGTTATACATCCATCTAGACAATGATGGTGGGAAGCATCTGTTCAATTTTATTTTCTTGTTTAGCCCCTGCATAACATGAAATCAAAGATATTAATGGTTTTAATCTTCTTTTGACTATCTTAACATATGGACCCAATAAGGTGACCCATGCTACGATCTTAACTGGCAGGACACAAGCAAAGTTAACTACCAAAGTGATTGTAAAATGTAGGTTTCTTTGTATGAATGGTGCAAGGTACATGCAGAGTTAGGCAGGGGATGACTCGACTCGGCCGACTCGTTCAGAATTGAGTTGACCTGAACCGAATCGAATGGGTAAGTCGGTCTGAACCGAGTAGGCTTCACCCAATCCGAACTCAAATTGAGTAGAGTCCGAGTTACCCAGTAACTCAACCCAATTGGACCCAAAACTTGATCCGGTCATACTCGACTCGATCTGAAACCTGACTCGACTCTATATATATATATATCTCCCTCCCTCATCCATCCTCCTCTTCCAAGCCACCCTCCTCCTCCTCCTCCTCCTCCTCCTCCTCTCTCTCTCTCACTCTCTCTCTCTCTCATCCTACTCTTCTAAGCTCGGCAGCTCAAGCATGCTGGACTCAGTACCGAATCGGATCGAGTTCGGGTCAGGCCTAACTCGATTGGACTCGACTCCATGCCTAACTTTAGGTACATGTACTGTAAACTTACAATGGTGCTGGTACCAGCCACATGGAAGACCCAATAATGTTTTCATGGAATCTAACTTGTTCATCAGACATTTCACCTCAAAGATCAGCTCAATAAGAAGGACAGTTTGGCTGGTGACTCCAAAACCAGCCAGCTAATTGGTGTCAAAGCTCTGTAGTTTTTATCCATGCCTTCTATTCATTTTTGTAGCGCATAAGTTCAAGTAGACCACACTACAGGAAATAGCAGGGATTGAACATTTACCATTGAAAACTTCTTGGCTGCTATAGAAGTTTTGAATCCGGTTGATATTTGTGTTTTCTCTTCATTCATGTTTGTGTGACTTTATGAATAGGTTAGATGACAAATAGACATCACTATGGACCCTAGGAAGGTTTCAATGGTGGACGTCATTATCCACACTGTTTTCTGTTTTCTGTGGTGTGGTCCACTTGAGCTTTGGATATGCTTTAATTTTAAGCTCACGCCCTAGAATGAGCTGAAAAAATGGATGGACAGCATAGATAAAACATGTACGTCATGGTGGGGCCCACTGAGCTTTGACACCAGTGAGCTGGCTGGTGTTGTGGTCACCAGCCAAACCACATCCCAATCAAAAACTCAGGTAGGCCATACAGCGAGTTGATTAGAGTTGGGGAACTAATGTCTTGTATATATAGAATCGAATCCGTTTAGTCCCTTCATCTAGATGTTGTGAATGGTCAGGCTAAAACTCAGGCTGTTTAGCCACTCAGCTGTTCCCCTTTTGTTACCTTTTCTGTTGTCTACTTCAGTTTTGGATCCATCTTGAGTATGGGGCGGGGCCCTAGGGGTTGTTGAGGCAACTTAACGCAAATGATGGATGGATTGAATGATGTGGATGGATCACCTAACCCTTCATATCACCGGTACCACTGCGATGATGTCAGTACAACTGGAGTGGGCCCTTCTTTTATTGGCTTCACTTCGATGATAGTCCATTACCATTTTCAAAATGGTGGTGACTTTTCAATCATGCACATGCCATACTCGATGCTTTCCATCCAAATAGCTTACCTAGTTAGGATGGGGCATGGCCTGTGAACTATACTGAAAACATGATAATTACCATTTTATTTTACTCTTGGAACTTGGACTCCTCACTTTTAAGTTCTAATAATCCCTTTTGATATATTTAAATTGAATGGTTTAGATTGCTTGATCATTGTGATTTTAGATATATGCTCTAACCTCAACATGCCTTCCAATGGAAGGTGTTGTGAATGTCTGTACCCTTTTTGTTTAAAATACTTCGAATGGACAACATGGCTTCTCCTTATAAATTACTTAAATACCCTTTAAGTTTAAAATACTGTACATGCTTTTAAAAAAAAAATTTTTTTTTTAAAAAGTAGTATTCTTTTGGCAGTCCATTTTAGAAACATCTTTGAATTAATATATCCATTGGATCTAAAGTCATGTTTGGATTAGATCTAAACCGTTAATATAATGGGTGTCACTATGGATGGGATGTACCAAAATTTAACCCTCATATCTTTTTTTCCAAAAAAGAGGAACTCTCATATTGAAATACTTTAACAAGAGGAACTCTCATATTGAAATACTTTAACTATTTAATCATTCAAGCCTTTTCATTAGAATATGAACCATTGTTTAAAAGACCCATTTATCAAATGTTTATGATCTTTCAGTCTTAAAAATTTTGAGGCAATTTCAATGGTTTGGATCAATGGACATGAACCCAAATCCAACTACTATAATCCCGACCCCACGGCTTTACTTTTGGAATGTATGTAAAGCTAGGTGATCTACCCTTTCAATTAATCAATGTTTTGCTTTTCTTTTTTTACTTTTATTTCTTTTCTCATTGGGCCTAGCTTCTTATGCCATGGTAGGGAAATTTGGGGTGGGCCTACATGCAGCAATCAAACTATGCGGCAGCCGAGGCCGTATACCGAAAAGCCCAACAGATTGAACCTGATGCTAACAAGAGCTGCAACCTGAGCAAATGCTTAATCAAGCAGGGCCGGTATGACGAGGCGCGGTCCATTCTCGATGATGTTCTCCAAGGGAGAATTTTGGGCTCTGATGACTGCAAGACGTTGACTCGGGCCAACGAATTGTTACAAGAAATCGAATCGCAGCAGCCGGCCCTAGCTTCATTGCCTATGGACCTTAACCTGGAAGAAGTGATCATCGAAGGGCTTGATCAGCTGATGAGTGATCAGTGGCCCCCATTACGATCAAGGAGACTGCCCATCTTTGAAGAGATCTCTAAGTTTTGGGATCAAGTGGCTTGTTGATTTTGGTTGTAACATAGAATTTTTGTACAAAAAATTATAAATGGGTGGGGAGGAAATAGTTGAATTATATATTGTTAGAGAAACATTGGCCTAATGAAATCAGTCCGGAGTGCACAGAAGCGCATGTTATCATTCCATCAAAATAAGAAGCTGGTAAGCAGAATTTTAAGGCCTGTTTGGAGACAGTTTCGAGATTTTATAATCTTTTAGTTCATTGTATTTTGAATTGGATAATGTATTTAATTTTAAATATTGGGTGATAGGATGTTTGGTTGTGCTACGTGTGATTTGAATTTGAAGCAGTTCTAATACATTTTTCTGGTTTTGTTACCATCTTTAAATTGATTATAGCAAGACTATCAGGGGATTTGGTCCATCCATGTTGTGGGGCCCACATTTGACTGCACTTTCCTTTTTTAATATAATAATAATAATCAATTATTCATTTCTTACCCATTGATTGGATGGTTAGGATCATCAGATCAAGGTGACTTTTACGAGGGATGGGCAGTCAGTGATGGGCCCACATGATACTTTCCAAATCAATGATTCTGACTTTTCTGCCATTGATCATATAGTCATGGTGATCAGATCAAGGGACTTGATCTTAGGTGGGATAAAATAAAATAAAATAAGAAGAGTCTATTTGATTAGATGAGTAGGATTCGAGCAACTTTTCACTGGGATAGGGAATCATTGGTGGGCCCCACATGGACTGTCCAAATCAATAATTAGACTCTTATTACAATCAATTAATAACGCCTAGGAATATAGATGATCCATTTTGTTTATGAGAGAAGTCCAAACAATAATTAGACTCCAATAAAAAAAGGGAAGATTCATATTTATTATACTAAAAAAGGGTTAATCAATATCTAAATTCTCCATCATCACGTGAGGTGTACGTTTGATTGATGACACTTCCTAAGAAATCACATAGATTTGATGATCCTATCGCTCCAATAGATGGGCAAGAAATTTGTGGTCGATTTCAATGTATTGAAAAAAGGTGCGATCAGTGACCAGCTCGTTCATCATGTGAGGCTGGCCATTTAATGCTATCCGTCTTGAATGTAACCTACATTTAATGATCACTATGGTGTTGTTGTTCAATATGCACATATGGCCACGCTTATAATGAATGGCCTGATTCAATTAAACGTGTGTGATTAGATTAGGTTGGGTGTGTTAGAATTAGAATTAGAGCTGTGCACGAGTCGAGTTAGCTCGGTCAGCTCGCTCGATTTGACTCGGAAAATCTCGACTCTCCTTGGCTCGAAATTGGATTTAGACCGAGTTGAGTTGGTTTTTAGAGCTTGAGCCGAGTTTGAGCTTGTCCGGACTCGACTTGACTCGAATCGAACCTCAACTCGAATTGACTTGGATCAAATCAGCTCGATGACTGTGTTATTTTGATATGAATGCTGCTCACCGAGTGTTTGATGAAATGACTCAACGAAGTGTTGGTGAGGAAGGAATGGATATGTCGACTATTTGATTTTAATGATGCTTGTCTGAGTGTTTAATTTTGATGTTGCTCTCTAGGTATTTGATAAAATACTTGTAAAATATTGTTACTGTTTTATATTATGTGAGAAATTTAATATGCATTCTACCTGTTTGAGAAAATGTGAAACAGGCTCAAACTCGGTTCGAACTGGCCGAGCTGCTGACTCAACCGAGCCAAGCAAGCAAAACAAGATTGAGAACAGAGCCGAGTCGAGTTCCAGACTTATTAGCCGAGCCAAGCCGAGCTGTACCAAGCTCCACTGGGTTCAACTTCAGCTCTAGTTAGAATCCTTATTACTCTAGGCACTGAATTAGCTAGACTAAGACTATGGGCCAGTTTGTTAACACTGAATTTTTGGATTTAATGTGGAATTAGGAAAATGTTCTGTGTTTAGTGGTGTTTGTTAATGTGTTGTTGATGTGGAAAAAGGAAAGTGCTAAGTGGTTTTTCATTGAATTCTTTACGTGACAGGAGTCTGGCTTAATGGTGAATGCGCTCAGTGAACTTTTCATTAAACAAAATTTTTGCTTCCAAAATTACTCATTTCCTTGTTACTAAGGCATCAACTTTTAACCTGTAAAACTTCTTTATGCCCCACCATGATGTATGTGTTTCATTCATTCCATTCATCCATTTTTAAAGATCATTTTAAGGCTTGATAACAAAAATGAGAGGAATATAAATCTCAAGTGGACCATGCCACAGGAAAACAATAGTGATTGGATATCTACCATTAAAATTCTTCTAAGGCCCAATGTACTGTTTATTTGACATCCAATCTATTGATTAGGTCATATAGACCTAGATGAATGATAAAGACAAAGATCAGCTTGATCCAAAACTTTTATGGCCTCCAAAAAGTTTTTAATGGTTGACGTTCATTCAACACTGTTTTCCTTTAATGTGGTCCATTTGATACTGGGATATACCTCATTTTTGGTCTCATACCATAAAATGATCTAGAAACATAGATGGATGGCATGGATGAAATACATACATCATGGTGGGGCCCACATACCACCGTCGATTAGCCATTGGCTGGTGGCAGGGAGTAGCCAATCTATTTCCGCGGACGTGGATTGGATACTGACAGGTTGAGTAGCGAGACTGGCTTCAGAAGTTACGTAACCAAGTTACGTGGGCCCATCATGATGAATGTTTTGTATCAACGCCGTCCATCCATTTGGAAATGTAATTTTAGGTAAATATTCAAAGAATGAGTCAAATCCAAAGCTCCAATGGATCTCACCATAGAAAACGGTGGGGAGTGATGCCCACCATTAAAAACCTAAATAGGCTACAAAAGTTTTTGTTGAAGCTGGTATTTGTTTTTTCTCTTCTTTCATGTCCATGTTGACTTGTGAACACGTTGGATTTCAAATAAAAATCACGGTGAGCCTTAAGAAGGTTTCAATGGTTGACATCAATCTCACCACTGTTTTTTGTGGTCAGGTCAACTCCATATTTGGATCTGCCTAATTCTTTAACTCATCCTCTAAAATTAAATCTCCAAATAGATGGACGGTGTAGATAAAACACGTACATTATAGTGGGCCCATGGAACTTGATGACGTCACTTCGGTGGCCAATCTTGCTATTCAACCGGTAAGTAGCGCGGATTGGGTGGCGTACCTCACACCAGGTATATAGTTGCTGCATTTACGTCAGCAAGTTCTGTGGGTCCCATCATGAGGTATGTGTTATATCCAAACCATCCATCCATTTGGTGAGCTCATATTAAAGCTTGAGACTTAAAAAATAAAAATAAAAAATAAAAAAATAAAAAAATAAAAAAATTTGATGCAAAAAGCAGCAGGGGATTGAATGTCTACCATTGAAACCCTTTTGGGGGTCACAAAAGTTTTGGATCAATATAATTTTTATTTTTTTTTCCTCTTCATATAAGTATTGGTGACCTTATGGACATATTGGATGGAAATTAAACTTAAATAGACCACGGATGTTTCGGATATGTTTTCAATTCATCCAATTGGGAATGACCTTATAAACGGTTTGGATAAGATATAAATATAAGGTAGGCCTTATTCGAAGGTTTTGTTGCTATGTTCTCGCTAGGAGGAATTGAGGGCCATATGATGATATTTTAGTTTTTTATTAAGTATTTTAGTTTATTTGAATTAAATATAATGATTTTATTTTCATTTAATAAAAAATAATTTCTTTATAATATAAAACGTCTCCAAACGAAAGATAGCAATACTTAATTTTTAGACTTCAACCATAATTATCAAACAAGTTTTTTACTTCAAATTTCAGATTCAAGCTTTAGATTTTAGATTCAGGCTTCAAATTTCAGATTCGTTATTTAGACTTTAGATTTAACAAACGGGGCCTAAATGTGTAGGATTAGCCTCGTTATTCAGCCACCGACTGTGTTTTTTTTTTTTTTTTTTTTTTTCTAGTGGGGTCCACTTAAGGCTTGGATCTACCTCATTCTTTGGCTCATTCCTTAAAATGATCTATTCAAATTGATGGACGGTATAGATACAACACATATATCACGGTGGGCCCACAGAACCTGGTGACGTCATTTCAATAGCAAAACTTGGTGCTGGTAGCAAATCCGTGGCCATCTAGCATGCATTGGATACCTTCTCATGCACACACATGTTTCTGGGGATTGAGGGACGCTATAAGACAATAATACTCTTATACGACAATGGGCGTGTCTAAATAGGATCTAGACTGTTCATCATGTGGGGTCCACCGAGCTAGCCCTGGCCTACATGTATGTCACGTCAGCATCCTAACAGCAGTGCACATGTGTACCATGCTCAACATCGGAAAAGGAGAAAGTTATCTTGAAAGGTATCGCAGATAGAGGTGGGCATCGGTCTGGATCGGATCGGATTATGGCCAATTCGATCCGATCTGTGATCGGATCTGGGTCACCTGACTCGGACCGATCCGACGGATGGTTGACTTGACTCGAACCGAGTCCGACTCGGTCAGGAAAACCAAGTTGGATCGGGTTGGGTGAGATTCGGATTGTATGATTTAATCCAATTAATTCATGTGGTGTGGTCTACTTCAACCTTTAATATATTCTTCTTTTTTTTTTTGTTCAAGGCCTAAAATGATATTTCAAAATCGATGAACGGCTTAGATAAAACATATACATCAAGGTGGGCCTCACATGGCTCTGAAAGAACATCCATCTACTGTAACCATGTTTTTACTGAGCCGTTGACGTGCACTGCACGAAACAGCAGTGACTTGCTTCTTACGCAAGCACAGCTTGCACAACATGACATTTGTAGGTATCGACGTTAGCGTGTTCTATGGGTCTTATCATGGAGTATGTGCTATATCCAAACCGTCCATTCATTTGGCGAGCTCATCTTAAGGCTTGAGACGAAAAATAAGATAGATCTAACTACCAAGTGGATCGCACAAATTGTTTAAAGGTGAAAATCATTCGCTGCTGCTATTTGTGGTGTGGTCCAAATGAACTTTGGATATTATTCATTTTTTGGACAATACTTTATAATGGTCTCTAAAATATATGAACGGTGTAGATATAATAAATACATCACTATGGGGCCCATGTAACTTTGATATCCTTTGAACCGTTTGTACAACTCGGGGCTCGAGGAGCGTCAGTGCTCGTCTTAGCACGACACGTAGATACGACTAGCCCATAGAGCCAGCTACATAGCTGATAGCTGTGTTCAGTACACTAGCAAATCCATTTGTTATGTACACCCTAAACTTTGTTGGGGCCCACCTTGAATGCATGTGATTTATCCATGTCGTCCATTCATTTTTGCAGATCATTTTAATGGTTGAACTCAAAATTGATGCATATCCAAAGCTCAAGCGGACCATACCATAGGAAAAAGTAGGAGGATTAATAAAAACTACTCCGGATCGGATAGGATTGGATCAGTCCGGATCCATTCGGATCGGGTTTTCGGGTCGGGTCGAGTCGGATCAGGGCCAATTCGAACTCGACCCGAAAAGATTCAGATATGGATGGGGCTACTCAATCCGCACCGATCCAGACCGTCGGTTCGGATCGGGTTTGATCGAGTCGGATCCATCGGATCGGGTCCGTTTTGCTCAGCTCTAATCGCATAAGGCAGCGGATTGCGTACTTAACACGGTATGCTTTATTATACTGACTAAACTCTATTAGGCCCACCGTGGAAGTATGTATCTTATCCACCCCCCGTCCATCCAATTTTTCATCTCATTTTAGGGGTTTATCCCAAAATTAAAGCATAAAAAAAAATAATTGGACCACGCTACAGGAAATAGTTGGGATAATATTAAGGCACTCAATCAAGATTATTTCCTGTGGTGGGGTCTACTTGAGATTTTGATCGACTTAATTTTTTTGACCACGTCCTAAAATGGGATGGAGAAACGGATGGACGGAATGGATATACAACCCATGGTAGTTAAAACCTAATCCACTCCCTCCCAGTAAAATGTACGTGAAATCATTATATTTACGCCAGGGTCAAATAGGGAAAATATCGGGTGCTAGCTGAGTAACATTAGGGTGGGTGTTTCCCTACGAGTGGGGCCTACCTTGATGTATGCTTTGTATAACGAAGTTGTTCATCAGATTTTTTTTTTTTTTTTTTTTTAAGGTCATTTTCGGGCATGGTCTTAAAAATAAAGCAGATCCAAATCTCAAGCTAACCACACCACACATAAGTGGTGATTGAACACCCACCATTAAAAACTTTCTAAGCCCCACCATAATGTTTATTTACCATCCAACCTATTGATAAGGTCACGTAGACCTCGATCAAAAAGGAAAACACAAATATCAGCTTGATCAAAAACTTTCGTAGCCCTCTATAAGTTTTTAATCGTTATTCATCACTATTGCTTGTGACGTGGTCCACCTAGGATTTAGATCTCTTTAATATTTGGGTTCATTCCCTAAAATGATTTGGGAAAACAGATGTACAGAGTTGATATATGACACATACACTAAGGTGGGCCCTACTGTCATGGAAACTCTTACATGTGATCTATGCGGGCCACCCAAAAAATAGTTGAGATAGAGATATAAACCCTTGATTTTTGTTTATGGAAATAATCATATAAATTAATTCCAAACATTGGATGTCACACCAAACTTTAGGCATGGCCCAAAAATTAGGCCAGTGTTTACATTGTTTCAATCGTGTGTTCAAACTAAATTATGTACAGGCTGATACTAGGGCCATATGCATGATATGGACACTATTTGGATGGGTTGGTGGACTGGGATATATTTTCCTTACATCCACACCATTCATTTATTTTGACAGCTCATTTTAGGGCATGATACCAAAAATGAAGCAGATCCAAATCTTTAGTGGACCATACCACTGGAAAAAGTTGTGATTGATTCCCCACCATTAAAAACTTCACAGGGCCACTGAAAAAAGTTGTGATTGATTCCCCACCATTAAAAACTTTATGGGGCCACTGGAGTTTTTATTTCCTATCCAACCTGTTTATAAGGTCACGAAGACTTGGATGAAGAGGCAACAAAATATCATTTTGATTCAAAACTTTTGTGGTACAAGATAAGTTTTTAATGTCAATTACCACTGTTTTCTGCGTGATGGTCCACCTAAGGTTTGGACCTGTTTCATTTTTGGGATCATACTCTTAAATGAGTTTTCCAAACGGATAAATGGAGTGTATGCAAGGCACATACATCACGGTGGGCCTTATGGCCAGGGATCCCACCCAACTGGAAGCGGATTGGGTACTGAGTAACTCAATACCCTAAGCGTACTGAGTAAACTCTGTAGGGTCCACCTTCATTCATGAATTTTATCCAACCCTTCCATCCACTTTACCAGATAATTTTAGGGATTTAGCCCAAAAATAAAGCCTATAAAAAGATCAAGTGGGTCACACCAACATAAACAATGTGAATTGAACTTCTACCGTTGAAAATTTCTTAGGGGTCACGGAAGTTTTAGATCAAGGTGATATTTGTTTTTTTTTTTTTTTTTTTCTTTCCCTTCATCCATTTCTTTTTAATCTTATGAACAGGTTGGATGAAAAATAAACATTACTGCGTGCCTTAGAAAGGTTTCAACGGTGGAAATCAATACTTCCACTGTTTCATGTGGTATGTTCAAGTTGAGGTGTGGATATAGTTCTATTTTGGTCTCAACGGCTAAAACAATCTTTAAAAACGGATGGACGGTGTGGATAATACACATGCATTCACAGTGGCCCAACAGAGTTTTCTCAGTACGGTAAGAGCCTACTGAGTAACACAGTACGCAACGCTCGCCTAAACTGTGGAAATCGGATTGCGTACTGAGTTACTCAGTACGCTTTTATCATACTGAGTAAACTCAGTACGCTCTATCCACGCCGTCCATACGTTTTTGCATATTATTTTAGGGGTTGAAACAAAAATTTAAGCATACCCAAAGATCAAATAGACCATACCATAGGAAACAGTTGGAATAATGATTTCCATCGTTGAAACCTTTCTAGAGCCCACAGTAATGTTTATTTCTCATCCAACCTGTTCATAAGATCACAAAGACATGGATGAAGGGAAAAAACAAATACAAGCTTGATCCAAAATTTCTCTGGCCCTCAAGAAATTTTCAACGGTAGATCTTCAATTCACAGAGTTTCCTATCGTGTGGTCCATTTGAGGTTTGAATATACTTCATTTTTAATCTCAACCCCTAAAATTATCTGGTAAAATGGATGGAAGGAGTGGATAAAACACATAAATCACGGTGGACCCCACAGAGTTTACTCAGTACGCTTAGCGTACCGAGTTACTCAGTACGCAATCCGCTTCCTAAACTGTGGTGACACGTTGGGTGGATTTCAAAGGTTCACCTAAGCCGATGATTGCTTTATTACAACCCATGACCCCTCACGTGTCATTGAGATGTCTGTGATAAATCCAATTCGCCCATCTGTTTTGAAAGACCCAATAGAACAGAATTCTAAAAATTAGATGGATCTAAAACTCATGTAGACCACACTACACGAAACATTGAGGATTGAACACAGAAGTTTTATATAAGGATGATATTTGTTCCTACAGTTTATATGAGTGGTAATAATTGTATGAACGGTTTGGATGGCATATAAACTGTGGAAGTTGCTGTTCCCATCGTTTTGTTGGTGGAACCCACCTGAAATTTGTAACTGATTTTTACTGTCCTGTTGTGATCTTTCAAAACAGATGGACGGAGCGGATTTGTCAGGGACATCTCTGTGTACTCCAAACAGGACGGGACCCGGATTGCGTCCTAGCCAGAGTCTCCAGCTGGGAACCGGCAGGAGCTTTAAGTGGCCACCGTGATGTATGGGTCTTATCCAAACCGTTCATCCATTTTTTAGTATCATTACAGGAATCAGTACCAAAAATGAGGTAAATACAAGACATAGGTGGACCACACATTGGGTATTAAACTCTTACCGTTGAAAACTTCTTAGAGGCCACGAGAAGTTTTGGATCGCGCTGATATTTGTGTTTTTCTCTTCATCCAGGTCATGTAACTTTATAAATGGTTTGGATGGAAAATAAACATCACGGTGGACTCTAAAAAAGTTTCAACGGTGAGAATCATTATCACCGCCACTTCCTGTGGTGTGGCCCAATTGAGTGTTGGATCTATCTCAGTTTTGGAATAGTATATTTAAATGATAAGGAAAAATGGATGGACGGTCCAGATAAAACCCATACATCACGGTGGCCACTCAAAGCTTCTGCCAGTTCCTAGCGCGGGGTAGGACGGAATCCGCGTTGCACCGGAAGTTGCTGTGCTGGGATATTAAGTGGGCCAACATGATGTCGAGGAGAAATCCACACTGTCCATCTGTTTTATGAGATCATTTTAGAACATGAGACAAAAAAAGAGGCAGATCTAAAACTCAAGTGGGCCACATGAGAGTAAAAAATGGGAAAATAATTTACCACCATTGAGACCTTTGTGGGATTGACCTTGATGTTTTTATCCCATCCAAATCGTTTATAAGGTCGTTCCCACTGAGATGAAGTGCAATCGTAGAAAATTTAGGCTCATCGGTGGTCACTAAATCCACACTGTTTCTTATTTTGTGGCACACTCTAGTTTTGGATCCACCCCATTTTTCGTCACATATCCTAAAATGATCTCGAAAAATAAATGGACGGTTGGATTTCTCCCAAAAATAACGGTGTGCTCCACCTAACATGACAGCGCAGGATCTTCCTGCGAAAGTCTTTCGCTCGCAGTCGCAGGAAACCCGCGTACCTCCACTCCCCTCTCCAACGGATTGGATACTCCCCCTGCCACCAGCCGGCGGTTAGTGTTCGGTGCTCTGTGGGGCCCACCATGATGTACGTGTTTCATCCATTCCGTTAATCCATTTTTATGGATCATTTTATGGCTCCATCCCAAAAACGAGAGGAATATAAATCTCAGTTGGACCACACATATTCACCATTAAAATCCTCCTAATGCCTAGTGTAATGTTTATTTGACATACAATGTGTTGATTAGGTCATACAGACCTAGATGAATGGAAAAAACAAAGATCAGCTTCATCCAAAACTTTTATGACACTCAAAAAGTTTTTAATGGTCAACGTTCATTCAAGACTTTTTCCTGTAATGTGGTCCAATTAAAATTTGAATATACCTCTTTTTGGTCTCATACCGTAAAATGATGTGGAGAAATATATGAACGGCATGGATGAAATACTTACATCAGAGGGTGTCACAGAACACCCACACTAGCCATTTGCTGGTGGCAGCCTCCACCATGATGTATGTGTTTCATCCATTCTGTTCATACATTTTTAGAGATCATTTTATGGTTTTATTCGTAATATAATATGGATATAAATCTCAGGTGGACCACACCACAGGAAAACAATAGTGATTGGATATCCACCATTAAAATCCTCCTAAGGCCCATTGTACGGTTTATTTTACATCCAATATGCTGACTAGGTCATACATAACCAGATAAATGGAAAAAACAAATATCAGCTTGATCCAGAACTTTTATGGCCCCCAAAAATTTTTAATGGTCGACGTTCCGTTCAACACTTTTTCCTGTCATGTGGTCCACTTGATATTTTTTTATATCTAATTTTTGGTTTCATACAATAAAATGATCTATAAAAATATATGGACGGAATGGATGAAACACATACATCATAGTGGGGCCCACAGAGCACCGACCATCGGCCATTGGCTGGTGGCAGGAGGAGCAGCCAATCCGCGTCCATCCCACGCGCCCTCGTCTTCCAACCTTCAACCCACGTCCCCATCTTTCAACCTTCAACCCGCGTCCCCATCTCTCTCTCTCTCTCTCATCCGAAGCTCTCATCTTTCCGTTTTTTCATGGCAAAAGAACCAGAGATCATCAGAGACAAGGACCTGATGAGGTCATGGTCGAGGGCCAAACGATCCCAGGGCAAAACACTAGCCCTAGTCCCCACCATGGGCTACCTCCACCAAGGCCATCTATCTCTTATACAAGAGGCCCAAAATCTGGCCAATATCACCGTTGTCTCAATCTATGTCAACCCAGGCCAGTTCTCTCCATCAGAAGACCTTGCAACCTACCCATCTGATTTCCATGGAGATATTCAAAAGCTTAGGGAAGCTGGGGTTGATGCTGTTTTCCACCCCCAAAACCTATATGACTATGGATGTGGGGGTCAGACTGCAAGTGGGTCGTTTGGGAATTCGGGCTTTGTTGATGGGGAAGAGAGAAAGGTGGGTTCTTTTGAAACTTCTGAGGAAAACCCAAGTGTGTCTTTTGGAGATTTGGGTTTTGTTGATGGAGGTGAGAGAAAGGTAGGCCCTTCTGGAAGAGATGGGCAAGATTCAAGTGGGAATTTTGGAAATTTGGATGCTGATGATAGGAAAGATGGGAAGGTGGTCTCTTGTTTGGAGGAGAAAGGAGGTGCGAGATCGGGGCATGAGACCTGGATCAGGGTTGAAAGATTGGAGAGGGGGTTGTGTGGGAAGAGCAGGCCTGTTTTTTTTAGAGGGGTGGCAACTGTTGTGGCCAAGCTGTTCAATATAGTCGAGCCTGATGTTGCTGTTTTTGGGAAGAAGGATTATCAGCAATGGCGCCTCATTCGACGGATGGTAATTCTGATTTTGCACATTTTGAGCTGTTCTTCATTGCCTTTCTCTAATTATCCTGTCTTATGAAGGTAGAATACTGTTGGATTAGATTGAAATTTGGACAAGGTTGGGCATAAGAACAATGTTTGAGTAGTTTTGGATTTGAGTAACAATTAGAGTACTTTTTATTTCAAAGAAGGACAGGATTGATTGGCATACCACCTTTCATAGAACTATAAGATAGAGGAGGTCTCAAGTCCATCTAGTTGGTACATAAGTTACTGTCCACCCCACAAGTAACTTCCAACATATCACATGCATGCAACATCCAACCCTTCGAATAGGCTGCCCCCACCATGGGGATCACATTGTGCAAAAACTAGTCCCATCCATTCATCAGATTGACCACACCATAAAAGCAATGTTTAGCTGCCAATAAATTACACAACACAAGTCTTTATTCATCGAGTGACCACACTTGTATTTTGTAATTTATCAACAGCTAGACATTGTTTTTATTGTGTGGCCCAATTGATGAATAGATGGGGCTGATTTTTGCACAAGGTGATACTCATGGTAGCGCCAAACTATTGGATGGGTTGGGTATCGGACACCATGACAGATTGAAAGTTATCTGATGGTGGATGGTAACTTATGGTCCAAGATTCAAACTCAAGACCTTCTCAAAACAGAGCATCTGAGGATAAAAGATATGTCCTTAAATTTGTTTTATGGAGGTTATGCCATTGGAATGGAGTTTTTTTTTTTTTTTTTTTTTTTTTCCTTTTTTCCTTTTTTTTTTTTTTTTTTTTTTTTGTGCCTAGTTGATGTAGCTTTCTGAAAAGATGTGCTCCCCACAAACTGACCTTTATAATCCAATTTTGCAGTTTTTCTGAGTAAAGTTTTGCTCAATTTCAAATTCACAGAAAGATATCCTTAATGCATTGTATTTTTTACTGCAAAAATAAAAGAAATTGTATGGGAAAGTGACTCCAAAATGCTATCTATTTCCATTGCTAGATCTGCCTATGAATTCAGTAAAAGCACCCCCAAACTTGGAACTAAGAAAGAAAGATGATCATTTGCTTGCATTGGAGATTCTCTGAGGCTTGTAGACTGCATACATTTGTTTTCATCTCACCTTTGGGGCGTGCTTCAGTGGGTATTGGTAATGGTACCACCATAAGCTTACAATGATACTGGGCAGATGTGGGACCCGCATGATGTCTTCACACCATCCCACCTGTCTCTCAGATGGACCTGAGAAAACCTTTATGAACCAAAACTCAGCCTAATCCAAAGCTAGGTGAGCCACAGCAAAAGAATGAGCTGGGAGGGAAAGCCCAGCCTTGAATTTCACAAGGGCCTACCTGAGTCACAAAACTGCCTGAAGATGAAGGGTCTGAACGGCCTTGTTATATATACACAACACGGTGAGCCCCCCAACGCTAAGCAATGGTTGCGTTCCCTCTCAATACGTTCCTTGTGCTGTGGTTCATCAGAATTTTGGATTGGCCGATTTTTGGGCTAAGGGGTTTTATGAAGTGAGGTGTCTTATGGACAGGTTGGATTTTGTGGGTAATCACTGGGTCCCACATCTACTGGGTACCACTGGTGTTTGCCCCCTCACCTTTTCCAATTAGCATAGGTCTTACTTGACTCAAATCTCATTGTTTCATGTGCTTGTGAAGCTTTTGGCATTCATGCTTTTATTTGGAGGCTTCTTCTAGTTAAGAACGTTAATGCTACTGTGTTTCAAGTTGGAATTGTTTCCCAGTTTTAATTCATATTATTGATCGGCTGATAGCTATTTTCAGGTCCGTGATCTTGATTTTGGCATTAACGTGATTGGTTCAGAAATAGTGCGTGAAACCGATGGCCTTGCCATGAGCTCACGCAATGTACACCTCTTACCTGAAGAGCGGGAAAAGGTTTGTCCATGACTTCCCATATTCTCTCTTTACATTCTTTCACTCGGCATGTAGATAAGTGATTGTGTTCCTATAGTTGTGAACTGAGACAACTTGTCATATCAATGACAGTGCCTATGCCTGTCATATCAATGACAGTGCTTTTGCCTGTTTGCATTTGGTACTTACTGAGCCTGTGATCAAAGATTTTGAAGATTTGGGATGTAAATTAAGGGGTTTGGAGTGTGTGGGCTCTGTCCTTTGGAGCTTTTTTAATAAAATATTTTCATCAATCGTAAAAGAACAAGGATTTTGAGGAGCAGACACAATTTGAACTTCATGTAAGCATATAATGTCCTAACTGCCATGGCCATGTACGCTGAGGACCCACCATTTCATTGCTGTAATTTGGAAAGTTTTCAAACCAGTTGAATAATGTGCAGACAAATAACATTTACATAAATGTATATGGAAGGGTGGTGCTTGTACGACCTGTCAAATCAAGCTCCAGCTGTTAGAGGATGGCATATCAATGTATATGAAGGGACTTTAACACTCCCACTCCCCCGCATGTGCAGGTACGGAGGCATATTTGCTGCTCACAGGATTCAAACACTTGACCTTCCGCTCTGATACCATGTCAAACAACCAGTTGCTCTAAAAGCTTGAGCCGTTAAGAGGAAGGTGTATCAATATATATCAAGGGACTTTAACACAACCCATTCGCACCATGTGGCATGTCCCACCATAGATCATCCGTGGTTCAAAAGTCACTCTTAATTGGATTATCCCATCTATCCAAGTGGTGAACTGAAAAATGATTGTTATAGCAAAACTTATCTTATGCCATCCATTTTGCAGGGCATTGATAAGACACATGAATTATATACATACATACATACATTTTAGATATGTATATATAGTTGAAGGGCAACAGGAAGAACTAAACAATGGATGAGATGGTGTCATCCAAGATACAAGGGGAAGACAGTCCCCACAAATCCCAACAAAATACCCATTAACAACAACAAAAGACTTCCCACACGAGCCCAATCTATAACCATACGCTTGGCTTTGATGAAAACGATGTCTGGATGGCAAGAAATATCCCAGAAAATCCAATTGTTTCACTCATGCCAAACCTCCCAACAGTGGAGCCATCTGGATGAATGATTTAGAATATAGACTAATGACCAGATCATCTGAAAATCCAATACACCACATTGTGAAACGAGTTGAATATGAGCATTCTCAATGTTATTTATTCATGCTAGTTATTGGAAATTTATCTGAAGTTCTCTAAAAAGTCTTATGGCCAACCCTTGAATCTAGAGCTAGCATGTATCTGTTGTAAATTGGGTTTTTGCATGTTGTGTAGGCGTTATCCATCAGCAAGTCACTGTCTAAAGCTAAATTTGCAGCACAAAATGGGCAAACTTCTTGCAGGGAATTGAGAAATTCGGTCATCCAAGCAATAGTTGCAGCTGGCGGTAAAATTGATTATGCTGAGGTAAGGTTCTGTAATGCATCTTGTTTTCCTCTATAGTTGTCGTTTGAATGTCTAGAAAGTAGCCCCAATAGAAATGGAGTCCATAAGTACAGGAAAATTCTTGTGTTTGGGCCCTGGTAAATACTTGGAATTGGTTGCATGTTGGAATCCATTTCTACCAAAAGAGACATTTTGAATTTCAAGCTAGCTTGCTAATTCTAAGGTAATGAATACCTTGCCAACGGTCATATTTTGGAATTCTCTCCCAGTACCCAAATACTGTTTCTGGATTCCACTACATACCCAGTACCCAAAGATGACAAACAGAATCTCTTTCTTGGGGATTTTGTTTTCTGGAAACAAATTCTTTGGGCCCTTTTAAATTCCTCACTTTAAAATTAAAAAAATAATAATAATTAAAAATAAAAAATTAATTTAAAAAAAAATCCTCACATCCAAACAATCCCTTACAAATTTTCTTACTTGATGACTCCAACACAAAAGAAACTACTACAAGTTCCTACGAGTTTTACTGTGGAGCAAAATTCAATGCATAGATGTCTAACTAACACATGCATATAATAATAAAAACGAGCCTAAATAAAGAAAGGGGCACACTCCAGTGGCATTGGCCTAATGTGTGGCTAATGTAGTGGGGCATGGAGAAAGAGAAGATATCACATCTGCTCCTCAAGAATAGCCTTTGAACCCATAAGGAAAGAGAAAATCTCTAAAAACAAGGAATACATTTGATATTATCGAATGAAGTACTGATTACAAAGTATTTGATATGCTTATATAATCCAGCGGATACACGCAATCACCCACAACCGACAAGGTTGGGCGAATGGTCTTCATTGTAGGTTTGCTCCTTGCAGGTGAGGGTTTGATTCCCCTCCTTGGCTTTACCCAATACATGTGGTTGTGGGTGATTGCTTGTATCCACATGGATTAGTCTCACTTCAAAAAGAGGTGGGGACACCCTGTGTCTTCAAAAAATATATATAAGCAAAGAAACCCTAGACCCAAATTTGACTCGGGACACTTTCCCAAAATAATAAAAATTACTACAAAGTGTAAAAAGAAGTCTAATCCTACCAAAATTCGTAGAGTTTTGCAAAGCCATTTTGGGGCCAAATAACCTTAGGTTGTTGGCTAGGGCATGGAGCTCATCGATAGCTTTCCAGTGGTATATTGTATGCGCAAAACGGATAATCAGACACAAAGTTATGGCCGTCAAAAGCTATAGTGCATGTTTAGGCTGTTCTCCCCCTCCAATTGAGGCCCCTCTAGCCTGAATTTGTGCGATTCTAGCCCTCCATTGACTTGTCCTTTGCCCATCCTACATCAAGGCCTAGTGATTGTCGTGATTCAAGACAGCAGGTGTAGAGTAATCCTCAACTCGTTGATTGTAATCAACCTGTGTAATAGACTATTAGATGGTGCTTGATTGTAATCAACCCATGTAATAGTATATTACGTTGTGCCTGTGAGAGTTTTATGCTCTCATTGTCAGTCCCCTCCCCAGACAAAGGAGTTTGCATCAAGTTGGCAGCTGACATCAAACTTACACCATAACTTCCAACATGAATCCGAATGAAAAGGTATTCATGTAGCTGACCCTAGTTGGGATAAGGCCTAGATGATGATGAGGTATAGAAGAATGATCGTCCAGATTCAAGATAGTTTGTATGGTGACCATCTACCAGAATGGCTAGCAGACATGGAGAAATGTGCTTAGGAAAACACTAGATTAATCCATACATGAACTTTTGTCCAAGACATTTGAGATCTTCCCCACAACCGGAGCCCACCTGATGAATGGCTTGAATCTCTTACCCACATGCCACACTGGTACATGTGGAGAAAGTATCTCCATGCCTTGTGCTGCAGACCTTAGCTGACCTCTTCTCTAGACAGATGTGGAAAATGCATTCTTCCATGCTTTACACTCGTTTACATTCCATGAGCTTATTTATCTTGTTATCAAATGCTCCATTTCTTTTTTATTTTTGGCTTTTTCTTTTTTAAATTCTATATTGTTGCAGACCAAAAAAATAAGAAATAAAGAAAAGAATTCCATGTTCATGGTATATGCAGATCGTGGATCAGGAAAGCCTGGAAGCAGTGGAAGAGATAAGAAGCCCAGTTGTGTTTTGTGTAGCCGCTTGTTTTGGAAAGGTTAGGCTGATTGACAATATGGAAATCTATATATAAAAAACGAGTTCTTACGACACGAGCACAAAACAAACAGCATGATTTCATGGGACAAAGCACTGTTTGATGCTAGCTTTTGCGGAGAAAGGTGAATTATTTAATTCATTGTTTTTCCATATTGGATTTTGAAGTACTTTCTTTTGCCCACTTTTCACTTAAGTACAGCTGGAAAATCAGCTGAAAATATCAATAATGTGGATGTTCTGCTTTAAACCTGTATTTGAAATTAACTAATTATCAAGATTAGCAAGAAATCTCAATTTGTGCGAAATTCATATGCTTAGATTTACGAGTATTGGCCTTTGAACCTTAGCTTTCTTTCTTGAAATCCATTAAGAGTCAACTGCCTTCCCATAATCCTGGCTATGGTGGACTGTTCAAATGGTGAGCCCCTCAATGGACAGATTATGATACACCATACATGCAGCACTGGCCTTTGATTTGTGGCCTTCAAATGGACAGTGAGGATTCAAAGGCTGTCTATTAGCGAAACATAGCTATTTTGTAGGTGTTGGCAGGCCAGGTCAGGATCAACCGAGACTGACCCGATTAAAAATCTATCATGCCCAAGCACAGAGTGGCCCAGCCAAACAAATGGACCACTGAGCTTCACCTAAGCCTGGCTAGATGATTCAGCTGGTATCAGAATTTCCAAAAATAATGAAATTGGGCTCCTTTATGCTGCATTGGAAGGAGAGGAGGTCTTCTGCATCTACAAAGTAATGTTTTTTTTTTTTTCTAAATTATATCAACGGTACAATTTCTAAGGGTCTGTTTGGTAAGATGCCTGAAGATGAGGTGTCATATCATTTCTTCATTAGTGATTATGTAATAGAGATCATATTTCTAAGGGGCAAGAATTAAAAAACGGTCTTGATAACCAACAACCATGATCTCTAATATATAATTATGATTGACTAAAATGAGATAAACTCATTTTAAGACATCTCTATCAAACAAACCCTAAAGATTGTCTATTATTTTTGCCATAGAATGAGCCAAACACGGTAAAGAATAACATTGGGCAAATTATTCTAGTGGTTCCGATTGCACCTTGCCTAAACAGAGTCCAAATCAAGAGAAACTTGGGTGATCTGGTGATCTGGAAGATTTATGGTTCATAATTACTAATTGTACACATGGCTACACGTAACGAAACTGTCCACATTGTGGACCCCACTTTAGGTGGGCCATAACCAGACAGTAACTGATGCTCTAACTGATTGGTGCACGTATGATTGATGGTTAACGCGAAAGATGGTCTGCAGTTTAAGGGCTTGTTTGGCATGTTTATTCTAATTCAATAAGAGCTGAGCAACTCTAAGGAGTTTCTTTTGTTCTAGCTCTTGTTTAGAATAAAGATCGTTCGGTAAAATTGTTTTTTTAAAAAAAAAAAAAAAAAATCTTTATTTGAATAAATGCGTTGGGCAAAAAGTTCAAATAAGAGCTTTTTATAAGGGTAGTTGATGTCATTTTAAAAGATTACAAAAATTCTATTATAAGAGCAATCCATATGGGTATGGCTGTTTTGATGCATCTTGCTGGAGATGGACCGAACCCCAAATGTCAAAAGAATCGATGGCTACAATCTTCATGTTTTAAGACATTTGGGCAATTCATTATGTTGGATATTAGATGTGGATCGTCTTTCATGTGGAGCTCACCTTTGATGTGCACCATCTATCATGTGAGGCAAACCTTCAAAGTGAGTTGTCCATCATGCAAGGCCCATCTTGGATGTAGATCATTCATCATTAGGGGCCCATCTTGATGTAGATCATCCATCAAGTGGGGCCACCATCAATTCTAATTGTGCTTTATGTGAGGCCTTGCAATGTCCACCACCCATCACGTGAAGTCCACATTTGATGTGTTCATCGTGTGAGCCCTACCTTCAAAGTGATTGTCCATCATGATGGGCCCACTTTTGATATCCACCATCCATCATGTGGGTGCACCTTCTATATGGATCATCTATCATATGGGCAACTTTGGATATGGGCCATCCATCATGCGAGACTAGAGGTGTACACGAGTCGAGCTTGGCACAACTCGACTTGGCTCAACCACTAGCTTACCTCAGCTCGAACTTGGCTCAGCTCGATCCTCGAGCTTGACTGGCCAGCTCGGCTCGGTTCAGTTAGCTGCTTGGGCCAATTCGAGTCGAGTTCACCTGTGCAGCATTTTCACAAACACATGAACTGTGCCTTCAAATTCTTATTGTATGTAAAACAACAACATCAGTTTTACAGGTATTTCATCAAACACCTTGTAAGCAATATCAAAATCAAGAAAAAAGGGTATTTGTTTTATATACATACCTTCCTTGCCACCAATCGACACTTCGTTGAGTCATTTCATCAAACACTTGGTGAGCAACATCAATATCAAAGTAACGGAGTCATCGAACTGATTCGATTCGAGTTGGGGTTCAATCTGAGTCGAGTCGAGTCGAGATCAGGCAAGCTCGAACTCAGTTCGAAATTTTTTTGAGCCCAAAAAATCCGTTCGAATCGGCTCAAACTCAGTTTTAAATCGAGCCTTTTCAAGTCGAGCAAGCTAACTCAGTTCGTGTACAACCCTATGTGAGACCTTGGATGTGGACCGTCCATTAGATGGGGCCCACTTGATGTGGATTGTCCATTGCGAGGGGCTACACTTTAATGCAGTCCATCCATCATGTGAAGCCCACTTCGTCCATTATGTCGGCCCACCTTGATGTGGACCATTCATTGTGTGGGGCACCATCTTCAATGTGGACCATTTATTATGTGGGCCACCTTCAATGTCCATCATCCATCATGGTGGGCCCTACTTTTTAAATGTGAATTGTGCATTATGTGGGCCTGCCTTGATGTGGACCATTCATCATGTGGGTCCCACTTGATTGGATAGTCCATGTGGGGCTACATTTTGATGTGGGTCATCCATCAATACATGACCCACCTTTGATGTCCATCCATTATGTAGGTCCCACTTTTAATGTCCACCATCCATCATTATGTAGGTCCCACCTTTGTCTGTCCATCATGCGAGGCCCAACTTTTAATATGGTCGTTCATCATGTGGACCCACTTTTAATGTCAATCTTCTATCATGTGGTCTCACATTCAATGTCCACCATCCATCATGTGTATCCTGCCTTTGATGACCATCCATTAGGTGGGGCCCGCTTGATGTGGATTGTCCATCATGTGGGTGCCACACTTTGATGTGGGTCATTCATCATGTGAGGCCCACCTTTGATGTGATTGTGCATCATGTGGGCCCACCTTGATGTCGATCATTCATCATATGGGGCCTCACCTTCAATATGGGTCATTCATCACATGGGCCTGCCTTGAAGAGATCGTAAAGAGGAGAAGATGGCAAGTTAAGAATTACTTAAAAATTCTAAGACAGACTTGTCTAAAATTTTGACAAAAATGTCTACCGACTTGAGCCAAATAAATTCTTAAAAAATAAGTAACCTCCCTTTTTTTTTTTTTTAAAGAGCTTTTTAGTGAGTTTCTAAAAAAATGGGTGGTAAAATTACAGTTAGACCAAACATTCTATTTTGAAAATAAGAGCTTATTTTTTTGGAATAAGCAAATAAGCTCTTATTAGGAGAGATGCCAAACAGCCCCTAAAAGTCCACGGGCAAAGTTAGGATCTTCTTAGTTATCCGAGTTCAGGATTACAACATGTCTATGGCGCTTCTCACGATTTGTATGGCTGGATTGAGTATAATTTCTAATGAATGTGATTATGGGCCATCACACTGCCAAATTATCAAAAAAACTCTCATAAAAACAAACTCTGCATTTTTAGATTTTAAACTTCATTGTTAGGCGGTTTTGAGTATCATCATCTCCTTATTTAGACCGGAAGTAATATGAAATCAGTAAATTTTTCTTTATGATTTGAGATTGAAGGAATGTGAAAGTATTGTCGCTACAATTTTACTTGTGATTTCTGGAAACGGGTACCTGTTTTCTTACACTTTTATTATAACAAATTGAAGGAATTGTATCCTGGGCATCCCCAAATGTGCAGCTAGCAAACACAAAGGAGTTGTCCTCATTGAGTTCTTTTATCCAAACTGTTGATCTGGTGGGACCCAACTTAGGTTACGAAATTTTGAGGGATCTTCCCAACATCTATATCCTAACCCATTCATACTTTGGCCTGTTCTTCCTCACTGTGTCACATCGAAGGTTTGGGATCCACGAGCCCTGCTTCCACGGTCAACATTATCTACGACTGGAAGCTTCCATCCATCCAATTTTGACTTTCGTTCAGTCAAACCATATATCCATTTATGAATACTTGCATACCATCGATGTAAGGGCATCCATCCAAGAGACATTTGGACCACTGTGGGGCCCGTTAAATTGGTGAGGCCTCGTACAAGTGGGCCAAGGAAAATGACCGTTTCATCAATGGATTGGGGTTACGTTAAATCCGGCCAGTTACTGCAACTGGGAGAGAAGTCGCCTGGAATCAAGAAGTTTGAAATTATCTTGTTTGGTTAGGAGTGCAGTTGCCGGTCAAAATGTTACAAGGTACTGGTCCTTTGTCAAATGATGTGACGTCTCTTGTGAAAGAAATAGTACTCTGGAAATGAAAATCAATTTCCACACTTTTTCTCCTCTCAAACAGGTGAAAAGTAATATATCCACAGAGATCATTTTCTTTTCCAAAGATGTCATCCTTCCCGACCCTTGGGCGTGTTTGGATTGAGAATACTATGGAAACGTATCTAGTAATCTGTTGTTTATGATAAATAAATAAAGACAAGACAAGAAAGAAGAGAAACCATGAAACTTGATTTCCATTCCCAATGTTTTAATTTTTAATTTTTTTTATTTTAACGTGGATATCAATATCTACCAAAAACCATATTAAATTACTATTTCCAAGGTTACAAAAAACAGCTCTCAGCCTTTGACCATTAGCCTTTTACATTTCCATGCTACAAATCAAACAATAAAAACTATGGTCACATTCCACAGTTTTTCATTTGCAGAGAATTTTCATTCCATGGGTTTTCCATGCTCACATTATGGTTTCTCTCTATCCAAACGAGGGAAACAGGTTCATGGCTTGCATTTCCCCATCATCCACTGTTCCTGTTCTTTCTAAATTTTGGTTGAGACTCTTTTCCTTGTATTTTTCAAATTTCAAGATACAACCGAAAACTGTTAAGCTGTGTGCAATATGTAGCCGCCGGGCACATGCGGGAACCTTCATCCACAAGGCAACAAATTGGAGGTGCTATAAACATTGCTTCTCCACAATACATTTGACCAGTGATCCACGCCATCCATCCTATAAGGATGCAGTATGGCCCAATTAATCATGACGACTGGACAATATCCAAGTGGGTGGCTGTAAAAATACAGTCAAAACAGAGTGACAACCATCCACATTCAACAGACAATCCCATTGAATGGATGATTTTTATTTTATTTTTTGGAAGGATATTGAATGGATGATTATATAACATATCCACTCAGTTAAATCCATCAATGGTGGGGATGGGCAGTGTGGATCTCTGAACACAAGGCCACATATCTAGTGTTAACAAATAGCACACCATGGGGAAATGATTAGAAAGTAATTTACCTGAGGCCCTGTTTCTGAACCCAAATTGGGATAAGTATTGGATCATGATGAACTAAGGCCCTGTTTGTTTGGTAGAAGCCTAAAAACGAGTTCACCTTACTCTAGTTACAACTTACAAGTAATTATGTACTAGAGTTCCTGTATTAGAGATCAAGACCTTTGATACAAAATTACTCCTAACTAAAATGAGATGAAAAGCGTCTGCCAAACAGGGCCTAATATTTTATATCCATAAGAAGTCCCACATCTATTTGAGCTAAATATGAAAAAATTAGAAGTATAACAATCACTGCTCTCTTTATATAGAGCAATGAATGAAAATTTATGGCATAAAGCTCCAAGCATCATCATCAAAATAATCTCTCCTCATATAAAGAATTCATGCTTGAGACAATCTATACATGCAATGCAATCCCATACAAAATACAAATCATTCTCCCATCCCAGAAACAAAAAGCATAGAAAGGCAGAGAAGGAAGAAAAAAAAACAAGACTCATTCACAAAAAGGGACATCAAAACAACATATTAGAACCAATCCAGATGTAGACATACCTAAAGCAGTAGTCCAGTGTGGAGGGGAGAGGTTGGTTTTTCTTCTTTCAACAGTTGAAGCCATGGCAAACAGACAATATTATGATGAGAATCAAAGCAACGATAATCCCCAAAACGATCAGCTTTATCTTCATGTTCTGCAGCCACATCTTCCTCCTCATCTTTGTACCTTGTTGCCGGAAATCTTGTGCCTGAAACAATGTGTAATCCATGCATGTGTCATCATTAGGAGATGAACCGCAGCCCCGCCTAACACACAAGCGTGGAGGGCTACCTCATCTTTTGAAGAGGGAGACAGTATTTAAACACTACAAAAGCTTTTTCAAAATTAGATCTAAAGCAGGGTTTATACCAGATACTCAACAAACTCGTAAACTTATAGAGACTCGAGGCAAGTTTAAACTTCGAAGTATGCAAAACATAATAAAAGAAGACTCGCAGGATCCTGCTCATCAGCAAACTAATAGTTTCCTGACACGCATGATTCCATGTGGGGCTATGGTTAGGTGGGGCAAACCATTAATCCAATGAGATGCACAGTTGCTGGACACTGCCTCGAAAATCTTCAATAGGAAGATCCTTAGGCATCATTCAGCAGCCTATGACACAACGGTTAAGGAGACTGCCAATATTCAAAAAAATATATTGACGTGTGGGCGTGTTCGAATCATCCAAACCATTCAGATGATGGGCTCTTGCTATGGATGGGGGACAACCAAAAAACTAAAAAAGAAAAAAGAGTACGGAATAACACATTCCCCAAACAGTACATTTGCTTATGAGCAGAATCCCGCAATACCTTGTTATAGAAATAGAAGAAAAACTAAACTGAGTAATTTTCACAAAGAAAGGAAAAAGTTCCGTAAAACTCAAAAAGAAAACTTTACCTTGACAGTCAACCAATTCATTGAATTTTGATTGTTTTGTGCATTGAGGGGAAAAACATATTTACAATTTTCACTCAACCTTCAGGGCTTGCCCCTTAGGTCTATCAACTTTCGGATCCTTGTTTTACCTTGCCTTTCTCCAAGGTTTGGAGGCAGACATTCCCTTCCATTTTTCTTATGAACTTTTGAAGAGAAGGTACTGTACTCAAGTGGAGTTACCCTGTGTTCATATTCTTCTACTCCTTTTATTTTCTTTTCTTTTTTGATAAGATCAACAAAACAAATTTGTTAAAGGAGAAGCAAAACATCACCAAGACAAGGGGTAAGACGACTTGTTAAACAAGCAACCCTCTCATTGCGGGCCAATCCAACTCTCATAAGAGAATTGGCAACCTCGTGACACGCCCCTCAAAACATTGAATAAAACAACTCTTCCCATTGAAACAAGCTTCTCTAATTTCAGACATAATAAAAGATAATTTCCAGGGTGGGTAGATCAGCCGTAGAGCCCGATTAATGGTGCAGCAAGTCCCCTTCAATCACAAGAAGGAATGAGAAACAGTGTGCAGCCCTTCTCAAATCACATATATACCTCATTGGACCTCCTAGCACCATCATGGTATTAGTTGTTTTACTATAATTATACACCTGCTTTCACAACCCATAACACAACCATGTTTTTGCTGTATATTGGTGTTGAACAAATCTTTCATTATATTTATATTCTAGAAATTTTAAGCATTTTTCTTCTTCTTTTTTCTTTTCTTTTTTTCTGCTTGAAAGAACTGATCATCTACTTGACTGAGTCTCAAGTTGACCAAGACTTGGACCCTCATCAAGTCATAGTCACATTTCAAGCTTTAACACCTTGCTCTAAGGGTATTGCCACCAACCTGCGAACGAAGATTTTCCGTTTTGTCCACCAGAAGCTCAATTTTCTCCCCGCGGTCAAGAACCTGAAAAGGAGAGAGAGATCAGTCGAGCCTGAATTATCATGTGCCTCAAAAGATCAAAATACATTCAGCTCCTTCCACAGAACAAGGGTGGAAACGGCAAGAGATAATCTCAATGAAGAAAATCCCAAGTAGCATAGAAAGGAAGCAGTACCTTTTCAATATTTTCCATCATCACTCCTTTAACTTCTGACACCTGAGCCTTCACTTTTGCAAGCTTGCTGATCTCCTCCGGATGGTCCACACAGTACTGCATGTGCTCCTTCAGTTTTGGCCTGAAATGTTCACAATGATTTTATCATTCATCTATAACACCAACAAAATGCAATCTTGTTTTTTTGTTGTGTTGTGCTGTGGGGGGGAAGGGGAGGGGAAGGTGAATTACCCAAACTCTTTGTTAAGGCTGTTAGCAGCAGCAGTCGCAGCTTTTCCTCCTCGATACCTCTTGTTGAAATCTTCCTTCACACGCTCCAGGAAGGCAATAGGAACTTGCCTTCCTGCTGACTCAACTGCAACTACACAGTAGGCTGCACCATCCAACAAGATAAA
Organism: Magnolia officinalis; assembly: GCA_021015155.1. NCBI lineage: Eukaryota > Viridiplantae > Streptophyta > Magnoliopsida > Magnoliales > Magnoliaceae > Magnolia > Magnolia officinalis. The sequence goes on along the minus strand of JAJHSJ010000003.1, from coordinate 81,781,589 downwards.
TGAAAATCATTATAATGAGGTTCAAGGCATTTAGCCAAAAACATCTGCATCAGAAGACCACCCATAACTTTTGGATTGATATTACAAAAAAAAAGAAAAATAATAATAATAATGGCATACAGTATTATAATAATGCATACAGTATTATAATAATTACCGAATAAATACTTTGCTTGCAGTGTATCTCTTTTTTAAAATTTATCATTTCTATTGTCCTCCTAAAGAACCTTCAAGGGCTAATAAAAAGACTAAAGAAGCAGTCAGCCAGTTCCAGGGTGCTTATAATGACATTAAAACAAGTCTAATAGTTCAGTGTTTTGATTTCTTGTAATAAAACACTCCCCTTGATTTAGTCAGTTGAATTCCATGACATCAAATTTAGGATTTCTTTTTATTTTTTATTTCCTTTTTCTATTTCATTTGGCGGTTAACCGCTGAGGTTCAAATTGCTACACACAGCACAAGATTTGAGCAACAACAGATTAGCACCCTGCTGGTGCTGATTTACATTGGTAATTATTTGTTTGAATGAATTTCCTCCTTTTTTGGGTAGAGCATCAGGGTAAGACCTGATCCCGGGCTCCACCGAGCTGGGTATTTTCCTTTAATAATTGTACCAGTTGTCACTTCAAAAAATAGCAAAAAGAATCAACATGAGGTCATGGCAGAAGGGTGTGAAGATGAACTAAAGCATGCCCTTTAGAAAACTAATAGCGTAGCCAAATTCTAAACATAGGAACCTAACCAACAGGGGTCATGGCCCATGATTCAACATAAACCCAAAACTCCCATCTTTTCAAAATTGAGCAACACTTCGAAGTCCAGTATTAACACAAGGCTTAGCCTTCACATGCTATGATAACCATGAGCATGGGCACAAACTTTCTGTTCCTAGGTATAAAACAGCAAATTGGAAAGGATAGATAGGAAAAAGAAAATGCTATAAATATAATTTTTCTCCTCAAGAAACTTTCCGTTCCTAGAGCATCTATCAACAAAATTTGGACACCTTTCCTGTACTAAATGCTCCATGTATATTTCTCAATGATGATACAAATTTTTATTTATGTCTAACAGTTTGTACACACAACTCAAAAATTATTTGGAACCAACTATTTCATTTTTTCAATTTTAACATATAGAATATATTGATGAACCATTACAATACATACCAAATCCCCAAAGTAATCAGGAATAAGGATAATTGTAAATGCCAAAAGTGCAAATATCAACTCAACGTCATAAAGGGAGAACTTAGAAAATACACCAAATTATCCGAAATCGCCAAAAATCCCAAGATCCCTGGTTTGACTCAGGAAACTTATTAGAATCAATGAGAGAGTTTACACCAACTCCAGCAGCTTGTTGCCAAAGATTATTTTTCAAACAGATCAAGAACTGCAAACACATGGTCATGGATCAGTAAACAATAGCTAACTGTAAGGTGAATCATATGGGATCAACTATTTCCAGAGGATTCAAACAGCTTTGCAACAGTTTCTAAACACGACCAATGGAATCTTGGCAATTGTTAAGTGTCATTCTTTCCAAACCATCCACAACAATGCGAACAGGGATAGTTTTCAAAGATATCTCTAACTTATACTTAATTATAAGTTGTAATAAATTAACATGTATTTATGACTTGAACCTTCTCCACCCACATTTAAGAGACTTTTAACTTTTCAAAACCTTCTCAATTCACATCCCTGAACCTCAGCTCTCACCAACCCACATTCAAGAATCGCCTTTTCAAAACACCACACGCCCACCCACATTTAAGTCTTAACTTCTCAAGAGTCCAGAATTCAAACTGCCCCTTTGCCTTCTCCTAGCCTTAGCTGTCAACAGATACTCCAGCCAATGCTCTGATGCGATACTCCAACGCTGACAAAGAATGCTGATGCTCTGCCAGACACCAAAACTACTTCTATGTCCCTATCCATTGTTTGGTCAGTCTGTTGGGCCCACCACGGATGTAGTGGGCCCTTGAGATCTAAATTAGAAGGCCTTCTTTCAGATAATGTAGACTGTTCATAGCCCTGAAGTAGATTTCTAAAACCTGACAGGTAGTTGGGTCTTGAACCTGATAGGACCCTAAACCGACCCCCTTAGGCTGGTCCAGATAAAGGTACACCAGTACAAGACCCATGATAGTCCTACTTCAAATGTCTCCTAAGAAAATCAGAATACCTTATATCTCTGTAAATAAAAAGTAAACCTACTCTACCATGTGTCATCATTTTCTATCAGCGACAAAGAAATTTTATGCACAAAAATAGCAAGAGAGGCAGTTATCCATTAAGGCAGTAGAAACTGTCTCCGACTACAGGAAATGCCTTTAAAAAACACCTTTAGCAAGAGCAACCATGCCGTCTTTCATGGTGCTAGTTTACCAGATAGAGGGTTCTGAACATTGACGTTCAAACTAGCCACAGATGAATTTTGTCAATTGAATAATATGAAACCACAAAGCATATGATGACTTCAAGAGAAATCATACAACCTGACAGAAACAAGCTTATAGGAGCGATAATAATTCCTCAAGTTAGAGGCCCAGAAAAATAAGAATGAAGATACTGTAATAGTCAGCTGAGAGGAGAAACAAGAGGCATAGATACCCTGTTAAAGCGGTAGATTTGGATGTTATAGGATTGTGACAAGGCAATCATGGTGTACCAAATCGGTTACGTATCGACCGATACATAACGGTAATGGCCAAGTACGTTACGCGATACGGGGGTCGAAACGGTGAACCCCCAATTTTTGGCTCGGATCGACCATTACGCACCATAACGGTTGTTACTACCCCGCAACGGTCAGGGCATAACGGTCATAAACAGCTCTTTTTTGTCTTTTTAAGTTGCGATTTTTCTCATTTTTTGGCATTTTTCTCTTCCAAATTCTTTCCTAAAATATTCTACTGCAAATTCTGACCACTCTTAGCTTGAATTTGAGGATCAAAACAAGTTATTTCAAGGATTTTGTTGAATCGAAATTCCGTGAGTCATTTTCTGGAAAATCTTCAAAAATAGGTATTTATACCTTTTTTTTTTTTTTTGAATCTTTGTTGTCATGATTGAACATGATGCATTATTCAAATTAGAACATATGAATATGCATTTTACAAATTATGCAATTAGTTTTCTTTTCTTTTTTTCGGACTATTTTCGGTCAATTTTTAAAAATTAACAAATACCTACTGTGAGATATTTGGATATTAAATTCATTTTAGTATATCTATCATTAGTATTAGATAGTCAGAAAATTAAATCTATGAGTTTTGCAGTCAATTCCATGCTGTCCATAAATTCATCAAACCACCTGATACGGCTTTCTCACCAAAGAGTGAACTGTCACACCACCATAAACACATTTAAAATTATAAATGAATGCATATTTGGAATATTTAGAATTTTCTGAATTTAATAGATATTTCTTTGAATTTTTTTATAACAAAAAATTTCTAACCGTTACAGGGGCCGTATCGGCCGTTACAGGGCTGTAACGGCCGATACGGCCCATAACCGTATCGGTAACGGTCGGGCACCGTTACACCCACCGTTACCGCAACAGTACACCTTAGAGGCAATTGCATTCTTAAACAAGAAGATGTTTGCTCTTTCTACCCATCATTCCACATAAAACGACGAGATTACCAAATCAAATAATCAAATAATAAACCAGACTGATTTTCCTACTAGAATACCATCATGATGCTCTGCTTGGTTCAAACAAAAGAGGCTTGAAAACGGGGATTGCAGCAAATACGTTGAAAATAAGCCAGTTGGGATCCAAACACCTAGAAATGACCCCTCATTCATCTGAACTGCCATAATTTAGGGCGTGTTTGGGTGCATTATCAAATCTATTGCAATTATCATCCTTACCATTTATATTGAAGAACTAAATCATAATTCTTCCTTAGCATTTATACTGAAGGACAAAGCTCCAAATTTCAACCATGACCCTCTCATGTAGGACTAGAAATGGATGCAAATGCACTTTTTTTATTGCAGTTAAAAATAAAAATAAAAATAAAAATCCCGAGTAAGATGTAACTGCAATCTGATGGTTACCTCCTCGTTATAAAACTAGAAACATTATTTTCTCTTGATTAAACTGAATTTTAGCAATTCATTTCCTTTGTGCATCCAAACAAAACCTTACAAATCAAATGAAGGTTGCAGCAATGGAAACAAAAACGTATCTTTCAATGTAAGGCAGCTGAGATCTATCCCATCAACAACCCAAGCCTCTAAAAACATATCCTAATATTATGCTATTACTACCCACCAACTAGATTGCTAAACCGAAAACTTAACATCTAATGATTAAAAACTATAAAACCCAATCAAAGATGAATTAATCAAAACTTTCAAATAACAAAATAAGAAGCAAATACACACACATGCACACGTGCGCAATCGTGTGTGTTTGTGCCTGCCTATGGGTGTGCGTGTGTCGAAACGCACAGAGGATGAATACAGCCACAAGTGCAAGGAAAATATAAGGTCTATCATGATAATAATTTCCTCGATCTGAAAAAAGATCAGAAGCGGCAACCAAAGATCTGGAAAAAAAAAATTAATAATTTACGCCACGCTTCCCTGAAAATTCCTCTTCTGAACAAAATTGAAACCAGAACATCCACATCAATCTAACAATCATTATGAAATAGAACAAAAGAAAAAAATCCAAAGAAAGGAATTACAAAACCCTGACCGCAACCGAAACAAAACGCAAACAGCAAGATCACATCGAAAATGAAAAGGAAAAGATGATCCGCAGCATCAAACCAATCCTAAACAGATCAAAACATACCCGCATCAAAAGATCAAACCAAAACAAGCATCTAACATCAGAAATAAAAAAATCAAACGATTCTACCCCTTCAAACCATAAAAAAACCGCGAAATCGAATAGAGAAAGGATGGGAATCGCACTGAAACCGTCTTCGACGAGGTAATTGAAGGTATGAGAATCGCAGTTGTAGGTGAACTTGTTGTTGGAGGCAGGAAGCTTATGAAGGCATTGAGATGCGATGCTCGTGAAATTGCCTGTGAATTCGGTGTATTCAGCAATGATCACCGTCCCTCTCGCTACGAAGCTGTAGATCAGAGATTGCTGCCCCATCTCTTCCCTTAAATCCTAACCCAAGATTCGAAAGACGAAGGAGAAGTTCGAACGAGGAGGAGGAGTTTTTTTTTTTTTTCTTTTCTCTTTTTTCTTTTTTTCTTTCTCCTCTCTTCTTTCTCTGCTTTTGGTTTTTTTTCGCTATGAGAAGAGAAATACACGGAGCGGAGTCGTAGGGAATATATAGCGGGGGTAAAATGGAGAGACCTGGTGTTTCCTAGTTTCCTTCCCCGTCTTTTCCTTGGATGAGAAATCCGTCTTGTTTTAATCGGAAAAGCAAATGCCGGCATTGTCTTGTATAATAACGGAAATGCCACTAGTCTTTTACGAGGATTATATTGTACTCTGGCTGGGTGAGGTGCTTGATATGCGGGCGTTCGGAAACTGTAGACGTGGCATAAATTAAATCAAGTAAACCGACTGGATTCTGCGCCCCGCTGTTTCTAAGTCATAATCCTTATATCGTATTGGTTGAATAATCATTAACCTATGATTAGTGGACACTTGTTTGTATAAATAGGACCACTGCATATTTGTTATTTTTAGCCGTCTAATACAATGGTTACGATAATTTGGACGGTTTAATTCAACTATTTTACGCCATGTATGGAAATTCTAAGCAATTTCTAATTGCCTGCGTATCATCAATTGCACGGTGGCAGAGTATCAAAGTTGTTCTCTTCTTTTATTTCCGCCGTTCGCAGTCATCGGTTCGTTAATCCCGCTCCCGAGCAACCACACGTGTGATCCTGGCAGCACGTCGTGGGATTATCCAAACCGTTCGACAGGCGTAGATGAACACGCTTCAAAACCAGCTAGTTTACGAAAATGGGTTTAACTCGGTCTACACGTGTGGCTACGGTGATTAGGCCAGTGGCCTGATTTTAACGCCAGGTCATCTACGCAGGACGAGGGACATGGATTGCCTGGAGACGCGGTCCCGACTTTAGGGGCCCACTATGATGGGTGTGCTTTATCCACGTTGTCCATTCATTTTTACATCATTTTAATGGCCCAAAAATGAGACTGAGCAAAACTCTTAGGGCCCGTTTGGCCGGGTGGATTGGAAGGGACTGAATGGTATTAGGGTGGCTGGCATGGATTTCAAGGTAATGATGGTGTTGTCAGTGGATTGTCTGAAGATCCATGGAATTGCCGAATCCTTGGGTTGCTATATGGAGTCTGTTTGGCACGCCCAGCCAAACCCGGGATTAAACCTTCTCATCCCTTCCAATCCGTCGAACCAAACATGTCTCAGGCAAATTTGAACATATTAGGGTGGATTGGATGGGATTTAAAGGTAATGATGATGTTGCCGGTGGATTGTCTTAGGGCCTGTTTGGCCGAGCAGCTCCCATGGTATTAGGAGGGATGGGATCAATTTTAAGGTAATGATGGTGCTGTCAATCGATTGTCTTAAGATCCATGGGATTGCTTATATCCCAGGACAAGTTCACTGGGTCTGTTTGGCACACCCTGCATATCCCGAGATTATACAGTCCAATCCATCCAACTAAGGGATAGGATCAATTTTAAGGTAATGATGGTGATGTCAATGGATTGTCTTAAGATCCATGGGATTGCTCATATCCCAGGAAAAGTTCACTGGGTCTGTTTGGCACATCATGCCTATCCCAGGATATTGTCGATACCATCCCTCCTAAGACCGTGGGATCTGCCTGGCCAAACAGGCCCTTAAGATCCATGGGATTGCTATATCCTGGGATCAGATTACGCCATCTGTTTGGCACGCCCAGCCAATCTCAGGATTTAACTTCCAATCCCTTTCAATACCATCCAATCCCTTCCAATCCACCCGGCCAAACGGCCCCTAGGGCAGGGTGGATGGGATTAGGTTGTATGAGGATGGATTGGAAGGAGCAATCCCGGGATTTGGCCAGGTGTGCCAAACCGGCAGAAGTTGGATATAGCAATCCCATGGGATTGCCAGCAATCCACTGACATCACCATCATTACCTTGAAATCCACCCAATCCCTCTTAATCCATCTATTTTACTTGGGACATGTTTGGTTAGACGGAGCAATCCCGGGATTGGCTGACGTAATCCCGGGATTGGCCAGGCAAGGCAAACATACTCAGTGGTGAATTCCCTGGATATAGCAATCCTATGGGATTGCCAGCAATCCACTGACACAGCCATCATTACTTGCCATCCACCCTAATTACAATCCAATCCCATGGGATGGGCCCGTCCAAACACGCCCTAAGTGGCCCACACCATAAGGGCTTGTTTGATTTTCCAAATCCTGAGTAAATCCTATGTAAATAAGTAATTATTACTCCTCCAACCTGTTTTTAAATGCATTTATATTTCTGATTTGAAAACCTGTTCAAAATGATTGGTTTAAATTTGTGAGCCCCACCTTGATATATATAAGACATCTATGTTGTCCTTTCCTTTTAGTGTAACATTTTGAAGCATGAACCAAAAAATAAAGTAGATCCAACACTCAAGTGACCTACACCAAAGGAAACAATGGCCGAAGTTTTTAACTATGAGTGTTCAATTCCTTGAATCCTATGGTGCGATTAACTTGAGGTTTTAGTCAGCCTCATTTTCTAGTCAAATTCCTAAATCCAGCTGGCATGACAGATGGACGGTGTGGATAAGCTATAAACATCACAGTGGGCCCACATATATTTGGCAGGGTCCTCAGTTTTAGTGCTAAAAAAGTAAGCATAAAATCAAACATGGGTAACAATACCCTAATTACCGAAGGAAATCTTTATTACCCATTTATAATGTATTTACCAAGGAATTGAAAAATCAAACATGCTATAACATAAGTATCAGATCAAGCTGATATTTGTATTTTACCTTCATCCATCTAGGTCCTTTAATCTTAGGAACATGTTGGATGGTAAATAAACATTAATGAGGCTTAATAGAGCTTCATAGTGAATGTCATTGTCCCAATGTTTCCTATGATATGGTCCACTTAAGCTTTGGATTTGTCTATTTTTTATATCATGTTCTAAAATGATTTAGCAAAATATATAAATGGTGTGGATAAAATACATACATCACTGTAGACCCATAATTTTGGGTTACCACGGATATCCCGACAACCGTACTATCATGAATTCCCTGGAAGCTTGGTGGACCACCGTTACATCCCAGTGACATCCACTTCATCAGCTCATGTTAGGGTGTTATACTATAAAAATGAGTTAGATCAAAATCTCAGGCAGCAGAAACCAATAGGAATTGACTGAAATCTTTCCAGGCAACGAAGTTTTGGATGACAATGATATTTGTGTTTTCTGTTTGTTTATTCTCATGGAAATAACATGTTAGAAATTAAGGGATTTCAAGGCGTGAGCATTTCAACTCAGCACTTTTTCTGTGCTGTGGTCCACTAAGAATTTTGGATCTACCTCTTTTTTTCTTTTTTCCTTTTTCATATCTTAACATGGGATGATAAAACTGATGGGTGGAGTGGATGTCACACGGAATCATGAGGGAACCCCACGTGTAGAAACTTCGGCGTCCCCACGCGGCCAGTTTTGCACATCTAGCGGGCGGGCAGGAAACGTCTGATCATACTGTTCAATCCCCTGCTCAACTGATCTAGATTTATCTATGATGTTGGGGCCATGAGCAATTTAAGATGGGCCCACTAAATGGATGATTAGGATTGAGAAGAGGCTGCGAATGACATGGTATATCGTTGCCTTGTATAGTTTGAATGCAGGAGAGTATGTGTAAAAAAAAAAAAAAAAAAAACCTAAATTTCTAGGTATTTAAAATATTTATTTTTGTAGTGTTTTAAAAGTTACTAATCCATTGTGCACATGGAATGCAAATGATATCTAAAGCAATCAAAATATTGAGTTCGTTATTATAGTTACATAAATAATCCGAACACTACACACATTGCCCATGTATATTGGCAATTAAGAGACATTGATGAGTCACTTGTTTGTAATTTTCTACTTATAGCACACCTAAGATTTGGAATTTCGTCATTTTTTATTAGAGTATGTATTTTAATTGACTTCTCACAATCATTCTATCAAATATAACATGTACACTTATTAGCAATATTATGGTTGATTTAGTAATGAAATTTAATTTCCTACAAATATACTATAGAATTTGAATATATTATTACTTCTGAATTTCAATGCACATTGCAAGCTACCAAATCCAACTAGGATTTAGAATCACCTCCATTTGTAATTTGGAACCCAATCCAATCCAATATGAGCACCCAAATGAGCCTGGAAGGAAAAAGTGACATGGTATAATTTTTATATCATGCTCCATAAAATGGTGAGTTAGCTGTATGGTGTAGACTCGTATGTATACAACTATGTCAAGCATGCAGTTGAAGAGGAAAATCGATTGGGTAATCTAAACACACCCTGAGCCTATGATGTATGTGTTTTATCCATGTTGTCAATCTATTTTACCATCTCATTTTAGTACATGAGTCGAAAAATGAAGCAAATCAAAGTTCAAGCGGTCCACATGATAAGAAATAGTAGTGATTGAACATCCACCATTAAAAACTTCTTAGGTGCCACAAATGTTTTGGATCAAGCTGATATATATGTTTCCTCTTCATTTGGATAGTGTGACCTTATCAACAGTTGGATGAAAAATAAACATTACTGTTGGTTATTAGTCCATTTAAGCTAATTAGATCTGCTTTATTTTTGGAATCATGCCCTAAAGCTCTTAAAAACAAATGAACGACATAAATATAAAACACCTACATTGCAGTGAACCCCACAACAGTCACCACCCATTCTGCTTCCACCGAAAAATTTTCACCACTTTAATAGTGCCCAACCAATATAGAAAACTAGCCCCACAAAATATTTGATCGAATGGTTGGAATCGTTCAACCTTGTGGCCCTTGAGAGGTGGTCCATCAAATGGCCGGGTGATCTTAATCATTGGGTGTTCCTAAGTTGACATTAGACCTTATAGCCTGCCTTATTTTATTTTATTTTTCTAAATCTTGGCACCTACATGCACCCTCAATGCAATAACGGGACAGTACATTCTCAGAGGAAATATTAATCTGAGAGTGGGAATGAAACCGTATTTCTCTGTTTTTATTTCTTTTTTATATTTCTCGAGCCTATAAACGCACTGTACTGCTGTGTGTGTGGCAGTGCACCGTCGTAATCAGCTCTCAAATCTTTTTTTTCTTTTTTTCTCTCTTTCCACAGAAGCCCACTTGAGAGAGAAATGATATCATGGCTAATGACACAGTATCTTTTGAAGTGTCATATATATAGAATATCCTATTCATACTAAAGGTTGGCCACACCATGTTGATCACCTTGTATGCTCCTTATGTGGGCTACACCAGCACTCCAAGTCACACCATCGTTCATTCATTCACATTGAAGTTGGCCTAGTTGTATGTGCAGATCGGCGCCATCAGATGTTCAGCATGTAGGAAAAATATATTAGAAAAACTGAAAATAAAATTATTTAAATTTTAACACCAGTTTGAATCACATGTAATTATGTTGTCCTTGAATTTTTATTCATCCTCTTATCAATTGTTGATAGGTTATCAATTGTTGATAGGTTAGAAGTTAACTGCTTTCAAGATAATTAAGAAGGAATGATCTACTAATGAACTCGGTAAACGCAGCTGGTTGTTTGGTAAATTTGATGAGTGGTTGTCCAACAATTTTATTAGAAGAAGAATGTTTTGGAAAGATCAGATTAAATTCTAATGAGATCTATTGGAGTTGATGATTTTAGATCAGGATTGTCCAGTTTATATAAGCATTAAAGGAGTGGACTGTTGCTAGGTGGTCATGAATGGTTCAGAATATTTATAAATATTTCTAACCGCTAGCATTAAATTTGATCGTTTCGAATCGCTGGATCAAATAATTTGATTGTTGAATCATTAAGGCCCGTCCATTTTCAGACCATTTTAACTATTCATACCATCTCGCGACACGGTGCGCACATGCGAAGTATGTCATTTAGTGCTACTATAGCCACGTTCCCATCGCCCATGTATTCCGGTGCGCACTTGAACATGCAAATTGAGCATCTTATGCTTTATTTCTCTAACTCTTTTCGAGGTAGGATTAAAGAAAACACAACTTTTTATTTAAAAATTTCGAAAACGTTTTTAAAGAAAACTAAGATTTCAACACAGTATAGGTGTGGGCCACGTTACACAGTTTGGGAGAAAAAAAAACGTCGGTAGTATCTAACATGAAGCAAGAACCGATGAATCTGCCTAATGCGAAGAGAGAGAATCGGACAATGGAGGGGTTTGCGTGCATGGCAAGTACCATGCAATGGGTGTAGAAGAAAAGTCCTTTGTAATTTTTATACGTAAATGATCCCTCATTCCCTGTTTGAAAGTCGAGAAAACCCATCAAAACAACGTTTTAGAATAGAATAACAAAAATGCCCCGACCTTGCTTTTGACGAGATTCCTTTCGTCATTGGAGCGTTTGAGTATTCCAGGTTGGCATTTCGTTAGCTTTTGTGTGACAATTACAAAGTGTTGACAAAATGATAATTTTTAATGGGAAATGAAATTTCGAAGGATAATAAGGGACAGTTTTGTCATTTTAATAAAAAGTGGCATTATTGCCCTCATGTTTCCATTTATTTTCTCACAAGGCCTGTCTGCATTGGGAGAGGATTAGGTGTCAGCCCGGTGAGACGTTAGTGGGTGTTATCCTTACCCTGTGGGGCCCACCTTGATGAATTTTTTGTATATCTATTCTGTTCATCCGTTTTTTTCACTCATTTTAGGATGTTATCTCAAAATTTAAGCATATTAAAAACTCTGGTGGACCACACCACTAGAAAAAGTGGTGAATGGCCATTACAAACTTTTTGTACGCTACGAAATTTTTGGATCCAGATGATCTTTGTATTTCTCTTCATACAGGTCTGTTTGACCTTATCAACGGTTTGGATGGTAAATAAACATTACGGATCTTCTTACAGTGGTGCCAAGTAAGTTTTTAATGGTGGCAATTCAATCAGCACTGTTTCCTGAGGTGTGGTCCACTTGAGATTTGGATTTTCTTAATGTTTTGGACCACGTCCTAAACTGGGCTGAACAAACGGATGGACGGCGCGGATATATAACACATCATCAGTAACACCTAATCCGATCTCGTTTTCATTATTCTTTTTTGTTTTTCAAGCGCGTGGGCGAGGGACGTCGCGTTTGGACGAAGGAATGAAATTGTCTCCCCTCTCCAATCGAAATTGACTTTCTATATATATATATATATATATGTGGGAAAAGTTACAATGCGCTCGAGCTGATTTTAACGCCCCCATGAGGTCGAGCTGTGTGGGCCCCACCGTGATGCGTTTCGAACATCTACCCCATCAGTCAGATGCACCATTTCATCGTGGGCCTTGGTCTCAAAAATCAAGTCAATCCGTGACTTTCGTGAGCCACACCACATACAGAAGTGGGGATGGGCCGTACACCATTAAAACATTCATAACCATTTTTGAGGGCCCACAGAGATGTGGTTTGCAAATCCAGACCATCCATTATGTGTGTCCCACTTGAATGAGGGTTCAGAATAAGTTTAAGGCGCATGAAAAACTCATGTAGGCCCCACCAAGTACTTTTATATGTTTTAACGGTGTCTTCACATAATTTTAGATGGTATGGTCCACCTGAGTTCTGTAAACAGTTGATTTTTGGGATATCTCATAATTTAAAGGATACCCATCAAATTCACGGTGTTGATTGTCGAAATACATCACGGTGTGGCCCACACAGCTCGACCTCATGGAGCAGGGAAAGGTACAATGCGCTCGAGCTGACGATAAACTCCCGTGAGGTCGAGCTGTGTGGGCCCCACCGTGATGCATTTCGAACATCAACACCGTGCATTTGATGCCTCCCCTTTAAATTATGGGATATCCCAACAATCACCCGTATACTGAACTCAGGTGGGCCATACCATCTAAAATCATGTGAAGACATGCTAAAAACATATAAAAGCACTTGGTGGGGCCCACCTTAAATTTTCATTTCCTGAAACTTGTTCTGAACCCCCATACAAGTGGGACACACATAATGGATGGACTGGATTTGCAAACCACATCTCGGTGAGCCCAAAAAATGGTTATGAATGTTTTAATGGTGCACGGCACCTCTTAACTTCTGTATGTGGTGTGGCCCAAAAAAGTCATGGATTGACTTGATTTTTGAGATCTAGGCTCATGATGGAATGGTGCATCAAATTCACGGTTTTTGATGTTCGAAACACTTCACGGTGGGGCCCACACAGCTCGACCTCATGGGACGTTAAAATCAGCTCGAGCGCATTGTACCTTTTCCTTATATAAATATATAAAGAAATTTTTGCACCCAAAATTGTTGGTATAAACGCCATTTTCTCTGCTTATAGATAAGGCTTCTTCAATCCCTAGGTGGGCCACATTGGATGTTGATCGCCAGGGTCCCAGGTAGGTTTGCAGATAGGTTTCAGTGTACTGTATCGGACTGTACCAATATGGCTCCTATGGCCGGGAACGGATTGACTGCTCCCCCTGCTACCAGCCAATGGCTGGTGGTCGGTGTTCTGTGGGCCCCACCATGATGTATGTGTTTCATCCATTCCGTCCATCTATTTTTATAGATCATTTTATGATATGAGACCAAAAACATGGTTTATCCCAATGTCAAGTAGACCACATTATAGGAAACAGTGTTTAATGAATGTTGACTATTAAAAACTTTTTGGGGATCATAAAAGTTTTGGATCAAGCTGATCTTTGTTTTTTCCCTTCATCTGGGTCTGTATGACCTAATCAACAGATTGGATTTCAAATAAACAATACAGTGGGCCTTAGGAGGATTTTAATGGTGGATATCCAATCACTATTGTTTTCTTGTGGTGTGGTACACCTGATAGCTATATACCTCTCATTTTTAGCATCAAGCCCTAAAATGATCGGTAAAAATGGATGAACAGAATGGATGAAACACATACATCATGGTGGGGCCCACAGAGCACCGACCACCAGCCACAGGGTGTATGGCCCTCTATCACCTTCTGTTAGGGCTGTTTTGATCCGTACGTGTGGGCCACAGATACTGATTTTGGATGACATGTCAAACCATGGTCCCGAGGCAGATGGTCCTTAAGCTTTTATAGCATGCAGGGTTCGATGGACCGCATTTACAAATGCATGGTAAAATAATATATAAATTCCAAGGCTCATTTTGTAGCTTATACTTGGTATGAATTGAAATATAAATTATAATTATTATGAATTCACGTGAATTGGTATCGTTTAAAATTTATTTGGCAGCTTGTATTTAAGATGTATTAGAATCTAAATCATAATTATATTAGAATCAAGGTGATTCTCAATCTTTAATTGTGTTTATCAGCTTGTAAGTAGGGGTATACATCGACTCAAACGGAGTCGATCTAGCCTTAGCACGACTTGGCTCGGCCACTAGCTGACCCTCGGGTCGAACTCAGCTCGGCTTGGTCCTCGAGCCTGACTGGCCAACTCGGCTCGGTTCAGTTAGCAGCTCGGTTCAGCTCGAGCCAAGATCGAGCCGATTTCGCCATGCAGCATTTTCACAAACACCTGGATTGCACCTTCAAAATCTCACTGCATTTGAGACAACAACAATGGTTTTACATGTATTTTATTAAACACCTTCTAAGCAACATAAAAATCAAGAAAAAAAAAGGTGTTGGTTTCATATACATACCTTCCTTGCCACCAGCCACACTTCTTTGAGTCATTTCATCAAACACTTGGTGAGCAACATCAATATCAAAGTAATCGAGTCACCGAACTGGTTTGATCCGAGTTCGATTAGAGCTAGGTTCGATCCAAGTTGAGTCGAGCTGGGCCTAGCACGAACTCATTTTAGAGCTCGAAAAATCAGCTCAACTTGGATTGAACTTAACTTCAAATCGAATCGAATCGAGCTTTTTCGAGTCAAGTTGAGCGAGCCAACCGAGCTAGCTCGGCTCATGTACACCTCTACTTGTAAGTGGAATATAGTAGAATCTAAAAGTCATGTTTGAATCCCTAAAACAATTGGGAATATAGTACAAAATCCATCTTTTTAGACCTAATATTTTGAATTGATACATTAGATGGAGATAGAATGTGTCTCATAAATTATATTTCATTAATTGATGTTTATTTATTTTTTTTCAATCATTTCTCTTATTCCTCGATAACTAAACAATTGAATCTCTCATATGATGGGATTTCATCGAACTTGCATAGCGGAATCTGGTTTTGTCCAAGTTTAAATAAAAAATCCTAACTCAAGATTTTCTGAATACGATCATTTACAATTTCTCGAGACGAATAACTTAATAAATTAGTTATATCACGCTGTAGACACCCTACCCATGCTAATATCTTGAGAAAGCTAAAGACAATCCGGGAAACATAATCATATCCTAAACTAAATCCTAATCCCAGCTTAAACCCTAATCCGAAACGTAAACCAAAAAACCAGCCTAACCCTAGCTTAAACCCTAATCCTAACCTGAGCCATCATAAGCCATCATTCAAGCCAAAGCATACCCAAACCTTCGCCCACAATCAATCCATTTTTCGAGCAACTTCGGGTCATGATCGAGCCAATTTTGATCTATTTCAAGCCAAATATCCAAAACGGACTTTGTTCCACTCTCAGGACCCAAAAAAGGGTCCACTGTCCAAAATTTGGGAGAAACTGTACCTGAGCGGTAATCCAACTACCGCCTACTCTCAAAAATTTACGCGGCTCTAGCTGGACGAGCTTTGGACCAAACCCAGCCCGGGCGGTGGTCCGACTACCGCCGGTGGTAATCCAATTACCTCCGTGCGCGAGACATGTGCAATAGCTGTCTCTCGTCCCAAAGTTAACTTTCCTATAGATTTACCTCTCCATCCTACCTTATTTACCATCCTACCAACCTTCAAGAGCCAATGAGAGTATGTCACGTGGCATTCCTCTCCCCTCAATCAATCCCAAGTTGTCATGTTAGCATTTACTTCTCTCAAACCCAACAATAACCACATTGCCATTGGAGAATGCTATAAATAGCTCTCTCCTCTTCACATTTCAAACAATCACTTCTCATTTCCAAAATCCAAGTGAGGGAGAGCGACAAAGAGAGGAAGAGAGTGAGGGTGAGAAGGAGCTCCCAAGTCTCAAAGTTCAGATTTTTCAGCTACCCTTAGCCTCCTCCCAACCATCTCGAACCCCAAGTCTAGCCTGGATTGATCACGGTGCAACCCATGTCTTAGCCTATTCAAGTTCAAGCCAATTTTTTTTTTCATTTTATATACAAGCATTCATCATGACATGTATTCCCTTCTCAACCCTCCTATTTCTCTAGATCTCTAGTGAATGTATGATCTTTGACTTGCCGTACATCGGATCTTGTCACATCAAAAATTTCTAGTGATGTAGTTTACTTTTCTTTACCTTTTTACATAAGTATCATCACATCCACCCTTCAGACACATCATTGGACGTATGCTCTGTGGCTTGCGAAAATCTCGGATATTACTGCATCAGAAATCCGCATATATGCCTAGTCCTATCCTGACTATATCATTCATCCCTTGAGATTTTCTTACCACACTAAGTAGAGACCGTAAATTCGTACAAGCAGAGAGGGTGCCTAACACCTTCCCTCTTTACAACCGAGGTCCCTTACCTGGAATTCCGGATCGCAGACCAAGAGTTAAGCTAAGGTAGGAGAGTCTTCGGATTTCTTCAACCTTACGTATTCTGCAAATTCTAGCCGATTGTGGGATTCTGAGATTAATTGGCTAGTGGCGACTCCAACATCCACAAATCAATCTAATCACCCCCACCACCAAAACACAACATACATATCAGCGTGGGCGCCGATTTCCAGCGCTCACACACGCCTAGATCTGACAATTTATATTAATGCAATACCAACGATGGTGTTCCAAATCAGGAGGTCTCTCCTCAATCTATCTCAGTACTTAAGAGATTTAGATAGAATATCCTCTGGTAAATGCCAAGAAATTCCCACAACCATCCACAATGATAGATAACATAAAGATGGAGAAGATGATTAAAAAACTCATTTTTACTCTCTACATATATTTCTCTCTTCTTTTTTTTTTCTTTTTTTTCTTTTTTTTTTCTCTAATTCACACACCTAAGGGGAAAGGTGTAAATAAATAAGGAGGAATCTATGGTTTCAGGGGAATACCAGTGTGGTATTCCATCACCCTCTGCACAACTTTGTAACATATTGTGAGTGAAGTGCGTCAATATGCCTCATATATGCATATAGTCGTGATTAAATTCCTCCACTGCCATGACCATCCACTAATGATCATATCACATGCTAATCAAAAGTAGACTATTAGATCTAGACCATCAAGTTGTCATCAAGTGCAATTATAACAGTTTTAACAGTTAAAACAAAGACTTTAGCAGTTAAAAATCTTTGAAAATCCAATTAAAACAATCAAAGTACTGTGCCTAATGAAAAAACTACTTGATGAGTTCCTGATATATCTAGATTAAAGTCATAAATATGTTCCTAGGCAAATCAGTTGACCCTTGTTGGACCGTGCAAGAATCAACGGTTTCCGATGGAAGTACCCAGGTACATCCACTTCATTAGCCCCTACATGGACATCATAGGAAGAGCCAAAGCCAACTAAACAAGATTGTGACCCTTACACACCATCATCTCAAAGGATCAATCATCTTTCATGCATCATCAAGTCCTGATCTCATGATCATAGTTCAAGCTAATGGACCCCTAAACTGTTGACTTGATCTCGATCTACCAATGTAAGTGATCAAAGGTCCAAACCTGAATCATTTGATCATTACACACTCACACTCCTATGTAGGGTAAGGGTAAGGAATAAACTGACACCAAGTCAGTTCCTGATGGCGGAGATTGTTCATCCCAATCCAAGTCAGTCTCCTCACACAAGATGATTGTACATCTCATGAACTGATATCCACAAGTGTGCCGCATGTATCTGTGACGGTCATGATCTAACAATGTACTGAGATCCATGGACCATGAGTCTTTCATGCCAATGATCGTCATGTCCAATCTCAAGTTCCCAAGAACTATTAGAGGATTCATTCCTCAATAAATCTTCAAGGCAACATTATACATTGAAGATTAATGAAATGTCCACTCAGAACTCATGCTCATCATGATCTACGTCTGAGATCGCCCTAATCATATCCACATGGTTAATTGATTAGAGCACACATTGGTTTTCCAAGGCACTGGCTCCAACATCATGGCTATTTAGTTTCTATTGAAGTGTTGTGGAATACTTTATTATATTCACAGGAACTTAAATTTAATTAACTAAATCTACTTTAATACTCCAAATTGGTACTAAAGATATGGACAATTTGATTTAATTTACATTTGCACTTCTTGGTCAAATTTTCAATGCCTTCGTATCAGCTGGGGTATCAAAGCTTTTCTCTTGTATAATGCAACATCACTCTCACATGTTAGTTGCCTACATCAAATTGAGTAATGTATGGTACAAGCAATGCATGTGAAGTGAGGAAGGGATAGCAAGAAAGATGGGAGAGTAATTTGAAGGGGAGAGAAAAAGGGAGAGAGTTAGAGGCCGGAGTCCTTTATAACGCCCGTTTTAAGTGGTGCATAAACACTAGAGTTTGTAGGCCGAATCATATTTTAATGTAAAATCCATTATACTCATTAAATTCTATACTTGATGTTGATTCTCAAGATTAAAAAGAAGAAGAAGCTAGATTTGCAAATCAATTGGGCCACACCATATGGAATAGATGTTGACCATATGTTTATGTGTGGGACACTATGTGGTGTATCTTTTATCAAACTCGTTAATTAGATCTAACTCACCGGGATAAAGTGGAGATGCAAAAATCAACCTATTAAAAACTCAAGTGAGTCACACCATGTAAGCTTAGTGGTTTAAGAGCAATTTTACATTGTTCCCGTTGGTATGATCCATATGAGTATCTTATCAGCAACTATATTTTATATGTTAGATCCAATAGAGCATTGCATGATCTCCTCTTAGGCAACGTGGGCTATGCATAGCTACCTGCATTAAAAGAAGTGAATGAAGTGGGTTGAATCTTAACCTTGAGTACTTTTGCAGGCAAAATCTTAATTACACTGTATTAAGCACGCACAATTGTGGGAACAAAAATGTCTTTTGCTATTGGTGTTGTAATGTATACTAAAGATATAGCACATATTATGTGCACACATGAAGTGAGGAGAGGATAAAAAGAGAGCCGAGAGAATTAAGAGGGGAGAGAGGTAGAGCAAAACTAGACTCTTCTACAACACTTATTTTATGTGGTGTACGAAACACCCAAGTTTGTTTGTGCCACCATACTTTAAGTGTAAAATCCAATCTACTCATCAAATTTTATACTCAATGTTAGGTCTTGGTGTAAAAAAATTAGCTAGATCCATAGCTTAGATGGGCGCGCCACACTATATGAAATAGTGCAAATGAGATGTTGATCATAAGTTTGTAAGTTTGTGTATAGGCTACCATGTGTTGTACCTTTCATCAAACACATTAATCATGTCCAACTCGTTAAGATTAGGAGAACATAAAAAAAAAAATCAACCTATTTAAAAACTCACGTGAGCCACATGTTTTAAACTTAGGGCCTGTTTGTACGGTGGTATTAGGTTGTATTAAATGGGATTGCATTACTAATCCCACTTTGAAATTCGGAATGGCATGTTAGAACTAGTGTGAGATGGGATTAAAATTAACTTTGTATACTTTGGAAATTGAGCCTTGTGTTGGAAAGTGTGAAATGGGATTACTAATCCCACGGATGATGATTTTTGCTTCATCCATGTTCAATCCAAATGCAATTTGAAAGTAAATCCTGGGATTTATTTTTTAATGCATACATTTCAAATATAATAGTAGAAAACATGGGATACAATTCATAGACAATATGGGTCCTTACTCTTGCTCGGGTGGTAGACTCTCTGGTAGACTCTCAAGAGTTTCAACTCCCGATCAAGGGTTTCAGTACCCATAGGTGGTGAAATTGCACCAGCATGAGTGCGTGGGGTGTGGGTGAGTGTGTATAAAAAATAAAAAATAATAATAATAATTATTATTATTATTATAATTATAGACATACCTTACATGTGCATTTATTATAACTTTTACAATTTCATCAACCTTAATCTCACGTATGCAAACGGCAAAATAGGCCCTTGGTAGTTTTGAAGCAATTTTACATGCATCGTTAAAATTGATGCGGTCCATATGAATATTCGTCAGACTGATTTTGTATGTAAGATTTAAATAATGGTTATCATTGTATAGATGGAATGGGTTTTACATGTACGACATGATTTCTCAAAGCTATCGGCAATATAATATAAAGAAGAATCAACGTATGGATGCGTGCTACATGAGCTGGTAACAGTCACGTATTTTCGTCAGTTGCATGGGTACCGCATGGAGCGTTTTACGCAGCTCGATGTATGCCACCATTCCTCTGGTCGAAGCTGGTTCCAGTACTGTACAACGTCGGAATCGGATTCCGAAAATGCCCTCGAAGAATACCCGCAATCTCATTTGAGTACTAGAAGCTTTTTTGTTGGGAAAGGTACCAAGTACATGCGCACAGGACGATTGGCGTCCCGAAAAAGTACTGAAAAGCCATGTTACTGTTATCGGCCCGTTAATGTGGGGCCCACAGAAGGAAATCAAATTCGAAAGTTTACGCTGCAGGCGCCAATTTTAAGGGGATCCCGTGCAACACCTATTGTAGTTAGCACGTGCAACACCTGAGCTCTGTGGGGCCTGTTGTTATGTGAATGTAAAATCCACGCCGTACATCAGTTGCTTCACCTCCTTTTCACCGTTCATAACAAAAATAGGCTCGGTATAAGATAAGTGGGCCACACCACTGGACTTCAGCCCAAAACCTGTAAATTCACTCGTTGTTGCCCACATGAGTTTTGGATCAGGATGATTTCTGGAGTTTATCTTCATCGAAGTGTGGATAAGACGCTATAAACCACAAGGTTTTTACGGGAATATTTATTTAGTCACATCATGATCCACGGTTTGCCAACACGGTGATCTGACCCTGGTGCTAGCGGTGGTGTGATCTGTGCTATGTGGCCCCACCACGATGTATGTGTTTCATCCAGACCGTTCATAAATTTTTACAGATCATCTTATGGCTTGATCCCAAAAATGAGAGGGATATAAATCTCAGGTGGACCCTACCAAAGGAAAACAACAGTGATTGGATATCCACCATTGAAATCCTCCTAAGGCCCAATGTACTGTTTATTTGACATCCAATCTGTTGATTAGGTCATACAGACCTAGATGAAGAGAAAAAACAAAGATCAGCTTGATCCAAAACTTCTATGGCCCCCAAAAAGTTTTTAATTGTTTACATTCATTCAACAATGTTTCCTGTAATGTGGCCCATTTGAGATTGGCATATATCTCATTTTTGTTCTCGTACCCTAAAATGATCTAGAAACATAGATGGACGGCATGGATGAAACACATACATCATGGTGGGGCCCACATAGCACCGGTGGCAGGGGTAGTAGCCAATCCGTTTCCCGGTGGATCCCTGTGGGCCCGCCCACCTTCGTATATGTGCCTTGCATCCACACCGTCCATCCGTTTTGATATCTCATTGTAGGGTACGATCCTAAAAATGAAGAAATATCCGATATCAGGTGAACCATACTGCAGGAAACATTGATGATTGGCCATTAAAAACATCTTCCGAGCAACGAAAGTTTTGGATAAAGTCACTATTTGTATGGTCCTTCAGGTCTTTGTGACCTAATCGACAAGTTGGATGGCAGATAAACATTCCAGTGGCCGCCGAGAAGTTTTTAACGGTGGATATTCAATCACCACTGTTTCTTGTGGCGTGGTCCACCTGATATTAAGATCTTCTTCAATTTTGGGATCAAGACCTAAAATGATCTATTGAAACGGATGGGCGGCGTGGGTGTAAGGCACATACAATAATGTGGCCCCACATTCAAGGATCCATTGAATTTGCGTCCATCCCAACTGTTACCTTTGGTGTGGACCACCTGAGTTTTGGGTCGTCCTGATTTTTGGGGATAGGTCCTAAAATAAGGTACCTCAACTGATAGATGGAGGGGATTTCATACATACATCGGACCGAACCCACGAAGTTCGGGTGTTCCACGCTTTCTATTGCAGGTGTTATCGACGGTTCGGATCCGCGACAATTACGTCCCGTCGACCTTGCACGTACGGACAGAGCATTTGAGTGCGAAAGTAACCCTTCTTAGGCTACCTATAGCTACGGTTATAATCCGTAGCGAGGTCTACACAAATGAAATAATACTTCGAAATGCAGTGGTATTTTCAAAATAAACCGTACTCCTCCGGAGCAAGATACATTATATACATGCACGCCCTTATCATACAATCAGCATGATACATCTCAATCCAACCCATTCAAATTAGGAGGGAGGATGCTGGGTCTAACGCAAAGCTCAAAACATGGTATCCAGCTGTTTAAATTCAACAAGAAAATATCAAGCAATCAGATGGTCAGGATCTTTCAATCAAATTGACTTTTGGGTCCGCATACATTCTCGGCCTTTCTTTGGGCATCTTTGGATTAAGCTCTACATGCATGCTACTTGAAAGATGGATGCCTGCAATCTGGATGCGAGCGATGGAACGGATCGTTTTGCATGAAGGATCACCACCAAAGTTTGAAATGTGTGTGTTCAGATAACGTATTCTTCACGACAGAACCCGTTACGGATCTCCCGAATCTCCGCGTATCGGGTAATTGCGGGCCGATACACCTGTATCGTTCACAGGCAGTAACGGGACGCATCGGGCGATACGTACCAGTTTCGGATGATACTTTAAACCGGAAGCGGATTCTGTAGCGAGTAACTCACCGTGCTAGAGGGTGGAGAGTAAACTCTGTGGGCCCAGCATGATATATGTATTTCTTTTATCTACGCCGTCCATCCATTAGTTCAGATCATCTTAGGGCATGAGACAAAAATTGAAGTATATCCATAAATCAAGTGGACCACACCACAGAAAACACTAGAAATTGAATGTTTACCGTTGAAAACTTTTTGGAGCCAATGAAGTTTTGGATCAAGCTGATATTTGTTTTTTTCCCTTCATACATGTCGCTGTGACCCTGTGAACAGGTTGGATGACAAATAAATATCTGGGCCTAGGAAGATTTCAACGGTGGACACCATTATCTCATGCCCTAAAATGAGCTCCAGAAATAGATAAATGGAATGGATAATGACGCATGGTGGGCCCCACAGATTTTACTCTCCATGTTATAGCGTGGTGAGTTACTACACAATCCGCGTCCGATGGTCCATTGATCAGAACTGTTCATTCTTTGAGCAGAATGCGAGCCACTGAAATTTTCTTTTCAACGGTCCAGATTTAGCTACATGTGTTAATGGTTCATTGTGCAGAAAATGAACAGATCAGATCACCTGATCATCTCTCCATCTTGGACCAACGGGACAAGAAACGCTAGTGACCCTGTGGAGACTTTCTAACTCGGTTGTGGTCACTTTCTATCAGTTGGAATCTCAATTCCACGAATGTCGACTGCGTGGGAATCCCCGTCAATCACTGCCCGGGGCTATGTGGGTCCACAGAGATTTCCTTGGAAAATCCACTCCGTCCATCTGTTTTGAAATACCACAATAGGACAGTACTCCAAAAATCATGCATATCCAAAACTCAGTTGGGCTGCACCAACAAAACAAAACAGTGGGAACAACAACATCCACCGTTGAAACCTTCTTGGAACTGATCATGACGTTTATATTCCATCCAAACCGTTCATAGAATTATTACCAGTCAGATAAACCGTAGGAAAAGATATCATCTTGATAAAAAAAAAAAAAAAAAACTTTTGTCACCGCCAGGCGTTCAATCTCCACTATTTCGTATGGTATGGCCCACATGAGTTTTGGATCGGTCTAATATTTAAAATCCTGTCCTAAGCTGGTCTTTTAAAGCATATGGACGTAGTGGATTTGTCACGGACATCTCTATGTGCTGCACACGCTCCGGGAAACAACAGACTCTAGGATCCTTACTTTTGCTCGGTGTAGACTCCAGGATTTCAACACCTAGTCAAAGGTTCGAGTATACATAGGTGGTAAATCCCACTATGGCGGAGTGTTGGGGGTGTGTGTGCGTGGTAAAAAAAAATAATAATAAATAAATAAAAATCATGTCTTCAGAAAATAGAAAAAAAAAAAAAAAAAAAGAAAAAAGAGATTGGTACAATACATTACATGTACCGCTATGGTATACGTCGGTACTATAGCCGTTGGATCTAGGTCTTGTCCGGTGATCCAAGCTGTTGATCTTATTCGTCACACATATAAAGTAGGGTACCTCAAAAAGTATTCAAGATTGGAAGATCTTAAACTTTTGATAAATGGCGTTGAAAATAACAGTTAAGTAGACAGTTTATCGCAAAAGGCAAAGAATTAAATAATCAAACTATCAAAATACTCTAGTATGGGAGTTACTTTTTGTGGCGTTTGGTTGCACTAAATATCATAAAGTTTCATGACATTTTATGATTAATCAATTTAGTTGGTGCAAATTTCTATGATGTTCATGAAATTTGGTGCACACAAACACACACGCCTTTAATGGGGTTACTTCCCATCACATGAACGGTTTGGATCAGCAAGCGTGACTCCAGATTGAAGGCCATAGCCCCATTTGAATCACCGACATCGACTTATCTAACTTGTCCATGGATTGCCTGCAAAAGCTTACTTCATTTTTCAGATCATGTCAAATACATGAGCTAGAAATGAAGTAGATCCAAAACTTCGAGTGGGCCGCATGATCAGAAAAAATGATTAGGAAAACACCTATTGTTATGGGGAAATATGGTTCGATCGTCCTCAGGGTCAGCTCGGAGTGACGAGCATACACTACCGTGCCATCTCACCCAAAGAAACTAGAGTTTGCTTCCCCAAGGACTGCCTTTGGTAGCGCGTCCCTAAGCTTCCACCTATACACCTTACAAGAAATGTTTTGAAGTACCCTGGTCAGTCCAACTTGGTTTAGGACAAGCCCAAGGAGGTGATTGGCTCGGTGAAGTTGAGGAAGAGTTCATCGAAGACAAAAGGACCGACGAAAAGATAGGTCCAACCTTCAGCTCAGCCGACCAATACAGGATTTCTGAGCTCCTTAGAGCAATCCCTAGCTAATCAAACCATTGAGCTTAGCTCGGCTTAGCTTGGCACTCAGTCCATTCCCGATTGATCAATAGGTTCAGCTCGACTCAGTTCAGGTCAACTTCATCCAGTCAATCAGTTGGTCCAGCTCGGTTCTGACACAAATAAACAAAGGTTCAGCTCGAATCTTTGTGATGTTCAATTTTTGTAGCCTTTAATTTCTTCATGAGCTCTGATAGCCTCTTCAGATCATTCATATACATATCCACGTCAGATGAGACAAGGGACCCACACTGTGCCAACCTACCTCCTCAGATGGACGGATGACTTCCTCGGCTATGCATGCACGACTCTAGGGTAACCGTTGATACCCATCACTTACATAACTGTTCACTTCATGATTCCACGGTAACTGCCCACGTTCATTACTCATGTATATCTCGTCCAACGACTAAGATCGTGCCTAAATTTACGGACTACCCCGTCCTACAAACACTATAAATAAGGGGACCATTTACATGAAAAGGTACGCAGAATCTCTCACCCTAAACCCTTCTATAAGACCAGACTCAGATTCCTAGCTTAACTTTGGCATTGATCGGAATTCCACTGCTCTGATCAGGGTCTCCTATACTCTTCTCCTATGCAGGTGCTCGAAGGTCGGAAGAGGGTAGTTTAGATTTTTGCATCAACACTTATTATTAAAACTTTTCTTAGGTCAATCATGATGTTTATATGCCGTTTACACCATTCATAGAGTCATTCCTAATGAGATGAACTGAAAATACAAAAATATTTGCTTGGTCCAAAACTTGTATAACTCTTATGTTTCAATGGTTGACGTTCAATCCTTATTGTTTCCTATCATATGGCTCACTTGAATTTTGGATCTTCCTCATTTATGGGCCTATATCCGAAGATGATGGGATGGGTGAATTTTTCCCTCGATAGGCCCCACCTAGCTTTCCATAGTTTCCCTCACAAACCCAATATGGAAAAAGGCTTATATGTGTATTTGATCTAAGTAGCATTAGGTCAATAAACTTGTGTACAATGGCAAAGATAAATGATTTTTTCATCGAAAAGCATACTCAAGCCGCCAGAAGATGCAACGGTTGTATGCTTAACGTCTAAGCATGAAATGAGATTGAAATCCTCCAACCTACTTTCTGTAAAAGGATAACAACGAAGGAAGTGATAGTCATGCTACAACCAACATATCATCAACGAGTAGGATTTTCGTATAGTTTACTACTCACCTGGATTTTACATGGCACGGACAACGACAGTGCTGCTACCACTCCAAAAGATGAACATTTTAATGGGAACTGATCATTTACAAGTGATGGCACGTGATTGTGTAGGACATTGGTACCAGTACCCTGCAAATGGTTGGTCCCTATCATGAAAAACAATGAGCATCGTCCGTTTCACGAGGGGAACTGTTGAAATGAAGGGATGACCAATTACCTAGCTCAATGGGTCAGCCCATCATAGAGACCTAATGTGTGGGATTTGAACACAAGACTATCATCTATATGATACCTGTTATGGGAAAAATGGATCAACCAACAAGATAATATTAGGTCGGAACTCTATGTGTTTATCCAGGTCGGTCAATAAAATGATACGACCGAAAGAACCAACCTCTGACTCGAAATTGATCAGTAAGAAATGAGATCGAGCTCGGCATATCATCGTCGAGATAGAAATACCCATAGCTCGCCAGAAGAGTCGAATTGATAAAATTCTAGGTCGGCATACTCCCAGGTCGGCATAACCCACCTTCTTTTGATTCCAGCCTGATCCCAACCACATCTTTCCAGATTCTGGTTGAAGATTTAGGAAGTCTACCGCAACACGGATCCGCTCGAGATCTCAGCAGATAATCTAGGAAGATCCTCATGACTTATAGTAGCACTTGAATACTATTACAAGGTATCCTTACTAAGTAGAGAGATCCCTCCTACGTGATCGCCCCTCCTTACCTTTAAATAGGAGTACCTCCAAAGGTAAAAGGTACGTACAATTCTAAACCTTTAATTCAATCTTCTACTATGCTCAAATTCCTTGGTCTGACTTTGGCATCGAACGTCCCCTTGCTTAAGCTAGATCTCTTTTGTCCATATCTTGTGTAGGCACTCGAAAATTCAGATAAGGCTAATTAGTTTTCTGCATCAACAATACCACATCAAACAATCACTTATTCTAGAAGCTCGAGCGGTTAGAAATGGTGTATCCTTGTATATCAAAGACTTTCAAATAGAAGTTCAAATGTTCGAATCATCCCAGAGTATTGTGGATGTTGATGTCAATGAGTTCAATTGCAACTGCATGCATTAGAAAGTTTCTTTGCCCATAGCCACCGTACACGTGGCATGCTTGTAACTCAGTACCAACCGTCCAAGTTGTGGGGATGGGCCCCATCAAATGATGTGGTTTGAATTTGTTTATATGTATGCCACGAGTACAGTGGCATGTCCATGAATGATCATATTGCTTGATTCTAACTCTGACTGTCTCCACACGCACTAACGAATGGAAGGACACAAACATTAGCTTTTGTAATAAAAGCAGAAAAAGAAAAATGCAGTGAGTGGTCCACCAATGCCACTTTGGTGATGACATAAGCCAAACAAAATGCCAACCTGTATTTTATTTTATTTAAAATCCATCACTCCAAAAAATTGGAAATCAATGCAATTCGCTTTCGGCGCCTCCTTGAGTTATGAATTTTCTTGCTTTACTTTTGTAATAGCCGGTCCACCTCTGTGGATGAAATTTCAGCCGTTAGATGGAAACAATTTAGTTTGGCTAAGAATAATAATGCAGATTCAATAAATCCAGAGAAACATGTGGT
This sequence comes from Magnolia officinalis, assembly GCA_021015155.1. NCBI lineage: Eukaryota > Viridiplantae > Streptophyta > Magnoliopsida > Magnoliales > Magnoliaceae > Magnolia > Magnolia officinalis. The sequence continues at coordinate 81,753,348 of JAJHSJ010000003.1, read as the reverse complement.
TCTTGACTTAACAGGATTTGATTAGGCCACGTTTTATTATGTGAGTGTTACTTCACCCTTGCCAGAGTTCTATCTCGGTCAGCAATTTCGACGGTCTGGATTACCATAAAATGGCCTATACCACACAATAGCACAGTGGCTGATTTTCACACCCGAATTGCATCTGAACCGTTCATGTTTAAGAACGATTTGGTGAAAGGGTGATTGTGTATGAAGATGAACATTGAAGGTCTTACATTCAAATCCAATATTCAAAGGTTAAGATCGTCAATAAATCATGACTATAAGATCGTAGTTTGTATATGGTGGTATTAAGAACATGAACGGTTCAGATCATCATTTAAAATGCAATGGGGTAGAACCGTAGAAACCAGCCAGCGCCATCACAAAACCAGACCACTCAACTGACACATTTGAATTTGTATGGGTTTTGAATACCATGATTTCCTCCCTCAGTTCTGCTCATTCAACGTTCGAAATCTCTCCATTCTGTAGCGAATTTGAAAATGAGCCTCCCTAAATCTCGAGGACATATTACGTGAAATCTGGACTCTTCATTAGGTGGGCCCCACTGAGAACCCTAAAAAAAAAAAGAGGAAGATTTACTCCAGGCTTAAACCGTTGCTCACTTGATGGTTGTACTCGTCTGATATTCGTGTGGATGGCTTGGATCTTGCACGTGTGGCATAAATAAGCAAGGGGACTTTCGGCTCACACGTTCCAAGGTGACACACGTATGGATTGTCCCATAAATCCGGCGATTCCGCTCGAGTACGGAGTCATGAACTATTGGCCGTTCCTTTTTTTTTTTTAACCGCAAAATCTGGCACGTGTGAGTGGACCGTCTGAGTGAGGATGCCTGATAAGCAACTTGATTCTCTCTCACATGATCCATGTTGGCACGTGTGAACCCGCATGTCCGTTGAAATAGGACATGCCTGTCGGGTGGTAATGGGCCAGTCTGGCCCGACTTTGTAAGGCCCAACCCAAGCCCGAGCCTAAGAATTAGTTAGATAAAGGCCTAACAGTACAATACAAAAATTAGTCATTTCTGTATTTCCAATGTTAACATTCCTAATCTATCTTTTGATCAGGTGGACCACACATGCATAAAAATATATACATTGAGAAAATGAAAACCAAGGTCTACTGATAATTTGGGACGACCAACATATAAAATAGAACATATGTACACATGAAATTGAGCCGGAGGTGAGCTAGGCTCAGGTTATCTAACCCCAAGCCGGTTAGAAAACCGATGGGGCCAAACATCCTACGCTCAAGATGAAAGCTGGCCCTAACGGCGGATGTGACTTGCCTGGCCCACAGTCACATAAAGTTCCCATGGTTGGAAGCTGTGTGGGGTCCACAGAGATGGGCGTAACAAGCTCACCTTGTCCATCAGTTTGGCAAGACCACTATCAGATAGAATTCCAAATATCAGGCAGATCTAAACTTAGGTGGGCCATATCACACCGAGATGTCTATATGCCATCCACCGTTGAAAGATTTTTGGAGCCGACCCCAAACCGTTGAGAGGGTTATTACCAGACGGATAAATTGTAGGCACAAGTATCATCTCGATGCAAAACTTCCGTGGTCCCCACACAGTTTCCAATGGTACCCATTGGATCTCCGCTGTCATGTGTGGTGTGGCCCACCTAAGTTCAAAATCTGCCTGCAAGAAGCGTTGCCCAATGGCCATCCAGCTTGTTGCCGCCCTAATTCAGGAAGTCGGATTGCCTAGTGACTATTAATGCTGGGGCATTTTCACATCGGACTCGAGTGAGGTAGCTTGTGGGATGTAGGGATATATTTGGGATGAGCGGCCCGTGTGAGATGGGTAGCTCATGTAAGGTGGCCCCCACCCATGTGAGGTGGGTGATGCGTGTGAAGCGGTACTCATGTGATATGGGGTCTACAAGGGAGGTTCAGCCAAAGTCCTAACCCATACAATTTGGAGTTTGGGCTATGAGATAAAGAAATTAATTCATCATCCTCTAACAGTTTGAGATTTTAGAGCAAGTAGTTGATTGTCCTATATCAAAATGGTATTAAAGCGGAAAGTGTCATACTAGAAACTCCTCACACTCTATGTGGAGAGTTCCACTATGGATTTAGGTCTCACCCAGTGTGATATCAATGCGGGATGTATGCATTCTATCTACGGAAGCCATCTATTTTAACAGTTCATTTAAGGGTATGAATTCAAAAATAATAGTGGGATTTGAACTGCCATTATTTCCTATGGTGAGGTTCACCTGAGATTTGGATCAATCTCGTTTTTCTTTTTCTTGTTTATTTTGTTTTGTTTTTTAACACACACCTCACATGAGCACTCAAACCCGTGACTTGAGTTGAAATGCATGGTAGTGCCTCGTTTTTAAGCTCATACCCTAAAAGAAGCTAAAACACGGATTAAACACAAGTCATGGCGGAGCCCATAAAAGATTTTCCACTAGTGCACAATGCCAATGTTGGTGTTTTGTGCTCCACTAAGCATTCCAAGTTGCACGGTGGCCCAAGAAAGGTTCAATGGTTGATGTCTAAATAGATATCATAGTGGCCTTATAAAGGTTTCAATGGTTGGCGTTATTATATTTATTGTTTCTGTTACGTGGTTCACTTTCAATTTGTCTCATTTTTAAGCTTATCTTCTAAAATGAGTTTGAAAAATAGATGAACGGTGTTGATAAAACACACACATCATGGTAGGCCCACAGAAGATCCGTGTCCCTATTTCATCACCTGCCAACGAGGGCAAGCAAGCGTGATATGGTCATCAGGGCTATCAACAGTCCCGGCCAGGGGATTGGCTTCAACCCGATTTTGAAATGCACCTCGGGCCGGGCTTATTCAAATTTCAAATTTGCCTGGCATCTGCGCAAATGCCAACTTGATACATGCGCGCAAGATCTGAACAATTTATCAGGTAGTCCCTGACCGTGGGGCCCACCATTTTATGGGTGCAAATGTGACAGCTCCACTCATCAGGTAGTCCACACTCACATATAGACCATCATAATAACTGATCAACGGTCCACATTAAACAGATACAAGTGATCCCCGTGATGATCGGAGAATCGTGCTTTGCTATGACAATTTTGCAACGCCTCCGTCCGCCTAGACGGGTACGGATTGGGTACAACCCCCACTGGGACCTAGCTACGTACGGACAGTCCTAACAGGGGATATGTGGGGCCTACCTTGATATGTATGTTTTATCCATGCCATCATCTATTTTGATAGATCATTTTATGCTATGATAAAAAAAAGTAGGCAGATTTAATGCTCAAGTGGACCACACTAAAGGAAGCACTGAGGATTACATATTTATGTTTTTCATGCATATAAATATCCCCGCTACTTCATGTGGTGTGGTCCAATTGACCTTTTAATCTGACTCATTTTTGGGCCTATGGCTTAAAATGATCCGTCAAAAGGATGGACAGCGTGTATAAAACATATAGATAATGGTGGGTCCCACATATCCCCGGACAGGAGCGTATACCCAATCCGTGCTGGACGTGGATTTCGTGCCAGAGCCTTTCACAGGAAGTTCCTACGCTGTGATGCAGGTGGGTCTACCGTGATGTATGTGAGAAATCGAACTTGTCCATCCGTTTTGCTAGCTCATTTTAAGAAGTGCAATGGAAAATAAGGTGGATCCAAAACTCAAGTGGGCTGCACGAGATAAAACAGTGGGGATTCAGTGACTACCACTGAAACATTTTTATGGCTACAAAATTTCCGTAGCAGACTAATTTTTTATCGTGTTCACTTCATCCTTCATATTGGGAATGATATTATAAACGGTTTGGATGGCATATAAACATTAAGGTATAGTCTGGGAAGGTTTCAACGGTAGTAAACTCTTCCCCCCGTTTTCCCTCTCGTATGGCCTACTTGAGTTGTGGATCCAATCATTTTCGGTCGCATGTCTTCGTATGATCTCGCAAAACGGACGGATGGGAGTGGATATCTCAAAAACGTCACGGTGGTTCGCACCTATCATCCACGGCAAGACCATCTCACTCGCACGAGGGCAATTTAGACATTTCAGAGATCCGCCGGCAAGATCCCAAAAGGAAAGGAAAGAGAAGGGCAGTTCCTTCTCAGTGAGAGAGAGGAGAGAGGACAGAGGAGAGAGGAGAAGGAAATGGCAGCAAAGCAAATGGAAGAAATACAGAGGAAATTGGTATTACTAAATTACCCTCGAGCAAATGCTCCCGCCCAATCTCTACTATTCGCTGGCATGGAGAGATACTCCCTTCTTGAATGGCTCTTCTTCAGGTCCCCCTTCTCTCTCTCTTCTTTCATCATTTCTATCTACGAAGAGATTGTCTGTTGGTACGGAATCGAATTCCAATTTAGAAGAATTTCGATCTCAAGCGTTGAATTTCTTTGCTCACAGTTTCACACCACTCGTTATGCTTTGTACAATTGGGATTTCTCAAACTGCTATTATGAGTGATAGTGGATATTTCCAAACATAAATTTTGATGATTGACAGGCTTCTAGGTGATAAATCACCATTTACCCAACAAAACTTGCAAGGTGATGTGATGGATCGTGATGAAGAGACAGCCCGTATACAATGTAAGTCTTCCTTCTTACTTACATTCTTTTTTTCTTTTTTTTTTTGGATCGTTGGTGCTGAAATTCTGGGATTTACTAATGCTGTATAATGTCACAGATAGATTTGTCTGTAGAAGTACTGTAAAGTTGCTTGGTTTAGGTTCTGATAAAACCACATCGTTAGTGCTTTATCCATTGGAAGTAACTTACTCTAGAGACTGGGAATTAAACTTGAATTGATGGGAGACTTGAGTCACTACGAATTGAGGTGAACCTCCACGATGTATTCAACTGAGTCTTGCAGTCTTGTCTATTGAATTTACCAGTAGCTGATTGAGATGAGTGCTCAGCTGAGTTTTTGAGGACCTGATTAGTTGACTTGGGTTTTAAAAGAACCAAGTTTAATACCTTTAACTCGAGTCATTTCTTGTTCGAGGCGAGTTGGATGGCATTTTTCGAGCGCTTTATTGACTTTAAAAGCCATGTGATATAACATGGCTAATATTTGACAAGACAAATGGCAAAAATTACCTTAATCTGTCAATAACATGTCTTTTTTTTTTTTTTTTTTTCCTTTTTTGTGTGTATGTGCGTGCGTGTGTGTGTGGAGAAAATGACTAATCCATTGGAACCAAAAGGAACCATATGAAAGCAAGCATTGAAAGTAGAATGTGATCCTCTTGTCACTTCTTTCCGATCAAAATATCAACAAGAGAGCAAAAGCAGGAAGACCAGCCAAAAATAACTAGGCCACAAAGCAAAACATGCCATCCAAAAACAATGTCTTCCCAGTCCCTTCATAGCAAAACAAAGAGGTCCCTTAAAACAAAGGGGCTTTCCACACTTTGGCACACAGATAGCAAGGGTTATCAGCAGAAATCATGCATGTTGGCTCAAATAGGAAGTTTTAAAGAGGTTGTAAAGTGCCCATGCCACATATTCAGAAACAACTAGATAAATAAGATCAATCACCAGTCCCTTCAAGATGATCATTAAATCATCAGAAGTTTGTATGGAATATCCTCACAATTTTCCCTTGGAAAATTTGTTGCTATTGCAAGTATCATTCATACACACACATAGGACACATTGACACATATCCGCACCCACTCAACCCAACCACATACGAGCAGAAATATGCACTTATCTTTGTTATTCAATTTATAATTTTATATTATTGCTAATGATGACTCCTGGTTGCAGATTTGGCAGAAATAGCAAAGTTTTTGGGTATTACATCTACAATTGACACAGATGCCATCCAAGTGAGTTTTTGATTCCAATCATATGAGAGTGGATATCTATATTAAACTTGAGACTGGATTTTACCAAATTAAGTTTGTCATTTGTAATCTCGTCATTGCCTTTGACATTAAAAAGATTCATTTTGTGTAACGAAGTTAAATTAATTTAAAATTGGTACTCATGTTATCCTAATTAGATGCTGGGTGTGTAGTTAAGGGGTCCGATGCTCCTTTGATCTAGTGGTGTGATACTTGCCCATTTCTTCTCCAATTTTCTATCTATTTTTACTTCTGCAAGTGATTTTTTGCATTGGAGATCAACATTGAATTTCAAATCTGGTAGTCAGTGTTAGAGTACGCAGAACTGTGTACACTACCAGTATGGTACTCTGCACATACACACAGGGGTCTGTACCGTGGTTTTAATACCTGGACGAGTCCGATGCAAGTGCAACCTGTCAGAATTGACTTGGAATCAGTTGGACCCTATCCAGTTTGATACCCTGAGTCACCCTTGACTCGGGTGAGTTGGGCCGATTCAGCCTCGGCTTTGGCAAGTTGTGATCGAATCACTGAGTCTTTTAACCATGCTTTTGACCCTAACAATTTGTTTTCTTTCATTTAGGCTCAGTTTCGGCTTCCTCCTGTGCCAAACTTTCATATAAGAGGAAGTTCTAACATCTTGACTGTTGCTTTTCCACTTTGGGTTAACCAATCCGTGCTTATAAACTGTTTTCTGCATTTATCGGTCGATCTACTTTCTGTCTTCTGCATCAAAACCATCACCTGCAGTCATTGGTTAGGCTGAATTCAGTTTTTTTTTTTTTTTTTTTGATTAATGGAAATTTTTATAAAAGGCCCGCTAGCCAAAGCAACACAGGAAAATAATACAAAAAGGAAAAGGAAAGACAAGAGATCCACCCCACAAGAACCCAACCATTAACGGTTAAGGCAATAAACAAACCATTCCGAAATTGACAAAAAAATCTGGTCAACAACCGCCTCAAGCGATCTTGAGGAGTTCCAGAATAGCCTCTTGTTACTTCCGCCCCCTAAGGCCCATCACATAGCCAGCACAACCATTAGCCACCTATTGCTCCTGTACTTCCCGATATAACCTCCGTGCCATGCCCAAAGGAGATCTTGAACCGAGCCCGGCATCACCCATTGCACCTCCGAATAAGTTATCACATGCTCCCACTCCCTACAGGCAAATGGGCAAAAAATGAAGAGATGGTTGATGGATTCCTCATCACAACAACACAAGCAACACATATTCAGAATGACCATGTCTCTCTTCTTGAGATTATCTTTCACTAACACTTTTTTCCTTACCACCAGCCATGTAAAGGCAGCCACTTTCAATGACACTCCATATTAATACCAAAAGTGATACGCATAGCTGTCCCGAGATGGAGGATCTTGAGAGGGATGGAGTAACCCATATAACAATTCGACAAATAACTTGCTTAAAGAGTGCCCCTTCGAAACCTAGGAATCTTCCTCGGAAGAGGGATAAACTGATTGTAACCTGCCTAAAAGGCCAATCAGATCATCCATCTCAGCATCTGACAAATTTCTTCTACATCTCTGGACCCAACAGACATGGGAGCCCACCCAAGAGTAGCAATCCACCACACACACACCCACACCCAAAGCTACACGCGCTAAATTCAGGAAATCCATATGAAGTGGAGGCTCTCCACACTACACATCTTCCCAAAATTTGATTCTAGACTCGTCTCTCAAAATAAAAGGAGATACCTCTGTAAAAATCTTCCCTGATGTAACCCAACGAGGTTTGGGCGAATGGTCTTCACCGTAGGTTTGCACCCTATAGGTGAGGATTCGATTCCCTTCATTGGCTTTACCCGATACACGTGGTCGTGGGTGATTGTGTGTATCCGCAAGGATTAGTCTCACTTCAAAAAAGAGGTGGGGACACCCTGTGTCTTCAAAAAAAATAATCTTCCCCGATGTTCATAACCACCCTCCAAACACGGGAAGCTCTATATGCCTCGAGGATAACTTGGTTTCCCACCCTCCCTCTTGTAGGCCTTATTTAGATGCAATGATCCTCCGCCTCCACTCCAAAGTACCAAAGCCATTTACCCAATAAAGCCAAATTCATAGAGTGAAGATCCCGAAGACCAACACCTCCTTGGGGTATGGGTTTGCACACTTCCTTCCAGCTAATCAGATGAAACTTGGAACCCTCCACATTCCCTTTGCAAAGAAAATCCCACTTTATCTTATCTAATCTTGCACATTCTGCTTGGGGACATCTAAAGAGTGACATAAAGTACAACGCCATGTTGGAGAAAGCCGTTTTGATTAGAGTTAATTGCTCCCCTAAAGAAAGATATATGCCTTTCCACTTGGATAAGTTGCCTTCTATCCTCTCTATGACCTTATCCCACAAATGCTTTGTAGGCTTCCCAATACCTTAGGGAAGACCCAAATATGTGGAAGGAAATGAGTCGGCCTTACAACCAAATGCCCCCGCAATAGCAGACAGTTCTTCTTTAGACAAATGGATCCTTAACATTTCACTCTTAGCCACATTGATTCTCAACCCTGAGACTGCTTCGAAACAAATAATCACCTTCCACAAGTCTTCAATCATATCCAGAGAAGCATCACAAAATATGATTGTATTGTTGGCAAACTGAAGATGCGATCGATCCCCTGAGGTAGACACTCTTAAACCGGAAACAAGCCCGAATCTTGGCTTTTGGCAAGAATGCGGCTTAAAGCTTCTGCCACCACTAGGAAAAGGTACAGCGAAAGTGGGTCATCCTGATGAAGACCCCTAGACGGCTTGAAGAAGCCTTTCGAGGTACCATTCACAAGAATCGAAAAAGAGGGGGAACTAACACAAAGCTTTATCTACCTTCTCCATTTAGAACCACATCCCATTCTGCCCCGCATGTAATCCAGTAAGTCCCATTCAACATGGTTGTAGGCCTTCCACATCAAGCTTACACACCACCTGTTTTTCTCCTTAAATCAAGCATCAATGCTAGGCTGAATTCTGTTGCTGCATTATATCTGCAAAAAGTTTGTTATCTTCACCAATCAGATTGGTGGGCTGCACGGCTGACCCCATTAGATTGGTGGGCCATGCAGGTTGTCTGATCAAACTGTGGTGCCCACACACGTATTATTAACATGTGTACACTGCTCACATGTGTGCACTATTCATCCGTACACATGCATGGGTTGTGCAGTAGCAAGTTAGTTCCTACTTTTAATTTCCTTTAATCTAGTTGCTTGTTGGCTCAATCTATTCTTGTGCCTATTGCTTTTCCATTGTCCTTTCTTCTTTGATCTTGCATTAGTGATTTTCCAAATCAGGTAAGTACAATCTAGGTTTGATTTCTTTCAAATTCATTTTCATCCTGTGCCAGTATATCAATGGGAACCTTTGATCACCAATTGAGGCCTTCCTTCGATATGGGTTTACTTTAGCAGTAGAAAACTTGGAGTAAATCATGGATGAGATATTTACTTGTAAACAAACATGAGCTTGTTCTTTGCTAGTGGATAGGAAAGATAATGCAGCATTTCAAAAGCTTGGTACCCTAGAGCTAATTTCTGAACGGAGCAATTCGATTACATTTTCTATGTCCAATTGCAGGAAACATCCATCATCTTGCAAGGGTCACAACTCACATGGACACTATTTAAGAAGACATACTAAAGAGACATGGCAAAAACCTTGTAGAGTCTCTTGCAAGTTAGATGAGCTGGTAGAGACATATAGTGTTTGAGTGATCCAATGTTCAATCCCTGATAGTGTTACCTTTAAAAAAAAGTAGAATATGTAAGCAAATGCTGGTTTGATTACTTCTAGTTGTGCTTTGAAGCCAATTAAAATTCAAGAGTCTTCAAAGGCTTTTAACCCAAATTTGAGACGGAAAGAAAGCATTATATGAATTGGAGGAATTATGCATTTGGCATTGGCAGTCTTTACAAATCCCGTGCTATCTCAAGAATGTTCAATGCACACCCATTTGGCCCATTCAGAACTTTGTATTGGACAGTCTTTGCAATTACAGTGCTATCTGAAGAGACTGTACAACACACGTACATTTGGAAACTTAGGAATGCTACAAGTCTACAGCTATTGTTGTAATTATTTCGTTTTTATTTCTGGAAATAAATGATAGAGAGGAAAGTGTTTTAGGTAAATGACATTGCTGATTCTAGTTACAGAGAGGATTTTAAGGCTGTCCTGCTGTTATTGTGATTATTTCTGTCATTGAAACTTACTATATAAGTTAATGTGAAGTGATTTTGTTATGGGTTGAATGCTTGTTGATTTGAGTGGTGTGTAAAGAGTCAATATATCATCATCACAGCCTTGTCCCACCTATTTGGTGTTGGCTTTGCCAATCTTGTTTTACCTATCATCTTTAAGGCCCTATTCTCAGTAAGTACAAGCCTTCATATCCCTTCTCAGCACCTCGAGTTGAGTCCTTTTAGATTTTCTCCTTATCTCGCTTTCAGGACTTTCAGCCCTCACCAATTCACCGTCTTATTTGGGTCGCCGCTTTAAAGAGTTGCTCTGTTGCTGTATATATAAAAGAAAGGCCTGCAATCTCACAGCTGTCGCCAATCTGACAACTTTGGAGTTTGATATCAGGGACTACATATAAATGGTTTGGAGGTGAAAACTTAAAATAAATCGAAGAATAGTTAAGTCAACACTTGCATACTTCTTTGTTTTGGCCGACATTGGCCTTTGCAGAATAGGGGCTCATTTCTCCGTAGATACAATATCGATGATTCTTAACTTGGTGCCATACCGATACCACACATTCCATTTGCTTCATGAATCTATTAGACTTGCTTGACATCTGTTAGAAAAATACTTGCTTTCAGAATACCCTATGTTTAAACATCAGTGCCTACTAATTACAGGGACGAGGTAGCTATGAAGATCGCTGTGAAATGCTTCATCTTATTGTTGATCTTGTGGAAGCGAGCTGCTATGCTGATAATCGAGATTGGAGGTTGATATTATTTTTTTTGGTTTATATTATGGGACATTTTTCTTCATGTCTGCTGAGTAATTTTAATGTTTTCTGAACTGAAGTTCGTGGTTCCGCATTCACTTGCTGCAGCATTTTGAACTTAAATGGATCATCCTTTTGGTTTCTCAAAACTTTTTTTTTTTTTTTTTGTATGAAAATTAAAAAGAGGGAGGGTGCATTCTCAAAACTATTTATTTGCTGATTATTATTATTATTATTATTTTGAATTTCTGCAATCTGGTTCTGTTTGCAGTGTTGATGAGCAGGTAGCCAAGGACATACAACTGCTAGATTCCATTGCTGAGAAGCAAGCTCAAATCTTCTCTGAAGAATGCAAGCTGTTTCCTGCAGATGTCCAAATTCAGTCCATATTTCCACTGTAAGCAGTTCTATATCCAGTTCGAAACCGAGATGTAGGTTAAGATTCATATTATGATATATGCCAAATCTAAAACTTAGAATTTTGAGACAGGAGATGTGCCATATACATGTCAATGGTCACCAATATCATTTTTTGTTTTTTGAGAAGGAAAATAAAAAACGATTTCAGAAAAATCAGTTACTGATTTTTGTGCCATAGATTCTTTTGTTTTTTAAAAAGAAGGTTGCTTCGGTGCAAACCATTTCTGTTGAACCAAGGTCAGCTATTTCAGTGCAAGCTTTTCATTGTAAACATGATTTTGCAAGAAGTTTATAGGATTCCTTGCTTTGGACCAAATATGTGGTGGTGTTTGGGTGGGTGCCCTGTTGTTTGATGACTGTAAATTAATATTTATCCAAGACATATCTTGATGTTACACTTTCATATTTTCATGTGGGTCACACTCAAATGCATGCAACTCATATTATAAGATGATTTTATGAAGTTATATCACATAGACCGATCATACATTCTTTGATGGGGACATCTCGCGCACATGCATGCCCCCCCTACGCACGTACGCAAGGAGGAGGAGGGCTCCACCATTGATCTGGATCGATGATGATGTACAGGGAGGACCTCCTAGTTAGAGGATTGCGTTTTGGTTCCTTGGAGTGGACCTAATCGTCATATGAATCCCATCATGGGTTCTCATGATCGTGGCCCTATATTCCAAGCGATCTAGTACTTTGGGTTTTGCTTATTATTGTTATTAGGAATATCATGGACGGTTCAGATTGCTTTGATTAGTTGTTATTTTTTATTATTTCGTCTTCAAGTAATAGGGTGCACACACGGCGCGAGTTTGGGGTATAGGATTTTATTATAAATAGGCACCCCTTGTAGTCTTTTTTCTCATTGATGATTGAATAAAAAAAAATCCTGCGTTTTTTTGCTCCTCTCTGAGTTGTGAAGATCCAATTGGGTGCGAAACCCTCCATTCTTCGAAGGGCTAACTACCGTGGTGCGAAGCCACACCCATCTCGATTCGCCTCCACCTTTTACCATCCATATTCCTCTTCTCCTACAGTCATTCCACCTGTAAATCCATTGTTATTTTGCAGTCGTTCCTTCTCTATAGTAGATTTCTGGAATCTGGCCATACAAGAGGGCTAAAACTTTGGCGGAGCATCACGCATGGATCGTACATCGGATCAAACCAAAACTTGGGGGGATTGTAGTCCAACCCTAACCGACTAGCCCGAAGGAGGGGGTTTTTGGGTTCGTGGGCCCCACGCACGTGCGGACTGCCCTCAACACACGTGCGTTAGGCGTGGCCTGCTGTCCACACGCGCGGGCAGTCTTCAGGTTCACTTTCTCATCTCTTTCACTTCTCTCTTACCTGATTTCCCTAACCCTAACCCTAGATTGTCTTAAACTCCCAATTTCTTTGCCCTTTTTCCAACCCTAGGGTTTCCCGATTTGAAACTTGTGAATCCCTTGGATTGGGGAAATTAATCCTGTGCATGTGTGGCTGAATCTACTCTCCTTTGAGTATTGTTTGGTCTATAATTTTAATTGATCCAGCCCTAGCATGTGTAGGCTTGGACCCGCATAGATTCCCCTTGATTGAGTGCTTGACTTTATGTGGGATGTGGAATTTTGTGTGATTGTTTTGAACTAGTATGATCTAAAGCCTGGAATCACGCATACCATGTTTAAATTTTCATGTCCTGCATCATTCTTGTTCCAATCGAGGGGATGTCGGTTCTTTCTTGTATTGGCATCTTTGTCGAGCTACCCTTATTACTAGGACATTGTACCTGTTCTGGTTTGTAATCTGTGATTGATTTGGCACATGGCTTCCATTGCAATAGAGTCGTTTGTCAGGCTATTCTTTGATTTGGTAAAGTTCTATATGAAGTTATACCACCGACTTAGAATTGAAGCTCTTGTAAAATGCAATTGTTGATCTGGATTGGGTGAGACACATTGATTTGGCTGTCACTTATCCAGCTTTGTATTCAAGGTGGGATGGAAATATTATTTTCAGCTGAAGCCTGAAATATCATGAGATAAGTACATTATTGGATGTATTAGCAGAGGTGGCTACTGGTCCCAGGGAACTGGACCGGGGGTGTTAGAAGTGGTGGTTGTGCCAGTGTTTTTCTGTTAAAGATGGGAGGGCACTCCTCTGATGGTAGAAGCTTTTGCCTGCCTGGCCACTGCTAATAAGATTTTAGCAGCTGATAATCTTGATAAAAAGAACTTTGCTCTTCCAAATGTTTACTTCATGTGTTGGGAAGAGGAAGAAACTGTTAACCATCTATTTCTCGATTGTCATGTGGCAAGAGAGGTTTGAGGCCAATTTCATTTGCTGTTTGGCATTGAATTGGTGCTGGAGGCTTTGGTTTGGGACCTACTGGGTGGATTAGAGGGTCGTTTTCTAGGAGAAGAATCATTATGTGAAGATGGTTCCCTTTGCCATCTTGCAGTCAGTTTGTAAAGATGGGAATAGGAGAGTTTTTTAGAACAAGGTAGCATCAATTATGAGCATCAAATAGCAAAATTTACTTACGTAGAATGTGCTTTGTCAAGGACCAAATTTGGTGATATTCCGAAGGAGTTCTTTAAGTACTGGATAGTTAATGGGGGATGATTGGGATCAAATGATCCTAGAGTATGCACCATGCCTTGAAGATTAAGTAGCTAATGGTTTGAGTATCTGCCTCTGATTTCTTTCCTTCTTTTTTTCTTTTCCCTCTAGGTTTTGTTGGGCCCATTATTATTATTATTATTATTATAAATAAAAATAAATTATTCTTCCCTTTTTTGGCTCTCACATTGAATAGTTTCTACTTTTTGGGTGTTTCTTTTGGAGTAATGAAGGGTTTACTTGATTCCAGCTCTCTCATGTGCCTGTGAGTTTATCTTAACAAAATGTTGGCTAACATTTCCAAAAAAAAAAAAAAAAGTTATCTGGATGTGTATGTTTGTGGAAACTGACAGTGGACAACTACAATTCAATGGTAGGAGACCAACATGTTAAAAAACAACTGCATTACTCCCGTATCGACCATTACGTCGATACTGTTATGCAAGATGACCCCCTGAAATTGGATTTGGAACGGCCGTTATGATTCTCGTAACAGTCGTTATGCATAGTAACCTTAAAGAAAACAGGGAAAAAAGATAACAAAGAAATGGAAAAAAAAAACATACATGTTTCTTCTTCTTCCTTTCTTCTACGACTGCAGCTGCCGCAGTGCTGCTTCTTCTTCTTTCTTCCTTCCCCTCTAGTACGCTCCCATCCCTCACTTTTTCCCTCATCTCTCTCTCTCTCTCTCATGTTTTAAAAACGAATGGAAGCCGTGGCTGTTTCACAACCAAGCATTAAATTATTATTTTTTAATACTCTAGCGGTGTACGGCACTCACTGCACTTGCACTGTTTCGCTGACCGTGGAGTTCGGATATTAACGAACTCTATCGAAGAGTTGTGTGATTCCCGTTGAAGCATATACTTGGGCGGTGGGTGCAGGGCGGATGATTTCAAAACAGACTTCGCTGACTGTGGGCCCCACCTCGACGTATGTAATGTATATCGTTGCCGTCCATCATTTTTCCAGTTCATTTTAGGGCATGGTCCCTAAAATGAAGCAGATCCAAATCTTGAGTGGACCATACAATAGGGATTGGATGCCCACCGTTAGCAACTTCCTACGGTCCATTGTAATGTTTATTTGCCATTGAACCTATTGATAAGGTCATATAGACCTAGATGAAGGGAAAACACAAATCGCAGCTTGATCCAAATTTTTTTTGATCCCAAGAAGTTTTTAATGGTGGGAATTCAATCCCTACTATGTGGTCCACTTGAGATTTGGATCTGCCTCATTTTTTGGGACCATGCCTTAAAATGAGTTGAAAAAACGGATGGAGGGCATGGATATACAACACATACATTGAGGTGGGTACCATTCAAGGCCTTACACGCTAGTGGTCCACTTGAGATTTGGATTTGCCTCATTTTTGGGACTGTGCCTTAAAATGAATTAGCAAGACAGATCGACGACATGGATATACAATAAATGCATCAAGGTGGGCCCCACGTACATGGCGCTAAAAGAAATTGTTCATGAGGCATATATTAATCCAAAATTAATCAATTAAGTTATGGGACCATTGTTTTTTTTTTTTTTTTTTGAACGATAATTGAATTTTATTAAAGGCTCACCAAAAGATTGGCAAGAAAAGATTACAAAGAAAAAGAAAAAGAAAGGGGAATTAAAAAGAAGGACAATCAATCCTTCACAAGGGAGCCCCAAAAATATGAGGGCCGAAATATGGCCTTTAATCCCTTCGATGGATGAGGAAGAATTTCTAAAGCAGCGACCATTCCTCTATGCCCAAACAACCCACCAAACAGCCAGAAGGGATATGTGCCAACAAGCCCCATTCCTCATGACCAAGCCTCCTCTATGCCAAGCCCATGAGTGATCCTTAACATGATTTGGCATTGGCCATGAATGAGTGAAAAGAGAGATAACGTATGACCACAGATAAGCATTGAAGTGTTAAGAAATGAACATGTGGTCGATAGTTTCCTTAGCTTGTTGACAAAGGTAGCATCTATTCGGGATGAGAAAATATTGCTTTTGGAGATTGTCTATCATCATGACTAGCATAAAACCAAAAATGAAAAGCATGACCCCCCATTCTCTTCCAAAGGAGGACGAATCAACTTGTAGAAAGAGCGCACGGAAAAGCACCCAGATCTATGAGCATTCCAAACCATGCTGTCTTCCTCGCTTGAATGAACAACGAGACGGAGCTTATCTTGGAGAGCAAGGAAATCAACTATTTTTTTTTATCCGAGAGACACCTTCTACACCAGGGGGGTGTTCCCTAATCGAGAAACAGTCCGCAACTAGGATATCTGAAAAGGGAGCAAGGCGAGCGAGGTTTGGATAAACTTGAGATCACCAATGGAGAAGGAAACGCCTTCTTGAAAGACATTCTTAAGCGCCATGATCGATCTGCAAGTATTAGTAGCCTTGTAAAGAGAAGACTCCTTTGTCTCCCAACCCCCCATTCAAGTGTCATATTTTGAAGCAATAATTTTCCTCTAGAAGTTCCCTTCTTCCGTGGCAAAACGCCACAACCACATGTGAGAAGGACCATTGTTGCTAAGTCATATTCCCAAAATCAAATTGTTTGAACTATTTTAATTTCAATTTGGTATTTTTGAAATAGGACCATTTGGTATTTTTCATTTTCCACTGTCCAATAAATGTCCACCGATCCATTAATGGCATAAGTGCCAATAAATTGCATGAATTTGAGGCTGATTTGGTTCATTGAGTGGTCCGCCAAATCGGCCCCAAATTGGCAACACTATTCACCCAAATTTAATTTCAATTTTTCTTAAGATCAATTAAGGGAAATGATATCAAATTGTTAGGTATTTAAATTGCATAATAGGACAAAAATGTCTCTGGACTATATGTTGAAATGAAATGTACATGAGTCGCGATGTATGTAATACTCCAATACTGTAAATAATAGTAAAACTTGCAAATGTGAGATGTTTTGGTATTACATTCATTTAAATAAATTTATCATTAATATTGTACAGTTAGAAAAATATATATAAGGTTTGTAGTCAATCCCAGGTTGTAAGGTTTATAAATTCATCAGACAACTTGATACAACATTCTCACTAAAGAGTGGACCGTAACATTGCCATAAATATGTACAAAAAAAAAAGAAGAAGAAGCATATTTGGCATATTTACATTTTTCTGGATTTTTTTGGACATTTTTCTTTTCGAAATTTTCAGGAAAATTTTTTAAAAAAAAATCAACTGATATGGGAGCGTAACAGCCTTTATGGGGACTCAAGGCTAGGAAGTGGGGACTAATCCACGCCATTGCTTCTTCTTCTTCTTTGAAGAATAATAAGATTTTATTAAGAAAAAACGACAGGCTACACCAAGAATTAGGGGATGGGTAGATGATGAGAAATCATTGCACCTATTACATCAAGGACCATCTCCTAATATCCCAAGATTTGCTTGTGGCTACATTGTGCTTTTTATAGAGAATAGCATCTAGTGTAGAATTCACCCCTTTGAAGCATGGGGCATAAGACACCAACATGTACCTAAGCTATACACTACTTCTAGATTTTTAATTAAAATAATGAAAAATAGGGCAAAGAGTAAATATAAGCCAGCACCCATCCTTCAAGCGACAAAACTGCTGATAGAGAAGAAATTGCGGAGATATTCTGCAGTATGTAGAATGCTGTCATTTTCCACTGTATGTGGTGCCTGCAGTATTAGGAGCTTCCAGAAATGTTATGAACTGGGTGAATGCTGGGTGTGCTCCTTGGAAATTGAGGAGATGATTGCAGAAGTTTGGGATCTATGAAGACGCCAGCCAATCCAATTCATCCAAATTGGGGGAGAAGCAAATGAGGTGGCTGACTCTCTTGCTAAAGCAGGTGTATCCAGACAAGGGTTGAAGGTGTGGGATCATAGAAGTATGTAATTCCCGAGTCGCAGACCCAATTGTGTAGTAGTTTCTGGTTTTTAGCTTTCTGTAGCTATTGGTTCTGTGCTGTTATATCGTTGTCTGTTTTTTCCCTCTCTCTTAATAAAAATGAAGTTAACCTTAAAAAATAAAAATAAAACCAGTAACAGAACTAATTTAATATTGTTGCCCATATTATTTCACTAAAAGCAATGAAAATATTAGTTTATTTTTAGTGAAAAAAGCAAGATATAATAAATCATTGATGACGTTAGTTGACTTTACCGTTTTCCTGAAAAATAGCTTGTAGCATATGTAACTTGTGCTTCAGCTCATGTTTCTGCTCTAGCTATTGTTTCCTGGGCTTTTATGCTTGCTAACATGCTGAAACATATGCTTTTCCACTCCTGCACAGCTGCATCTGAATATGCTTCCCTTTTCATCATTTCTTAACAAAGTTTTCTCAGGCACTCACCTAGGCACCCCATGGGTGGTCTGAAGCTTAGGCAGCCATTTATGACTAGCGATAGTAAGTACCAACCATAGAAAGGGCAAAAAATAATTCCCCCCTCATATAAGGGTGAGATGGGGTTCCATCAAACCTAAGAGAACTTGCTTTGAAAAGATTGAAATATCCATACTCGAGGGTTTATAACTACATTTTATATGCTTCTGATATACTAAAGTTTACATTGTCATTCCGAATCAATATGTTTCTTCATTTTTAGGACTATTTGATGTCCACTATTTAGAAAAGACTCGATGACTTATGATCTAACTGAACTTATGGCCCTTGATAGAGTGGAATGGCAGAAAAGGATTCATGTAGCTGACCCCAATTAGTTGGGACAAGGCTTTTTTTTTTTTTTTTTTCTCATGCACTCACACCCCACACACACCCACGCACTCACCACAGTGGGATTTCACCACAAAGGGTACTCGAATCCATGACCTCGTGTTGAAACTCTTGTGAGTCTACCACTGTCAAAACTCTTGTGAGCCTAAGGTTTAGATGATGACGATGATAATGATTTGATGTCCACTATTTTCAGTCATATTGATGTGAAGTTCTTTTGCTTGATGGAAACCGAACAAGTACCACATGTTGCCTGTTTGTCAAAATATGAAACAGGTTGTAACTCCCTTTTCTTTTAATCAAAGCTCATTTGCAGGCCAGATGTCTCTGAACTGGAATTGCAGCTCTCTGAACATTCAAAGAAGCTGTTGAACTTACAACAGATGGTTCAGGACTTGTCGTCTAAGGTCTGTTCCAAGCCCATAGCCTTCCTATCTTTTACTCTTAGCAATACGGGTCAGGTGTTGTTTCTTGAAGTAGCTTAGTTGCTTGATCATCGGCTTGGTAGAGGCTTTCTTTGTTGTTTAATTAAATTACGTTTTGGAGCTGCTTTTATTGCTTGGCAGGGCTGTCAGGCTGCCGGGCTTATTTGAAAATTTGATTTTGCTTGGCCTGGGCTGAGTCAATCTCAGCCCTATTATTTCTTGGATGGTTTATGTTGAACTGCAGTGGTGAAATTTTTGTGGCTTGAATCGATGCTCACATTCCCATCCTACACACTTTCATCTTCATAATGCAATGCCCAAATTCCTCCTGACATTTTGATATTTTCTTTGTTCAGAGTTGGATATCGAATGACAAATCCTATAGGGACAATCCTAATTCCTTTTCTTTTGTTCTAGAGTGGAACCTCATTGGCCTTTTTCTAGGATGTGACTCTCACTTCTAAAAATATACTATATGAATCCCCGTTCCGACAAGGGTTTGCCTACTTGGCAGCCCGCTGTTATTTTCTTTCTATTTTATGGTTTTTTTTTTTTCCTTTTAATGCTATGAAATGGGGTAATTGGAAAGAAACTTTCTCATGTGCTCCATATAACACATGACATCAGTGGGGCCCACTGTTGTGTATGAAATCCACTCAGAATTTTTATCACTGTTTCATCACCAACTTCCAGTGCTTGATGCCCAATGGCAATAAAATAACAAAGGTTGAATCTTGAGTCTTGACTGATTTGTAATGGTTGTAACTAAGGCCCTAGGAAATGAACATATCAAACAATAATTAAATATGGAAAAAAGTGTTATCCATGGTAATTCTACTTTGTATACACTTGCATTCTTGTGTGGCCTAACTGCATAAGATGGAAATTCAACATTCTTATTTCTTACAGTGCCCTGTCTCCCCGGCCAAAGTTCCAGTTACACATTTTTGTCCCAGCACATGTTGGCTAGTCATTTACTGTGATTGCCTTCAATGTTTGGACTGATGAATGGAACAATTGGACCCCACCTTATTACACAGCCTTATACATCAAGCACGAAAACCAGACATTTGGCTGTTGCATATTTCCATATATCTGGGGATGCAACTTGGGCAGGTTTGGTTGGGTTGAGGGTCAACCCAAGCCTAACCCTCAAGAGGACCCAACTCGCAGCCTGACCTGACCTGAATTCCAACCCGAGTTGCGCAGCCTGAACCCAACCCAAAGTCCTCTATGCTCGATCTGACCCGAACCGACCCTGCCCAACCCAGATAGATGTGATTATTCCCACCTGGCCTAACCCAACCTGAATTTGTTCAACCCAAACCCAACCCAAGTTCAAATTGGGCTGGCGTTTTCCAACCCATACCTAATCCAAGGACCTTGAAAACCTGACCCAACTTGACTGAAATTGGGTTGGGTCAATCAGGTTGGGTTGACCTGAATCCAAGTTCCAGCCCAAATGTCAAAGAGGTAAAGCCATTGGGAATGGGATTTATAAAGCCATCCTGATTTTCAACAATACCTTATTGTATATTAGCAGAGAATGAAGTGCTTCCATTTGAATATACATCTCCCCTTTTTCTTCTTCGTCTGGTTTGGGACAATCTCCTTATGTATTTGGGCATCTTGGCTGTTTAGCTTCTGTATGACCTTCTATCTTTAATTCTTTTCACGTTTCCGGTGTAGCATCATTACAACCCAGATGAGGAGTATGCTGAGGCAGAGCAACAGCTGCGGGCACAGTTGGAATCTTTTCTGGAAACTGCAAGGTCCTTCAACATGATCTACAACAAGGTAGGGAGCATGCTTGCAAATGTCTTTGACCTTTCTTCAGGAGTTTTTTTTTTTCTTTCTTTTTTCCCCCCCTCTTTGCCATATGCAGTTAAAGATCTGCTGAATTTTTCTTCAGCAAATATTTTTTGCAATTATGGGTTAAACAATCATTTATATGTATACCATTACCATACGCTTGGAAGTTCTCCAAAAAGCAGTGGACTGGATGCGCTCTGTGCAAATCACAACCATTCTATGAAACTGGAACCTGCTTAATGGTGTTCCCTTTCTGCCCCAAACCACTCGCATTCCATACATACTAATGATCTGGAGCTGGAAAGGCATGGAAACCAGTGCCTGCTTAATGCGGTTCCCCTTTTGTGCTCTGCCTCAATTCCAAGGTGGATTGGTTCACTGAAGAAGCGGAACTGAGCTCGATTCAGGCATACTTCTAGTTAGTCCCTGAGTTTTTTTTAGATATTCCTGAGATTCCTCAAGTTTTTTTTTTTTAAAATTTTGGATCGATGCTGCTTTTGATGAAGGAAGCAGTTTGGATGTATTTGTCGCAGATAAATGTTAAGTTGGCTTATTTCTGTGAAATTTCAGACACAGATCAGAGGTTCGGTTGATCTGATTTGACATTCCAAAAAAGAATTCTGTTACAAATGGTTTTGAATTAGTTGAAATATCTAGATTTTTTTCTTCTTTCCAGTGTTACTCGTTTCTTCTTTCTGTTTATTTATGATCTTATCACTATTTTCTCTTGCGCTCAAGGAAGTTTTTAACAAATATTATTCGTTTGTAGGAAATTCGTCCTTGGACACATATGATGGAAGTGCCTCAGTTGCATGGATTTGGCCCTGCTGCTAATCGATTGTTGGAGGCTTATAAAATGCTTTTAAAGGTATCAAAGTCCAAATAGAACTCTGAATCTTCCCTAGAACTATGCAATTGCCTTGGATCTATTGGTTTTTCCTGACAGTTATTTTATGTTATACTTGATTAAATTATACGTTGTTGCAAGTTTGCAACCACACCTTACACAGTTATTCATCTTTCAAATATATGCACAACAGTATGCCAGGATGATACATACAATGCGCAGCTTGAATTACTGACATTTGCATTCAGGCCATCACTCTGGACATGTGGATTCCACCTTTCGCGATTGGACTGTTGATCTGTTGGGGATCATTGTGGATTAGTGATGTTCCAAAAAACTACTTCGTAGGACCGTTGTAATCATCTGATTGTTTGATTGCAAATGGATGGTTAAAAGGAAACACAGCAAACAATCCATATGCTATGGCGAAAAGGTCCACTGATCAGACACTGGACATTACTTTGAGGAGATATTGGTCCAATTCCCATCAAGTGGGGGTTGTACTAGATGCTGATTTGAACCGCTGAAAGGTGGGGCCCATCTGTGCTGGATGCTTGCCAAATGATGATGCTGTCATTCAGCTGAGCATTGTATAAAATCTGCGTCAATTGGAAGTTATGAATTACCGCTCGTTCTGGAATAGCATATCGTTGTAACTTTCACTATCAGATGTGTGTACCTGACATATTATCTCCTGATAATGGACCTGTGTTAAACTTTCAGCTGGGTCCAGGACTGCAGGTTTGAAATTCTGAGTAATAACATTTCTGACCATGGTTTTTTTCTAACAGTTTCTGTGGAACCTGAGGAACCTTCGAGATTCTCATGCAGCCGTTGCCATTGGGTCTGAATCTAAGGTGGAGGGACCATCGTCTTCCGTCACAAGAATAATCGCCGAGTGCGAGTCTGCATTGACATTTTTGAATCGTGATCTTGGGGTCCTTTCAGCTTCCGTTGCTCGAGAACGAGGTGAGAGGGCCCATGGACATGCTTTAGAGTAGGATTTGTCAAAAGCCTTTAACAGTTTCTTTCTTGAAAGCATATTCATGGAAATAGCCTAGTCATGCCTGCTGATTTTTCAGATTATGGGAAGGCTGGCCCTTTTGTATGTTGTTTATTTGGAAATCAATCAAATGCTGTTTGTTTTGAGGCAGTGTGTAGAATTTCATTTGAACTAATGAGCGAATAGCATTCAAATTAGGAGATGTAATAATGGATTCCTGAAATATAAAGAACCACACCTAATTCCTGTAAAGACTAGGATTTGCTATGTAATGGAAAGACTCATGTAAGCATGGTATAAATCTTGGGTGAAGAATAGGGTTTGGTACCAAAGAACAATAGTGCATCATGAAAGTTGAAAGTTCTATGCCCATGTTTAAAAGCTTGAAAAACTCAATGAGTCAACTCTGTCAGGACCTAATTATTTTTTCTTCCTCATCATCATCTTCTCCTTGGAACTTGAATACTCTATGAGTCAACTCGGTGAGGACATAACAGTTCTTTCTCTCCGTGTAAATCTTTACTAATAAATCCGATTGTTGATTCATTGATAGGGCTGGCAACGAGCCGGTTTTGGGCTGGTTTACCCAATTCTTAATTGGTTGTAAAAGTCAGCCCTGAGCCCAACCCGTGTTAGACCGGGAGCCAAAACCTGGCAGGCCAGCTCACCATTGCTGGAGATTGCTTATAACCCACAGTTATCGTCCCAGTTTTAATATCCATTTTAAAGCCCGTACTTTTTGAAAAAACTCGTATAATTGATCAAATGTTAAAAACTTTTTATATTTCGAAAGATAGTCAAGAAGCTCTTTTTTACCCCAACTGAATTAAACACTTTTTAAAAAAAAAAAATTAATTAATTATATATAAAATTTTGCAATAAAACATTTTATTCAAAAACAAAACTTTAGGGCAATTAAAAAAAGAGAAAAGAAATTGGTGCTCACCAGCTATTGATTAGATTGAGTATAAGGTGAAATTTTAAAATTGAGTAGGTGTTTTTTATTTTTAAAATTTTAACGGATATGATTAATTTATATGAGGATTACTTGAAAATGAAGGATTTGAGAGAGGCAAAGCCCCATTCGACTATTTATATACATTATTGCTCATCATCATCATCTAAGCCTCATCCCAACTAATGGGGTCTTCTACGTGAATCCTTTTCCGCCTGTCCATTGTATCAAGGGCTATAACTTCAGTTAGCCTAGAGGTCATCAAGTATTTTCTTATTACATCCACCCATGTCCTTTGGGCCTTCCCCTTATTCTTCTAGGCCCTGTTTGGTCGGCAGGATTAAATGGGATGGAATTGCATTAGATGGGATTAACACCATTTTTGCACAATGATTGCATGTTTGGAAATACCATGGTATTCTGACTGTCTAATCCCCACGTTTGGTATCAGATTTTTCCGATGGGAACAACATTGTATTCATGGAAACCCATGTTTGGTGGACCATAGAATTGTAATCAACAGACCAGATTCATAGCTGATGTCAGTCACTTGCACATGTATACAACCCAAATGTCAGGTGTAAAGTGTGCATATGGATGGACGACATGGATAAAACACATGCATCAATGTGGGGCCCACAGATGTAGTGGATTTCAAAATCCACCGGAAATCTTGCACCGAACCGAATGCAATTCCATCCCATCTAATCCAAACCACGTATGGAATTTTCGTAGGACCCAATGCAATTCCATCCCACCTAATCCCACTTAAACCCACGTACCTAACAGGTCATTAGAGTCCTCAACTTGTATAAACTCACTCCTAATTGGTGCAATCCTTGGTCTTCATTGCACATGACCAAACCATCAAGTTTATTTTCCCTCATCTCGTGACTTATTGGTGTTACTCTTAAATTCCTTCGAATGGATTCATTTCTAATTCTTTCCTTGTCTTGCCATTTATCTATTTCAACATCCTCATTTCAGCTACACGCATCATGTGGATATGTTGTTCCTTAACTGTCAAACATTCTTTCTCATAAAGCATGGCTGTTTCTTATAGCCATCCTTATAAAATTTCCTTTTCAGTTTGAGTGGTACAGGACGATTGTATAAACTCCAAAGGCACATCTCCATTTTTTCAATCTCGCTTGAATTCTATAGGCAACATCCTTCTCAATCTCTCAACTCATAAATTATCGACCCAAGATATCGAAAATGGTCATTTTGGGAACCTTCTTGGTCATTAATATTTAATAATTCTTTAATCCCACTCCTATTATTTAAAAAATTACATATCATATACTTTGTTTTAGTCCGACTAATTAAATCTCTAGATTTGAAAGCACCTCTCCATAAATATAGCTTTGTGTTTACTCTCTCGTCTTGTTAATCAAAACTATGTCATCCGCAAGCAACATGCATTACGGGATCTCTTCTTGTAAATGCCTTCGTTGACTCGTCCATAACCAACGGAAAGGTATAGGCTCAATACTGACCCTAGGTGCAAGCCTACAATAATTGAGAATTCACTTCTCTCCATTAGTGGTTCTCACATTTGTTATTGCTCCTTCATAAATATCTTTAATTATGTCAATATATCTTGTCTCTAATAATATTGATTATCTCCTCTCCTAATGCAAGTTTTATTAACAAAATCTTATCACTTACTCTCTTAACATCTACAACTTTATCCTTTAAATCTTTGTCTACTACTATCTGTATCTCATTTCTATTAAAGTCTTTTCCTATATATCAAGCTTATATTCATCAATTGCTTTAGTTTTAGTCCCATTCCACATAATTTCGTGAACACAAGATATGTCAAGTCTCCTTCATTTCATCCTCCCTACGAAATCTTTACTCTTTCCAGTCAATGTTTTTATATTCTATTTGGCAAGTTGAATCCTATTCTCCTGGATTAGTTTTTTAACCTGCCCGCGTCCAGAATGGCACAAGAACCTTGCTTCTCATAGCATCTGGGCTGTTGTGGTGCATCGCTTCTAGGGGATGCCCTAGCCAACCCTTACCCATTTCACTTACAAGAACACCCTAGCATAAGTTTGGAATGTCATATTACTTAGATTTATGTTGAAAGTTTTGGCGTCAGTTTGATGTTAGTTGCCAACCTGACACAACCCCATCTTTTATCCTGGCTAGGACTGGCAATGAGAGTATAAAACTCCTATAGGTACAATGTAATAGACCATTACCTAGGTTGATTACAATAAAGCACTATCTAATACATTATTTTTCATACAAATAAAAATTCTAATTATCTTACTTAAAATTTCTATCTTAACCTTATTTATGTATAATATAAAAACACAAATACAGCTGTTTTTTCATTCCGTTTTTCGGAGTCCAAACTGTACTAAAGCCAAGCATTTCACTCCGACTTCCCTTTTTTAAATCGTATGCTTGCTGAGACACAGACCGAATTTTCCATACCTTTTTTTTGCCACTTTGCAGACTATTTTTACCATCTATGACAAACCTGGAATCCCACTTATCTTCCTCATAATATCGAAATGCAATAATATTCAGGATTTCTATTTCATGCGGTTGTGGAGGTTGTTGCGGATGCAGGGACATGATGAGACTGCAGAATTATTTGATAATCTTGTAGGTGATGGCTCCTATGCGTTCACATGGTATACACGTAACTCAAACTAAATAATCCAAATCATGGGACCCAGTTAATTACAGGTCAGAAGTCATGATCTCAAAATTAGATAGATTGAATGATCCTCAACCTTAAGCCAGTGTAACTTTTTATTACTATTTATGATTATTTATCAAAACTGGGCCTGTATTTTCTACGGTATAGTTAGAGCCATCTGCATGCCATATGGACAGTGTTTGAGTGCATCCATATGAACCATCTCTACCAAAGTGTCAAGGGTTTCCTCAATAAGACTGGTGACTTGAGCTTATTGGGGTGGCAATGGGTTAGGTTTGGGTCAGTCGGAGCCTGAGCCATTTATCGAACCAACCAAGAACCTTAGACCCATTAATGCCTGACTTATGATGCAGGACAATTAACCACTAAAAGCTCGAACTGATAGAGCATGACGAATTAATTCCATTATCTCATAGCCCATGCCCTACATCGCATGGGTTAGGACCTCGGCCGAATCCCATCATGAGCCCCACATCACATGGGTACTGCCTCACACGAGCCATCCGCCTCACATGGGCCGCCCACCCCTAGTGTGCCCCTACATCCTACAAGCAACCTCACTCGAACCCGGCGTGAAAATGCCCCTACATTAACTTGACTTGCCGAAAATTCATCAAGCCCAAGATCAACCCAATCCGATCTATTTAATTAAAACTTGGTCCGGCTCAATCAACCCAACCTAATCCAGCACAACCCAACAGTTTTAAGGATGCAATATGGATATATTCCCAGCTCAGCCCACTTGTTGGAAACATACATCATATCTATGTATTTATACTTATGTTATTTTGTTAGGGTTTTGAGGCGGCTCAAGTTTGATTGTCCACCACGGCATGCGCCTTTTATGCGGTTAGGGTTTTGAGGCGGCTCAAGTTTGATTGTCCAACACGGCATGCGCCTTTTATGCGGTCCACTGCATGTCTGTGATACTGAGGGTGCAGGTTGTAGATATTCCTAATGGATGAATAGGACAATTATAGATGTGTAAATCTGTAATTTTGAATGATGATGGTGATAATGACGACGACGATGATGGGAATGACAATGACGGCAGCTTTAGCGGCGAGTGATGATAATTAAGATGTGGGGCCCACTGTGAGCACTTGCAGTGTGGTCCACCCTGAATCATCGAGCTTGACTAAAGAAATTAGATTTAATGTTTCCAAACAAACTAACAAGAGTTTTTTAGGGGGTGGGACCCCCCTCTTTACTTTGTCCCATGGAAAGTCATGTTCTTTCTATTTTCATAGAACAAGTATAACTGGCAATGATGGAGGCCTCCTCAACATGGCCCACCTCACAACATGCCATATACCTTGCTAGATATGGACGTGTTGGGTCATTGATGAGAGGTGGGGCCAAGAAACCTGGCAAACCCACTCATTTTGCCACGTGTCGATGTAAGGGAAGGTCACATGGACGATTGTCCTCATCGCCAGGGGGACCACATGGATGGCTACATGTGGGCTCCAGGATCTCTGGGTGGCATGATGTGGTGGTGGTGGTGGTGGTGGGGCCCATTTGTTTTCATTTTTTAACTGTGGAGGAGCAACTCAATGAACAAAGGACTTAGGTTTGGAGAGGGCGTGTACTCAATGGGTTACCTTGTCTGTTGGTTTTGATATTGTTAGTTGATGGTGCCATCTATCTAAGTCTTGGATGGGGTATGAGAATGGCATTGTATGCCATTCTCTTTCTAATTTTCATGAATAACTAAAGAATTTTAATTCATGCATGATGAGGGGCATTCTCATGGGCCAAAGCTGACACAGAGAGGATCCAAGGAAATTAGTTAAAATTGTTATATTAGGATGTGTGAACGCCATCGCCATCCCATGCTTAAGTATGGAAGATGCTCCCACTTTATTGGCTATTTCTTCGGTTGCTCTGGTTTGGTTTGATTTGATTTGAATGTGGGATTAACTCAAAGATAAAAGTGTATTTAATTTAGAGTTGCTACTAGTCAAATGGAGCTTTTGACCCTATAGCTAGTTAGAAACTGTAAAATTGCTTAAAGGTCAGGGAATCGTAAGTGTCTTCAACTCAATCGACTCCTACGGTTGGTCTAAAACCGTATATTCTGAGTAATGCCTCAGTTATGAAGAAGGAAGGAGTTGTGTATCTTTTTCTGCCCGCACAATATGCAATCTTTACTTTATAGGAGTTAACGATTTTTTAGGGGATTTGGTGAAGTTTCAACGTTATTTTATCTACCCATGCTTTGTGGAGTTTAAGACTTCGAACATATAAAAAGAGAAAATAAACAACAGTCTTACTACACAATGTTTAAGATTGTAGGCAAAATAAAGAAAGAAAAAAAGATGGACAAAAGCACATATTGCAGAATAAAATATGAAAGAAAGTGAGTGTATGCTTTTGATGTGTAGAATGGAATGCAAACTGATTTGGAGATGCGAAAAAGAGAATGGGAGACCCGACACCCTTTTCTGCAAATGAGATGGTCTGATGTTTGCGATTTCAACCTTACCCTTTGACTTTGCTTACTTCTTAAGTGGATTGTTTTCCTTGGATCTAGCCTCCTAAATCGAGCTGGGGCTCGATGTCAATTGAGGACCTTAGAAGTCATTGGAGCATAGGACACTCTCGATGCCTCTCTCATCCTGTTCTTGACTCTCCTCGTGTCAGTGAGTCTGGAGGTCGATTTTATAAGGAAAAACCGTCGGCTAGTGGTTGGCCGATGGTGAACACTTGGCAAAAATTCACCATACAAGATTTGTTATAAGGTATCTAAATTTTTGGTCCGATGAAAGGTGGTGCCAGGTGTCCATCGATCTATGTTGCACTATAAAATGGGTCTCTTGACACCCGTAGGGGTAAAAATTGGGATCAGAGATGATGATGTCACCATCGGCTAGCCATTTAGTTCGTTGGTTGCGTTCGGGAAGTGCTAGTGCAACCCATTTGTATTTGCAATGTATTACGGGTCCGATAAAGATGATTTTAGGGTGCTAATCAGGGATCCCAAAGCATGTGGATAATTGGCCAAGATCTAATTTGTCAGGTTCCAGATCCGTTAATCAAATTTGTCAATTGTTCCTACGACGGGCAGCATGCCGATAGTTAGGGGTGTACATGAACCGAGTTAGCTCAGTTAGCTTGCTCGACTCGGCTTGAAAAAGCTTGATTTGACTCGATTCGAAGTTGAGTTCAAGCCGAGTTGAGCTGATTTTTTTAGCTCCAAAAATTTCGAACCAAGTTCAAGCTTGCCCGACCTCGACTCGACTTGGATCGAACCCCAACTCGAATCGAACTCAGATTGAACTAGTTTGGTGGCTTGGTTACTTTGATATTGATGTTGCTCACTAAGTGTTTGATAAAATGACTCAACGAAGTGTCGGCTAGTGGTAAGGAAGGTATGTATATGAAACAAATACAATTTTTCCTTAATTTTGAAGTTGCGTATAAGGTGTTTGATGAAATACTTGTAAACAGCTACTGTTGTTTTACATATAGTGAGAAATTGAAAGTGCACTATATGTGTTTGTAAAAATGCCACAGATGCTCGATTTTGGCTTGAACTCGGCTCGAAATGGCCTGAGCTGTTGATCGAACTGAGCCAAGCTGGCTCGATCAGGCTCGAGGACCGAGCCGAGCCGAGTTTGAGCTGAGGTTAGCTAGTGGCCGCGTTGAGTCGAGTTGAGGCCAGCTCGACTCGGTTCGACTTGGTCTACACCCCTAACAATAGTCCTGTCCCTTTGATGATCAATTGGATTTTCAACTGTCCTCCAATTATCAAGGGTGATTTTATCAAAACTCAGCAAAACTCAGACGAGTAGTTTAATCTCATTTTAGATGAGGTGTCTACAAGATACGATTGGCTTAAGATCCAATGGTGTAAATTTGCATGACCATGGTCCCTTATATGGGGAATAATCACATACATTAGAATTTTGGAGCTTTGTTGGGCCAAGCATGTTGTATGAGTACCATCCAACTCATCCATTAGACGCCCCCTCCAACGTTAGGTCTATATCCCAAAATCCAGGTTGATCTGTAAGACAAGTTGGCCACACCAAAGAGAACAATGGGGAACACCCACCGTAGAATAGAATGTGGGGTCCACCATGTTGTGTATATGTCTTCAACATAGTCATCAGGTGGGCCTTACCAGGATGAATAGACACAATGAAACACTGGCCATTCCAAATTTGATCTGGGCCATAAAAAGTAAATGTATAGGTTTAGGTGTGATTGTACATTGAACCCCTGTGGTGGGTCCCACTAGAGTTCTTGATGATTTTGGGAACCTACAGTGCCCAAAAGAAGTCACACCAGATGCATGGTTTTGATTTCAACTACACACATGGGTCCGTCCCACAGCTTGAAAGTGTTGGTAATTATCATACATTCCAACGCATATGATCATTTCCCGTTGTCTGCTAAAGAGAAATGATCTAACAGGAAGCTATGTGTACTTTCCACTGCAACTGTCAGCTGGTCGGGTTCTAGAATACCCGTACTCAGATTGATCGGGTTCTTCGGATGCGGTTTGGCTAGTGGCCCCAGCACCAACCAGCTAGCTGATGTCAAAGCTTTGTGACCCCACTGTGATGTATGTATTTTATCCATGCCGTCCATCCGTCTTCTTAGCTCATTTTAAGGCATTAAGAAAAAAATGAGGAAGATCTAAATTTTAGATGGACCACACCACAGGAAACAGTTAGGATTGAATGCTTATCATTAAAAGCTTTTCAAGGTCCACGGAAGTTTCGTGCCAAGCTGATATTTGGGTTTTCCCTTCATCCAAGCCTGTGTGACCTTATCAACAGGTTGGATGGCAAATGAACTTTATAATGAGGTTTAGGAAGTTTTTAATGGTGGGCATTCAATCTGCGATGTTTCCATTGTTATGGTCCACTTGAGATTTGGGTATGCCTGACAAAATAGATAAACACACATATCATAGTGGGCCCACATAGCTTTGACACCAGTTAACTAGCAGGTGTTGGGATCACTAGCCAAGCCGCGTCCTGCATGGAGCAGGACTGAGGAGGGTTAGGATAGGTAAGCTTTATTGGTCAGATATAAGTTACATATGTGCTACGGGCAAATTAATTTTGACATACAATTAGTAAGTGAGCATTTATAAATCATCCTGCTCTTTTAAACTATAAAAGTTTTTCTAAGCATTTATTTTTATTTATTTCTTTTTATTTTTTTAAAGGCATTCACTCCTCACGCACACATGCACGCTCACACAACGGCGGTTTTTCAATGAATACCTATGTTATATAAAACGTAAATCTGCACTATGCAACAATATATAGTCCATCACTTTATATATATATATATATATATATATATATATATAGGGAAATGGTACTGTATGGTTGAGCGTATGCAATGTTACCATGCGGTCAAGTTGTGTTGAATACATATTCGTAAGGAGGAAAAGAAGCAGATTGCGCGGTGTCCTTGCGGTGTGCTGATGTTATGAGTTACGTGACCCCACAATGATGTATGTGTCATATCCAAACTAGTCATTCATTTGGGTAGATCATTTTAGGGCATGAGCTCAAAAATGAGACAGATTCAATGTTCAAATGGATAGCACCAAAGAAAGTAGTGGGGATTAATTGATATCATTGAAAACTTTTTAGGGCTCTTAGAAGTTTTAGATCAAGCTGATATTTGTTTTGCCCCTTCATCCCAGGCTACGTGACCTTATAAAATGGTTGGATTGCACAAAAAAAAAAAACATCAAGTAGGCTCCCAGAAGGTTTTAACAGTGGGTGTCATCCTCGCTGCTCTATGTGGTGTGGTCTACCTAAGCTTTGGATCTTACTAATTTTTAAGTCTAATCTCTAAAATGATCTCACCAAATGGATGGACGGTGTGGATATAGTACATACAGCAGGGTGGGGTCCACACAAACTTGCTAGCGTTAACATACGGCCGAAATCGGTGGTGCTGTGCACACCACATATCAACTTCCGGGAAGAAGATACAGAAGGTGGGAGGGGATTATGTGGGTGTTACCCTTACCATGGGGCCCACCTTGATGAATTTTTGCATATCCATGTTGTCCGTCCATATTTCCAGCCCATTTTAGGATGTCATCCCAAAAATTAAGCAGATCCAAAACTTAGGTGGACCACATATCAGAAAAAAATGGTGACCGAACTCCTACCATAAAAAACTTCTACGGCCCACTATAATGTTTATTTTTCATCCAACCTATTAATAAGGTCAAAAAAACCTAGATGGAGGGAAACGATGAGGATTGTACGACCAGACCATCCAAATTGTGGGTCCCGTTTTGGATTAATTATATATTAAAATGATACTTATCAAGCATTTTTAGCCATCCAATTAATGAACATTAAATAAACTAAGGGCAATCCACTACTGTTCTCAAACAAGAGATATGCTTGCACGGAGAGAGCCAGATACTAGGAGTGGGACATAGATTGGCTCGGACAGCCTAGTTGTGGCCACCGTGATGTAAATCCATATCATTCATCTAATTGCCAAGTTATGTTAGAACATTGCCTGTAAAATAAGGCAGATACAAAACTCAAGTGGACCGCATGACAATAAACAGTGAACGTCCAACATTGAACATTTGCAGGAATACAGAAGTTTTGGATTAGGCTGATATTTCTGTGTTGTTCATCCCAATAGAAACGGAACGAATGGATGGCATATAAGCATCACTGTCGAAGCTTGGGAGGTTTCAACAGTAGACATTTCCCTATTATTGTGCGGCCCACTTGAGTTTTGGATCTACTTTGTTTTGGGCACAGTCCTAACATGATAACATAATGGATTTCTCACATACATCACTGTGAGCTCCACCTACCTTCCTCCGACTAGAAGCTTAGCCATGCATTATAGGAACGAGATGTTGTCCGGTCGGAACTCGGAAGCGGATTGCGTGGTGTGCTGCACTTAGACTTGGCCGTGTGTTTATGTCACTAAGTTATGTGGGCCCAACATGATGTAAGTGTTGTATCCACGCCGTCCATCCATTTTTCAAGATCATTTTAGAGGATGATATAAAAATTGAGGTAGATCCAAAGCTCAAGTGAACCACAACATAGAAAACGTTGAGGATTTAATGCCTACTATTGAGAAGTTTTTAGGAGCATCGAAATTTTTGGATCAACCTCACATTCATTTTTTTACCTTCATCTAGGTCTGCTTGACCTTCTGAATAGGTTGGATGGAAAATAAACATCATGGTGTATCTTAAGAAGGTTTCAACGATAGACATCATTGTCCCTACTATTTTATGTGGTATTGGTTCACCTAACCTTTGAATCTGCCTCATTTTTGGGCTCATGCCCTAAAATGATCTCTCCAAACGGATAGACGGTTTGGACATAACACATACATCATGGTGAGACCACTTACCATGTTTACGTCAACACATCACTAAGGTTGTGGGTGCACCACGCAATCTGCCTCCGCATCCATGGAAGTCGCAATAGGGTAAAACATCAGTTGATTTTTCCATCCTTGCTTCCTTATTACTAGGGAGTTATCTACAATGAACTTTACAAACTCTTATTCAACGGCTGGTGAGAAGACACGACTCGACTTCACGGTAACATTGCATACGCTCGACCGTTAGTACCATTCTATATATATATATATATATATATTATCTATATATATATAGATATATGAGAGAGAGAGAGAGAGAGAGAGAGAGAGAGAGAGAGAGAGAGAGAGAGAGAGAGTTTATGGCGTATTTTTGTAGTAGTTATCAGCCGATTGACAGCCTGAATATCTTATAGGATGCACTTGTTGACAGGAGAGATGGATGGTGTTTTACATCCTTATGGTGATATCTGTAGAAGATTTCTTTTCATGTACATGTAATTAATGATAGGTGTGATTTTAATTACATTCCATGTATTTCAATTTTATCATCTTTCATGTATATTTATTACTTGTCTTATATACACATTATACTTATATTTATTTAAATCTTATTTAAAGTAAAGCAGTAGACAAGAAATTAGAAGAAAATTTCAAATTATCTTGAATTATAATAATATCAAAGTAGTTCATTTAGGCCATTGATCATTGAATTCTTTGTCATCGTGGTAATAATTATCGTCACCGCCACTTCAAAGATTGTTCGTGCATGTTGTCTGCCATCTCTGCCCGAATCCATTGCCACAATCGACAACCCCAACACCACCAGCCACACCTCCTCGCACGTATTCGTCAGGAATAATATGCGAGTGACCACCACTCAAAAGATGGTGGCAAACCCACTCGGTAGTCTTGTCCAACGAAATTTACATGCATTGGATGGGTTGGCAGTTACAGTGATATCCACCCAAAAGCTTCACCATCATATATATATATAATATATATATATATATTATATATATATATATATATATATATATATATATATTATATATATATAACTTTTATACGTAGCAATTGATTGAAGATATGATTTCTTCTTGAGATCCACAGTCCATCATAGCCAAGGCCCCACTAATCACTATCCACATTACTTGAAAACTGTTCATATCATCTTTTTTCATCATTATTCTCTTTTCTTTCTTTTCTTAAAATTTGAAAACAGAGATTAAAATGCAATTGCTTGGACTGTCCAGATAATCTTCCTTTCATCATCATTCTCTTCTCTTTTCTTTCTTAATATTTAAAAACAGAGATTTAAGTGCAATTTCTTGTAATTTCATACTACTTCAATCTTCTATGAATGTTTGAACTATGAAGGGGCATCCACTGCACCAAAAAAGGGTCCATGTTTCTACTTTATGACATGGACCTTGACCTCTGATTCATGGACACTTTTATTTTTCAGATAATCTTCTATGAATCTTTGAACTCTGAAGGGGCATCCACTACACAAAAAAAGGGTCCATGTTTCTACTCTTTGAATCTTCCTTTCATCATCATTCTCTTCTCTTTTCTTTCTTAATATTTAAAAACAGATATTAAAATGCAATTTCTTGTAACTTCACACTACTTAAATCTTCTATGAATCTTAGAACTCTGAAGGGGCATCCACTACACAAAAAAAGGGTCCATGTTTCTACTTTATGACTTTTGTGGTCGTTATTATGAAAGAATCCACCACCTTCTCTTTATACATGGAGTTATTTTATACTCTGGCTGCCAATGGGGCTTGATACACGGCCACTTAGAAATGCTAATAATTACACGTATTAACTCACATTAAACCGATTAAATTGTGGATATTTCTGATAGTTATAATCGAAACATCGGGTTCATTGAACAATCCTGACCTCTGATTCGTGGACACTTTTATTTTTCTTGAAATGAGGCCATCGGATATTTTTCATTTTAATTGTCCAATAAATGTCTGCCAATCTGATAAGAAGATGATAACATAAGCTTAATTTTTGGCTCATGATACATCTAAGCTGGCATCAATAATTTGGATGGTTTAATTTGAATCAATCCTATGCCACCTATGTGATTTCTAAAGTGCCTGCATATCATTCATCAAGCTCCGCAAGTATCTAAGTGAAAATGAGAATGAGCCAAATGATTCTATCAAACATCCAAATTCCCCCAACATTCAAGTATCTTTGATATGGCACGGGTGTGGGCATGGGTAGTGTGGCTGTAAGAGCGCTAGATGGTGCACTTAGTATTTTGCGCATGCCCATCGTGTCGTAAAGTAGTCGCTCCTTCGTAAGATGGTGCAAAAACAGAAGTGCAGAGTGGTCCGGGTTATCCAACGGTCAGATATTTGATCCAACTATCTGGAACATGAAATTAGTGTCAACGGTCAGAAATGTTTTACAAACATTCTGAACCATTGATGACCACCTGACAATGGTCCATACCCCAGATGCTATATAAATTGGACTATACACGTCCAGAATAATCCAAGTCTAACAGATTCAATTAGAATCCAATCTGATCTCTCTAAACATTTTCTCTTTTTAAGAAATTGCTAAGTATAACTCGAACATTGTTTGAGTCACTTCAATCGAGAAGGGGACGAATCAAGCTTTAAAAACAACATAGTACATACGTGATTCAGTTTGGTGTTAATTTCGTTTTTATTTTCCCTTTTCCAATATAATTTCTCCAACATTCTTAAAGCTTGATTATGGCTATTGAAAGTGTTGGATCAGTCAAATTGATGAACCATGATCTGATTAAATTGAACCAATTCGACTGTACTTTACCAGATGGCTAGACAAGTTGAAGTTTCTTCTCATTGCCTTGAAGATATTATACATTTTGAACATCAATCTTCAATCTATGCTTAAAGTAACCGACAATGACACTCTAGAATAGATCACTGCCACAATTAAACGATAAAAAGACGAATTGTTGTATCTCAGTCATATTCTTAATGCTCTTTCTAATCGCGTATACGACTTATACATAGAAACAACTTAAGCAAAAGAAATTTGGATTGCACTGGAATACAAGTACAAGGTTGAAGAAGAAGGAAC
Organism: Magnolia officinalis; assembly: GCA_021015155.1. Lineage (NCBI taxonomy): Eukaryota > Viridiplantae > Streptophyta > Magnoliopsida > Magnoliales > Magnoliaceae > Magnolia > Magnolia officinalis. The sequence continues at coordinate 81,716,562 of JAJHSJ010000003.1, read as the reverse complement.
GTAGAAATTTCTAATCACCAGGTACTTCAATTTCACGATGGTAGATAATATGCCTCTATTGGTCCAAATTTATGAATTATAGTTGATTGTAAACAAAATAAAGGCATTAAAAATTGACTTACCCAAATCTTTTCAAGTCAGAACTAGAGCTGTACACGAGCAGAGTAAGCTCGGTAGCTTGCTCGACTCGACTTGAAAATGCTCGACTCAACTCGGATCGAAGCTGAGTTCGAACCGAGTTGAGCTGATTTTTGGAGCTCAAAATGAGTTCGAGCCGAGTTCGATCTTGCCCCAGCTCGACTCGACTCGACTCGAATACTGCTCGAACTTGGCTCGACTTAGTTCGACTCGGCTCGACTCAGTACAGGGTATATATACCCTTCAAAAAAAAAAAAAAAACCCTACCCCCTTTTTAAACCCTCTCTTCCTCCCTCTCTTCATTACGTGAAGCTTGTTTTCATGGAGTCAGCCCCGGCATCCATCACCATCTCCGAATGCAATAGAAACCCATCTCCGTCATTCCTCGACCCTCTACAAATGGAAATGGGACTGCAGAAACCCCCAATCTCTGCCCTTATCGTCGATTCTTCCACACTCGGTCCGCCATTCCGCGACGTCACTTGCATTGCCCGAGTCCAGCCCTGTCACTACCAATTGCACCCGCACGTAATGAAGAAGGATGCCACTGCAATCAGTCCGACGCACGGCTCGAACTCGACCGAGCTGAGCACAAGTTGTTGTTCTGAGCTCGAAGGCCGAGCTGAGCCGAGCATGAGCTGGGACTCGAGCAGTCCGAGTCGGGTACGAGCTTGGCAAAGCTCGACTTGGTTCGACTCATGTACACCTCTAGTCAGAGCTATTATAACCAAACTGCTTCCGAGCTGGAAAGACTACAGGAAAAAGCTATTGCATAAATCAGGAGAGTTTACCCTAAAGCAAATTCAAAAATATATTCGTATTGAGGAAGAATCTCGTAACTAAGATAAGAGGGATGCCACTAATGGTGCATCCTCATCCAAGATGAATGTAGTAGAAAAATCATCATAGAATAATAACTCTAAGAAGAATGAATCCCTAAAACGCAACAACTATAAAGGAAAATCAAAAAAATCCAAAAAAAAAAAAAACAGTAAACCCAAGGGTCCTTGCTATGTCTGTCGCATGATCGGTCATTTTGCCCGAGTCTATAGAGACCTTAAAAAGTATAAGAAAAGAGGCTAATACAATAGACAATGATATCGTAACAATGGTCACGAAAGTGAACATAATTCAAAAGAAAAACCCCAGTTGGTGGTATGATACAGGTGTCACAGTCCATTTATGCAATGACAATCTTCTTCAAAATCCATGAAGATGTGACCAATGATCGAGATGTTCAAATGAAAATGAAGGTCCATTGAAGGTTATCGGCAAAGGAATTATGAAACTAATATTTATCTCAGGAAAAAAGGTAATCCTGAACAACGTGTTACATGTTCCAGACATAAAGAGGAATTTAATCTAAGGGGTTCTTTTGAGCAAACACGGGATAAGGGTTGTGTATAAATCTGACAAGTTGATCTTGTCCAAAAATGAAAATTTTGTGGGAAATGGATATGCTTGAAATGGGATGATTAAGTTTTCACTGAATGAAAATAATTCTTCTGCTTATAAGGTTGACTTTGTAACCTTATGACATTGTAGGTTAGTAAATATAGGTTGTAATACCATAAGACTCATGGCTAAGAATGACTTAATCTCATACAATGATAGTGAGAATAATAAATGTAAAGTATACATACAGTCTAAAATGACTAAAAAAACATTCCTTAGTGTTGAGATCGTCTCAAATGTTAGACCTAAAGCATACCGACATATGTGAGCTAAATGACATTCTTATCTAATGAGGCAATAGGCACTTCATAATGCCCATAGATGATTGTTCAAGATGTGTATGTGTAGGCATTTAATGTATTCAAGTTT